>JACEFZ010016320.1:0-175000 GCA_014155875.1 Cepaea nemoralis
AGAAAATTAAAAACTTTAAAAAAAGTTAAAAAATTAGCTTTTCCACACATTCTGAAACATAACTGCCAAGGTAACTCTCAAGAGCGATGTACATTTTTGGTTAAAAATGGTCATGATAGGCACTCACGAATGTTCAGAGCGCAAAAAGGTTTTGCCATATGCATTGAGCGGGGTTTACAGTCATAAGCATATGCAAATCATCAAATCAGACAGACAATAGACATGGAAAGAATGTTTCACTGCGGTAGACAGACAGGTTTTGAGCGGCATTTTTAGAGACTGTATCGAAGTTCTGTCTTCTTTCGCATTTTCTCACGAAAATACTCGGCCATTCTTCTCTCTCTCACTTCATCAGGTTTACACAAAAACATATTAAATGATTTAGGTACGATGTGCAGAGGACCACATTTTAAAGAATGCTTTTGGGCAAATGTTACACTGCATCTGAACATGTCCTTACGGGATGGAATCAAGGCTTCGACTGGCGGCTAATTATGTATTAAGGAGCGTTACCACCCCAAAGGTTCCCAATAAAATTTGAAAACCCCACCATTCATCTACCCTCTCTCGATCTAGAATCTACGATTCTATTTTAGTTAGGGTATCACGACGGCTTACTTGGTTAACTACTGAGTATTGAGAAAATGTAAATGACTGGGATGCGAACGTCTGAAGACATCATGCCAAAAGCAGCAACAAGAGAACACAAGTACAACAAGAACAGCAGCAGCAACAAACAGCAGCAGCAACAGAGAACACAAGTAGCAACAAGAACAGCAGCAGCAACAAAAAGCAGCAGCAACAAGAGAACACAAGTAGCAACAAGAACAGCAGCAGCAACAACACAGCAGCAGCAACAAGAGAAACAAGTAGAAACAAGAACAGCAGCAGCAAAAACACAGCAGCAGCAACAAGAGAACAAAGTAGCAACAAGAACAGCAGCAGCAAAAGAACAGCAGCGCAACAAGAGAACACAAGTAGCAGCAAGGACAACAGCAGCAACAACAACAACACTGCAACAAGACAGACAGCAGCAATAACAATAATTACTATTCGGGTGATCAAATCAGCAAACATATTGAAAGGGGACCTGTTTCCTAGCGAAACATTTCCAAAGTTCCTAATGATAAAATGGCAATTTGCACGATCATCATTGCACGCGGGCCCCTATCTATAACTCCCCAAATTCCCCTGATGAATGTCTACCAGTGTGTGACAGCTAATCACACCCCCCCGGCGTTGGTTCCCCAGTTTTCTGTTGTCCCTTGCACATTCGTACAGTTTTGGAACTCTCTGATTGATACCGTTGTTTCTCATCCTGAGCCGAGCTGGGTCGTGTCTTATCTAAGCCGGGCCGCTGTCTCATCCTGAGTATGGCGTTGTCTCATTCTGAGTAGGCCCGTTAATTCATTCTGAGTAGGGCCGTGGTTTCATTCTGAGTAGGGCCGTTGTCTCATTCTGAGTAGCGCCGTTGTCTCATTCTGAGTAGGGCGTTGTATCATTCTGAGTATGGCCGTTAATTAATTCATGACTAGGGCCGTTGCCTCATCCTGAGTAGGGCCGTTCCCTCATCCTGAGTAGGGCCGTTTTTTCATTCTGAGTAGGGCCGTTGTCTCATTCTGAGTAGGGCCGTTGTATCATTCTGAGTATGGCCGTTAATTAATTCTGAGTAGGGGCGTTGTCTCTTCTAAGTAGGGCGTTGTCTCATCCTGAGTAGGACCGTTGTCTCATTCTGATTAGGGCCGTTGTCTCATTCTGAGTAGGGCCGTTGTCTCATTCTGAGTAGGGCCCGTTAATTATTTTGAGTAGGGCCGTTGTCTCATTCTGAGTATGGCCGTTAATTAATTCTGATTAGGGCCGTTGTCTCATCTGAGTATGGCCGTTAATTAATTCTGAGTATGGCCGTTGTCTCATTCTGAGTATGGCCGTTAGTTAATTCTGAGTAGGGCCGTTGTCTCATTCTGAGTATGGCCTTTAATTAATTCTGAGTAGGGCCGTTTTCTCATTCTGAGTATGGCCGTGGTTTCATTCTGAGTAGGGCCGTTGTCTCATTCTGAGTAGGGCCGTTGTCTCATTCTGAGTATGGCGTTAATTAATTCTGAGTAGGGCCGTTGTCTCATTCTGATTAGGGCCGTTGTCTCATCCTGAGTAGGACCTTTTGTCTCATTCTGAGTAGGGCCGTTGTCTCATTCTGAGTAGGGCCGTTGTCTCATTCTGAGTATGGCCGTTAATTAATTCTGAGTAGGGCCGTTGTCTCATTCTGAGTATGGCCGTTAATTAATTCTGAGTAGGGCCGTTGTCTCATTCTGAGTATGGCCGTTAATTAGTTCTGAGTATGGCCGTTGTCTCATTCTGAGTATGGCCGTTAATTAATTCTGAGTGGGGCCCGTTGTCTATTCTGAGTATCCCGGGTTTCATTCTGAGTAGGGCCGTTGTCTCATTCTGAGTATGGCCTTTAAATTAATTCTGAGTATGGCCGTTGTCTCATTCTGAGTAGGGCCGTTGTCTCATTCTGAGTATGGCCGTTAATTAATTCTGAGTGGGGCCCGTTTTCTCATCTGAGTATGGCCGTTTTCATTCTGAGTAGGGCCTTGTCTCATTCTGAGTAGGGCCTTTGTCTCATTTTGAGTATGGCCGGGGTTTCATTCTGAGTAGGACCGTTGTCTCATTCTGAGTATGGCGTTTCTTTTTTCCTGAGTATGGTCGTTGTCCATTCAGTTGGGCGGGGCCTTTTTTATCATCCTCAGTAAGGTCGTTGTCTCATCCTCAGAAGGCGCTATTTATCCTAGCAAGGCCGTTGTTCATTCTGAGTGGGGCCGTTGCCTCATTCTGAGTGGGGCCGTTGTCTCATTCTGAGTAGGGCCGTTGTCTCTTTTTGAGTAGGGCCGTTGTCTCATTCTGAGTGGGGCCGTGGTTTCATTCTGAGCAAAGCCGTTGTCTCATTCTGGTAGGACCGTTGTCTCATTCTGAGTGGGGCCGTTGTCTCATTCTGAGTAGGGCCGCTTTTTTATCCAGAGGAAGCCGTTGTCTCATTCTGAGTAAGGCCGTTGTCTCATTCTGAGTAAGGCCGTTGTCTCATTCTGAGTAGGGCCATTGTCTCATTCTGAGTGGGGCCGTTGTCTCATTCTGAGTGGGGCCGGGTTATTCTGAAAGGCCGTTGTCTCATTCTGAGTAGGGCCGTTGTCTCATTCTGAGTATGGCCGCTTTTTTATCCTGGCAAAGCCTTTGTCTCATTCTGAGTAGGGCCGTTGTCTCATTCTGAGAAGGGCCGTTGTCTCATTCTGAGTAGGGCCGCTTTTTATCCTGAGCAAGGCCGTTGTTCATTCTGAGTAGGGCCGTTGTCTCATTCTGAGTGGGGCCGTTGTCTCATTCTGAGTGGGGCCGTTGTTTCTTCTGAGTAGGCCGTTGTCTCATTCTGAGTAGGGCCGTTGTTCTTTCTGAGTAGGGCCTTTGTCTCATTCTGAATAGGGTCGTTGTCTCATTCTGAGTGGGGCCGTTGTTTCATTCTGAGTAGGGCCGTTGTTTCTTTGAGTAGGGCCGTTGTTTCATTCTGATGTAGGGCCGTTGTTTCTTCTGAGTAGGGCCGTTGTCTCATTCTGAGTAGGGCCGTTGTTTTTTTTGAGTAGGGCCGTTGTTTCTTTTGAGTAGGGCCGTTGTCTCTTTCTGAGGGGGCCGTTGTCTCATTCTGAGTAGGGCCGTTGTTTCATTCTGAGTAGGGCCTTTTGTCTCATCCTGAGTAGGGCCGTTTTTTCATTCTGAGTGGGGCCGTTGTTTCATTCTGAGTAGGGCCGTTGTCTTATTCTGAGTAGGGCCGTTGTCTCATTCTGAGTAGGGCCGTTGTCTCATTCTGAGTAGGGCCGTTGTCTCATTCTGAGCAAGATTTGTCCCGCCAGAGTATCAACATCAGCCAGGCCGGTGTATTTTTATACTTCTCTTACGTCAAAAAACCCAGCTCCGTGACGAAGGTGTTACAGATGCATTCGTAACTCCCATCCGCCTTCGAAACACAGCTGCAGGCGATTTGACAGCAGACCGCTTTGCGTTATTTTTCATAAAATAGTATCAGTGCCCGTCATTCAGAAATCAATGGCAAACTACTCAAAGTAAACTTGCCAACAAATCACAAACAGCCGAAAAATTCTAGAGTTGACTCCGACGACATGTAAAGGATATAAACTATTTTTTATGACAGAAAAGACATAGAAAGACTACTGACGCCTACATTTCTTTCATGTCACTTCTGGCATGCCATTTACACGGCAGCTAATTTTTTACATTTTCCTTCTGATATGTCTATATTAATGATACTGCACCAACATTCTTACATTTCACTGCTGGCATATCTTCGTCAATGATACGGCACCAACATTTCTTAAATGTTACTTCTGGCACATCTATGTCAAAGACACATAGACAAAGTTCACGGAAAAACATAATGACACTTCTAACTGCTACAAGGTTTCCCAAAGTTTACTGTGCTAGTGAAAACAGGCTGGCCTTGACATGGGGTGGTGACCTTTCTATCACATTAACATCGAAAACAAAAAGATTCCAAAAAAACAATTTGATGCACGGGAATGTTGCAGGAGAGGGGAGGGGGGGGGGGGGGGGGGGGGGTAAGAGAGAAGAGATTTGACGTCATGAAATGGCGGCGGAACATCAGCATCTAACTTGACTCGCAATGCTCGAGACAACAGGCTGTGGACAGACATGATGATCAACGTTTATAACAAGAAAAAGATGCATTTTATGTAAATAATTAAATAAGAATAAGAATAAATAATCATTATTAAATTATATATATTATAATATAATAAATATAGAAATATAGATAATATAATAAATAATAGAAATAATTATTAAATTAAAATATTAATTAAAAAAGAATAAGAATACTCAACGTATCAAGAAGAGATAAGATCAGAAATGAAGAAATCAGGACAAAAGACGGGGGTTTTGGCAGCACTAGATTTTTTTAGAAAGCAGCAAGTCAAATGGTTTGGCCATGCAAGTAGGTTACCAGTCAACACACAAGCAATGATGTACAGACCCGATGGAAACAGAGGAAAAGGCCGACCACGTAAAAAGTTGGCGGAGGGGAAAAGCAGAGTCCATGGGAAAATCGATATTGAAGCCCATAATCGGCACTCTCATGAAGTTTATACTTCACCTCGACACCGCAAGGTACAAGAGGAACATGATGAGATGAGATGAGATGAATTAAATAAGAGATTAAATAATTACAAGTTAAAAAAGTTTTAAATTTGTCGACGGATCAACATCACGGCACTGGGGTAAACCCCTAAGTGCTCCATTCTATTCCTAACTCAAGCATGGTTCCGTCGCCCTGCTACTGAGTGAGTGCGTGGAGCGATTCTGTGAGCTGTGTATTGCACGTGGAATGCTTTTACAGTGTCCGCTTTTGTTTGTTACAGTGAACTGCATGTTCGGAACAATGGCTACGGCTGTTGCTGAATGAACTGATTTGCCTTTTCGGTTTACGAGTGCATTTTTCAGGAGACTCCTGGGGGTCGGCGCTGGAGCTACGGAGTTCATGCTTTGTGCGACGCTTTCGGCGGGGCGCCCTGCGGAAAGAGACCGAGCCATGTGAGGAAACCCGGGTCAATGAGGGCGCTTTCTGGTCACCCCATTCCCTCGACGATGAATTGTGGTTTTGTGGATGACTTTTGTGTTGGCATTCTGGCGGCGGCATTATGCACAGTGTAACTGTGCGGGCTGTTTGATTGCCGAGACTCCTGTCTGTTCCACTTTTCACAATTGACAGTGGGGAGCATTTTGTGTGTTATTCACTGGCACAGGAGGAACTGAGCAAAATGAGGACGACCCGTTGCCGTGAAGTTGGAACCTCGACTAACTAAAACTCCTAACTCAAGCCTGAGTCCGGAGAATCTCAGCTCAGTGCCCGAACTCCGTAGCACTGGCGATGATCCTGAAATACTTTGGGTAGATTTTTAACACGAAATTTTGCCCGGGCAGCACCGTTAGGCTACTCTTTTTTTTTGATTCTCACTGCCAAGGGATGTTTTACGTGCACAACATACACACGGGGTCCGATCTCACTACCCCGAGACCAGGGGAAATTTTGTTTACTAGAAGTCCACGCGAAAATATCCCAGCCCTCACTTGGGGGTTGAACCCCGGGGCCCCCCGCAGTCGAGACGGACACCATACCTCGAAACCACTCAGCCCCCCAAAACAGCATATTAAAATGGTTGTTTCTAACCTTTAATGGATTTAGTGAGTACTGAATTTGAATTTGCACGCATGCATACACACACTCACATCTACACACGTCTACGGCATGTACAACACTTACACGGGCTTACGATAGTTATTTAATTGAAGAGGGTTTTATTATCTTTGTCCATGACCTAGTCTGCCAGATCGACCAGGCTAAACCGGGTACCAAGGGATATCATGGGGAAATAAAAGCGGTGACGTCATATTGATCACATGGTCCACCGAAAGCCGATATTATGTCAACATATGGGTTTTGCACCATATACCCAATACATATTAAATCGTGTAAAGGGGCCCCTTTCTTTTCTCATGCACCCTAACCCCGAAACCCGACTCCCGAGACCCACACGCTGATTATCACAGAATAGTTGGGACAGTGATGAATGAAATAAGGCAACAGGTAATGACTGACACACATTCATTGATGACGATGATAGAGGGATATATGTGATAGAAAGATTCTTCTGTTGTCGTCTCCTACACGTCTCTGTCTCTCAATGTTCACATCAGCGCCCCAAGCACGCTTGCATCACGCCCATGACACGGTATCCACCCGTCGGGGAACGATATTATTCTTTTATCAGTTCAAGTGTTTGTCCTTTTGATCAACACGGACTGTGAACAACATAAAGACCATCTGGCCGTCTGAGTAAGCTAACCCTTTCGTCAATGCTTCATCGACATCCATGATTCGAAGCAATTATCTCGCGTGACAATATGGCTATTATCTGTTTGGTGGTCAGCCAAGCGAGCCTTTCGTCCACTTGCGTGAATGTAGATAGCTGTAGGCCATTAGGGAACAGTGTGACGATGAGATTACTTACTTAGATCCCACCTGGCTTGTTTAAGTAGTTTGGGATTTGTTTAGTTAATTAGTTTGGCCACATTAGAGACCCTCTCTCCTCCCCTCTCTCTCTTCTCTCCTCTTCTTCTCTTCTCTCTCTCTCTCTCTCTCTCTCTCTCTCTTTTGTCTCTCTCTCCCTCTCTCTTTCTCTCTCTCTGCCTCTCTCTCTCTCTCACACACACATATACACACAAGTAAATACGCACTATTTTATGGACAGACCAGAATGAATAATTATTCTGCGCCTCAGAATATGACATGATCGATTATGCAACCAATTTAAACACAATTTAATATCAGCAAATCAGTCATTTGCACATGTGGATTATCGCCGCAGACAGCAGATCACGTACTGTAAGACTTCCCAGAATAGTGGACAAACCTTCTGGTCTGGAAAAACAACCGTGAACAATCAACCTTATGCACCAGTGAGTGAGCTAAACAGAAAGTGAAGATTAAACAAAAGACAACAGTGTAGATTGGACACGGAATTTCACGAATAACAACAATACGTACACGTGACAGGTGGTTTTAGTGTTAGGGACCAAACTTGCTGCATGAACGGCCATGAACTGTTGGTATCACAAAAGTAAAGGATCCCTTCTCACGCCCTGATGTGTGTTGGATATATGGTGCTGCCCCTAACTGTTAGATCCCTCATCTCTCCAATGATGGAACGGTCAACAGCATGCTGGTCGATTTTACTTCCCCGGTAATTTCCTGGCACTCATTCTAGACTGTGTCTGTCTAGGAGCGCACATCAATGACAACACCCTCCCAACTTGGGGGAGATTCCAACACATGTCCACCTGGTCGGCAGCCAAGTGAGCTAGCCACTGCCATATCGCGGCTCCCAAATTTATATTTACGATCGTAAAATATAAACACTGTATAATCAGTTCATTGTTGGAGTAAATATTCAGGCTGTCGATGTTACCCATCTTACTGGGTGTCAGTCCACTACTAAGTTCGTGTAATTGAGTTGAGTTGTTGAGTTGAGTTACGAACCGACATCACTGCACTCAGGACATTCCCATACGTGCTCCGTCCCTCGTTCAACAGCCAGCGAAGAGCATACTACTAATCGTTTCCACCGCTATCTGATTAAAAGTTCTTCTGGTCTTCCCTCTGCAGTTTGAGATTCTTCCAGAACCCCTGCCGATCCCCCGCAATCTCATTCTTTCCACATATGGTTCTCAATCTGTTCCTCCGCCGTCTCCACCTGGTCCCACAAGCGCACGACCGACCCCACCCCCCCCCCCCCTTGTCCATAGGCAAACTACTACCAAGAGGTGCATTCCCTGCTAGCCTATCAGCCTGTTCATTCCCCTGTACACCCCCGCATGGCCAGGGCAAAATATCCATACAATTCTCACAATCTGTGACCTCTGAAGCGACGAGAGCCATTCCACACGAAACATTCCTTTCTCCACCTTACTAAGCATACTCTTTGAATCCGTAATGAATACAACGTGCTGTTGCAGTAGTCTCCTCTAGCCACCGGAAATGCCGCTGTTACTGCCTCCACACTCATTCTCATGCTGGAGGTCGTATAGTTCCTCATATGCCATGACTCTCCTTTTTCAAGACTCGCCCATTAGCCCTGTGCCAATACAGCCCCAGCCAACTAAGTCCTGTTTCTCAACCACTGACCCATCAGTGTAGATGACTATGTCACCTTGATGTATGTTAGCTACTCTGGCTCAGCTGTTTGCACTTCAAACTCAGTGCGGCCCGCTGCCCGTTCTCTGCACTCACGACCCAGTGTTTTTAAATACATTGTGCCTTGGGTCATGTCTTCCGGAACTTCAACCCACTCTCTTTCACGATTGATGGTCTCTAGATCACACACCTGACGTATAGAAAGTTCTGCCTGTGCCACCCAGGACCCCCTAGTCTTAGTCTATGACCCTTTAACATATCCTTGCTGCATGCAGTGGATGATCCCTGTCTGCGGCAACTCTCAGGTAACATTTAGCCTGAAGGACCCTTGCCTATCCATCATTGTTGGTAGCGCCAGGATATGCCTCATGCATATAATTGGTGTGTCCTTTGTGCACCCCAGTTTTAAACCGCATGACAGCATTTTTTATGCTCTCCAACCTTTCAAGTTGGCTCTTTGATACTGTCAGCAGCCCCAAACCATACTCAGTGACAGAAATTATTAACTGCTGAAAGAGCCTGTAAAACATCCTCTGATCTACCCCGGTTGCTGCCATAGCCCCCAGTGCATTAAGTCCCTTTCCAGCCTTCACCACCAAAGCCTCCACTTGATCCTTAAAAGACAAATAACTGTCAAAGGGTTTCCCCGATCAGCCCCATTCGTCCAAGGGATTTAAAGAACAAAGACATTCCATGGAGTATTGGTGGTGAAGTGGTCAAGAAATCTCAGGGGTTTTGGGGTGAAGTGGTCAAGACACTCTCTGGGAATATTGGTTGTGAAGTGGTCAAAACACTCTCAGGGACTATCGGTGGTGACGTGGCCAAGACAATCTCAGGGAGTATTGGTGGTAAAGTGGTCAGACACTCTCAGGGGGTATTGGTGGTAAAGTGGTCAAGAAACTCTCAGGAAATATTAGTTGTGAAGTGGTCAAAAAACTCTCAGGGAGTATTGGTGGTAAAATGGTCAAGAAACTCTCAGGAAATATTAGTTGTGAAGTGGTCAAGACAATCTCAGGAAGTATTGGTGGTGAAGTGGTCAAGAACTCTCAGGAAATATTAGTTGTGAAGTGGTCAAGACAATCTCAGAGAAAATTGGTAGTCAAGACACTCCCAGGGAGTATTGGTGGTGAAGTGGTCAAGACACTCCCAGGGAGTATTGGTTGTGAAGTGGTCAAGCACTCTCAGGGAGTATGGTGGTGAGGTGGTCAAGACATTCTCATGGAGTATTGGTGGTGAAGACACTCAGGGAGTATTGGGTGTGAAGTGGTCAAGACACTCTCATGGAGTATTGGTGGTCAAGACACTCTCATGGAGTATTGGGGGTCAAGACACTCCCAGAGAGTATTGGTGGTGAAGTGGTAAGACACTCCCAGGAGTATGGTGGTGAAGTGGTAAGACACTCCCAGGGAGTATTGGTGGTGAGGGGGTCAAGACACCCCATGTAGTATTGTGGTGAATTGGTCAAGGCACTCTCATGGGGATTGGTGGTAAAGTGGTCAAGAAACTCTCAGGAGTATTTGGGGGTGAGGTGGTCAAGAAGCTCTCATGGAGTATTGGTGGTGAGGTGGTCAAGAAACTCTCAGGGAGTATTGGTGGTGAATTGGTCAAGACGCTCATGGAGTATTGATAGTCAAGACAGTCCCCGGGAGTATTGGGTTTTGAAGTGGTACTGACACTCTCAGGGAGTACTGGGGGTGAGGTGATCAAGAAACTCTCAGGGAGTATTTGGGGGTGAGGTGGTCAAGACACTCTCAGGGAGTATTGGTGGTGAATTGATCAAAACACTCAGGGAGTATTTGTGGTGAGATGGTCAAGACACTCTCGGGGGGTATTGGGTGTGAAGGGTCAAGGCACTCTCAGGGAGTATTGGGCGTGAATTGATCAAGACACTCTCAGAGAGTATTGGGCGTGAATTGATCAAGACACTCTCAGGGAGTATTGGGCGTGAATTGATCAAGACACTCTCAGGGAGTATTGGGTGTGAAGTGGTCAAGACACTCTCAGGGGGTATTGTGCGTGAATTGATCAAGACACTCTCAGGGAGTATTTGGCGTGAATTGGTCAAGCCACTCTCAGGGAGTACTGGGCGTAAAGTGTTTAAGACACTCTCAGGGAGTATTGGGCGTGAAGTGGTCAAGACACTCAAGGAGTATTGGTGGTGAATTGATCAAGACACTCTCAGGGAGTATTGGTGGTGAAATTTATCAAGACACTCAGGGAGTATTGGTGGTGAGGTGGTCAAGACACTCTCATGGAGTATTGGGTGTGAAGTGGTCAAGACACTCTCAGGGGGTATTGGTGGTGAATTGGTCAAGACACTCTCAGGGAGTAGTGGTGGTCAAGACACTCTCGGGAGTATTGGGCGTGAAGTGGTCAAGAAATTTTCAGGGAGTATTGGTGGTGAAGTGGTCAAGACACTCTCAGGAGTATTGGTAGTCAAGCACTCTCATGGAGTATTGGGCGTGAAGTGGTCAGATACTCTCAGGGAGCAATGGTGGGCAAGACACTCTCAGGGAGTATTGGGGGGAAGTGGTCAAGACACTCTCAGGGAGTATTGGTAGTCAAGACACTCTCAGGGAGTATGGTAGTCAAGACACTCTCAGGGAGTACTGGTGGTCAAGACACACTCAGGGAGTACTGGTGGTTAAGACCACTCAGGGAGTACTGGAAATCAAGAGCACTCAGGGGTACTGATAATCAAGACCACTCAAGGAGTATTGGTGGTAAAGTGGGCAAGACACTCCCAGTGAGTATTGGTGGTGAATTGGTCAAGACAATTCAGGGAGTATTGGTGGTGAATTGATCAAGACACTCTCAGGGGTATTGGTGGGGAAATTTGGGAAAGACACTCTCAGGGAGTATTAGTTGCGAAGTGATCAAGACACTCTCAGGGGTATTCTTGGGGAAGTGATCAAGACACTCTCAGGTAGTATTTGTGATGAAGTGATCAAGACCTTGTAACAGAGCACCACCTCTGTTTAAAAGCTTAGGAGGGGATGATGTGCAAAGACTAGGCACGTTGAGCATCCTAAAGAAAAAGTAACTAAGGGGCGCTCAAGCCGTGACGCGGGGGGGTTTGGGAAGTTAGTTACCAACTGATTAACTTGCAGTCAAGACGTACGGGTTTACATCTGGTCGCTAATGTATAACATCTACCGAATGAGAAATAAAAGAACTCAACTATTACCATGCCTTCGAGTTGATCTATTCGCCCCAGCCCTGTTTTTATAAGGCGAAATGTTGCCAGTGACTAGGATTCAAGTCATGGGATGTCGCGGAATTGAAATTTGCCTTCACGAAAAGAAATTCTCCAAGGGGACGCTGTGAAACCCTTTATTGAACTACTGCGACAAAAAGATGGCTGTTTCTTCAATACCACGGCGTAAAGTTGGTAGCAGACGAATTTTTTCGTTTGCGAGGAGGCTTTAACATGGCCCTTCTCTGAATTTGTCGTTTGCGACGAGCTTTAACATGGCCATTCTCTGAAATTTTTCGTTTGCAAGGAGCTTTAACATGGCCATTCTATGAATTTGTCGTTGTGGGGAGCTTATAAAGGCGCCACTGATCAAATCCTTGCTACGTAATCCCGGGCTCCGTTCGTTGCCGAGCTCGCTGTCAAGTTAATCCTGAACTCCGTTGCTTACAGAGCTCGTTGTCAAGTTTTCCTCTGGGCTCTGCCGTATGTGAGAGCCGCTTTGTCAAGTAAATCAGTCGCAACTAAGTTAGAATTGGAAAAACTACAGCTCATCAAAATGACACTCAAGCAAAGCGATAGCGTTAATGTGGAATCTTCGGAAGCGGGTGGGCATAATTGGTTGCCGTCCTGCTGAAGAAGAGACCCTATTTAAATCGCTAGAGCCGTTTCCAGACGTGCCCTTTTTCGGGTGAAGTCCAGAAGTGCCCTTTTTCGGGTGAAAAGAAGCCACAAATCTGGGGTGCCCACCAATGGGTGAAATCAAGAGTTCAGAAGTTCTCCTTTCGCTGTGATGGAGTAGAGGAACACGACACGCTCGTTTTTTTTTTCTGTGAAGCCTACAGTTGTCAAGCATAATCCTCAGTTGGCGTATTTGGACTTACTTTCCTTATGGACTCGTGGACGTTGCTGTCGGGACTACTAACTTGTCGAGCCCCTGATTTGATGACCAGAGGACAGAACTTGTATACGCTGGTGAAGTACTTATAAGTGATTTAATTATATTAGTTAGATTAGATAGTGTTAATTTTGGATTATATTAGTTATATTAATTACTATTTTATTGAGACGACACGTAGCAAAGAACACGAAAGGTTTGAGCCAAGAATTGAAAAGGGTGTCCATATGGCTAGAAGAATTGAAGGTAGCGATCGGTGATGTACATATTTTGTAGAAGGGTTAAGGAGAAGAATGATCGGGCAAGAGACTTATTTTAAGGTGGAATGCAATAGGGTAGGAACGATAACAGAAGACAACATAACGTTATATATAGAGACAGTTACGTTGAGCCAGATGTGACTAAGGTCAGAAGTGGTTATAATAGACGAAGATACAGAGATGGGCCTGAGAGAGACCTTTCCAGTAAACAATGGAATTGACCCTCCAATAGTGTGACTGCTAGAAAAAGACGGGACGATTGGTTTGAGCAAAGACGAAGACAGTATTTGAAGTCAGGGTCGAAGGACAGGGTAGAACATATAAAAAGAAATTCAACTACTTCTAAGGTGGTTGCGAATCTGACTGTTAAACAGGAAAAGAAGACGACGGTATTAGTAAAGAAAATAGACCAAGAGACTCAGACGCAGGTGATTGAAGTGGTGGAAGGGAATACACATACACAAGTTGATACAGTAGAAAAGAAAGTCCAGGTACAACCAACCAGCAAGATAACGAAGGGAAGTCAAACCGAGTTGGTAGAAACTCAATCAAATCCAACTTACTTAAAGGTGACAAAGAGAGACACCGATACAAAAGTTAGACAACCCAAGACAAGAGACAGCAGAAGGAAAATTAGAACGAGTGTTAGGACCAGAAATGGAAAAAGTTTGCTCATATATAATCATGGGTGTGGAACTGAGGAATCTGACTCGTCTTTAGAGTCTTCAGACCTCACAGATTTTAGTATAGAATATACACCAGACAGGAATTTAAAAGGAATGAATAGGAACGAGAGGATTGTACTACGAGCAGATCCTGACTCGAAGCGTGATGTTTCCTCATACGGTATGGTTGCTGGTAGACAGACAGACAGAATTTTAGTTGGTGACTCTTTGGAACAAGATACCAGTATATATGACAGAAAAGTAGCGAAGGCTAGGAGACGAATACCAGGAGAGAGAGAAAAAGATACTTTCAAAAAGAAAGATGTTTGCCTAGTAGAAAGTAGAACACAAAAACAGCAGAAGGCTGAAGAGTCGCTGGACAAAGCTAGAAGTCTCATGAAATCGATAAGACCATGGTTATATTTAAATAACCGATACGAGCAGATTTGAGCATTTTGTAACTGAGCTTGGGGTAATTCAAGTATGATGAGGTTTATACCGGCTCAAATGTTGTGTTGCTGTGGAGAGGGTTAAAGTGTAAAACGGTGGAGAATCACTGCAAGTGATGTGTGATGTCGAGAACTGATGTAGTATTGTCTTATATTGCATAGGTTGTCTTGGGGTAAAAAGTTGTCATAGAATAGTCACCGATTGGGTAGTGCGGATGTTATAGCCTGAAAATAGCCCTAAGAAGTAGATCATTATTATGAAGTGACGAGGAGGTTAAGATAAAGTGAGTGAGAAGTTGACTGTCGGAGTGGTTTGATGTGGAAATTAGGTAGGACGGAGAGTAGTGGGATTACGATGATTGAGAAAACTGAAATAAGAAAGCAGTCGAATTGTGAAAGTCATGTTGAGTATTGAAGTAATTCGTCTGGTTATGGGTTGTCCTTGCGTGAGTATAAGTGTAGACAAACATGTGTTCGTCGCGCTGAGTGAAGCAGGAGTGAGGTTCTGAGACGCCGTCTAAGTGGAGTGCATGGATAGAACGATGTCAGGTGATTAGTAGTAGAAGCACATGCATGTACGTGGCGTTTGGTATATCTTGTGTCACTGTGTGTGGAAGTGATCGACACGCTTAGGCTGCGGTGAGTAATTGCTAGAATGTTAAATTGGTGTCTAATTTGTTTTTTGTTTTTGTAGAAGTAATAGTATAGGCACGTCAGGTTGTCGTGATACGAGAATAATGGTGAGATGAGAACGAGGTTGTTTTGTACACAATGGTCAATGCATATGAGAAGTATAAATACGAGCGCCGTGCGAATATGCGAAGAGTGGCTGATGGGTAACGCTGATAAAACATACCGGTGATTTCGTGGAGGACAGAGTAGTGAGTATGCGAAAGTTGGGAATATAAAGAAGGTGATTGGAAAGGTGTGATGCCTTTTGTTTGGAATGTGTGGTGTTGGACAAAATTAATGAAAATTTTATGACAGGCTGACAGAAAGAGAGTTAACGTTTTGAATAACGTTTCATAAAACAGATTTAGTATTGTTGACAGAGATATGTCGAAGCTAGAATGCCTGATACAGAGAAATGAGAGAAGATGGTTTGCCCAGTCGGAGTGAGGTTTGTCGTTAGTCATGTGGTGTTGCTTACTGTTTCTGAAAGAGCCCCGATAAATAGGAGTAACCTTGAGTAGTACTGAAAGATGAGTGATGTAAGCAAGAGAAGGAGAGAATGTGATTAGCCAAATGAACATCAGAGTGTTATAAATAGAGCACTATAGAAGGTGTTCCGATAAATGTGACTGGTTTGACTATCATCTTGGTGTGAGAACGCTAAGAGAGAGTTGAGGATAGTTTAGAGTTGTTGTGGTGAGATGTTGGAAAGTACTGATGCAGGAGAATGAAATGTTAGTTGCGTCGGGTAGACGAGAGTTGTTGGTACAGTAGATAGATGTGTTGGTGAAGCCTATAGTAAATAGACATTCGTTGGTAGTTGTAGCATTGTGGAGACACCGTGGTAAACGAGATGAATGTTGGTACAAATTAAATTCAAGGGAAACAACTAGATTAGGAAATGGCTGTGCTGAGTTGCAGTTTCCCTTACTGAGTAGATAAATTGTGGTGTGCTGAAATAGCCATACTACTTGGAAAATAGAGCAATTTTTGCTGTTTGTTTACAGTAATTGTTTGGTTAGTATGTCAAGTGCAGTAGTGTTGCAGTGGAGTTAGGTTGTAAAAGATGGAATGTTGTGAAGGGAAATAATCAATGCTTGACTTCCAGAAAAAGTACGGTCATTTTTTGATTAATGACTTTTGGTTGACGGGAACAAATATTGTTCTGAGTTATGATGAGAATTAGTCTGTAGGTAACAGATATATTTTGGGGTTAATGCCTAGCATTGAGTTTTTTTTTTTTTTAAGAATAACGGAATAGCATGACTTGTGTTCATAGATATGTATTACATTGGTTCGTATAAGAGACCAATGTTGTTTGAGTACTATAGCAGTTGGTTTTAATTGAATATGTATGGTATGTTATGTTATTTTCGATGATTTGCTTATTATTCAATTTAGAATAGGATGGTTGTGTGTTTTCAGTTTTTTATGTGTATAACACCACTCCGTAAAAGAGACTGGTGATGTTAGGTGACACTAGGTAATTTTCTATGGTGATTAAGTTGATGCTTGTTTCATTCTGTGGGGATATATGAAAACATATTTGAATATCAAGGGGGGGGGGGGGGTATTGTTCTGTTCTGATTGTATCTTCGATTATTCATGAGTTATGCCGTTATTTAAGTCTGCCTTGTTTGAACATTGGCATGTTACTTGATCAGTTAATTTCAAATTTTATGATTCTGTTTCTTATAATTGAGTTGCCGTTGACCATTCTTAAAAATAATTACTTTTCAGTAAAATTGTTTTTCTGTTGACGTTTAATTGGGTGGAGTTTTAAAACAGAAACTAGTTAATAGGGTCCTTGAGAATTTTGGGTGCAGGGTTACATTCAGAAGATTGTGGGGCAATTTTAAAACATGGGGTCGGAAGTGAACATGGTTTTTAGTGCCATGATGTAATGGGAATTTCATAAGCGACACGAGGTGCTGGTTTTTTTTAGAAAAAAGTAGATGGGGGTTTAACGCTTTATAATACGTGCTGCGCCAGACAACCGTGAAGATAAATAGTAAAACATGAATTGAATGCCATGTTTTAATCCGGGGAATAATTATATAGATATCAGTACAATAGTAAAAGGAAGTAAGTATGTCCGTGAAAAATGGACTTTGTAAGTGTGGAGTGCTGTGGTCACAGCGAACATAGAGAAAAATGCCATGAGGTTTTGGGAGGGTCCGTGTTTATATGGACGATAAAGAATAAAGTTGATTGCAAGGAGTGATGAGGTAGATATGTCACAGACATGAGTTCAGTGGCCGATAATTTTGTTGCGTTCATAACGGCATAAATTGACAGGTGGAAGTTTTAGGTGAAATGCCCATAATAAATGGAAATTAGTGGGTTGCTGAAGTTTCGGCGAGATTAATAGGGAATTTGATATGGAGTATGTGAGAGATTTGGTTATGTTAGGTGATGTTTATAATGTTGGAGGAGGTCTTGAGTGATAGGGCCCATAATGGACCTTTTTATTTGTGTAATATATAGACATTTAGGAGTGAATAATATTTTTGGTGGTTGGTGTTTGATGCTGTGGATATCAGCGTAAAATGGGATAGGTCAGTGATTAATTAATTAGTTGAGATTTGGAGATATGATATGAAATGGCCGTAATAAGTGGTATAATGGAATTGTGAAAGGTATGTAATTGTTTTAGACTTTATTACATAAAGTCTCAGGATGACATAGGGGGGTAAGTGTGAATCTGGTTTTTGTGAGGAAGAGTTCTAGTTCTTTGACTTTCCTGCGCGCACCGATTCTTTATCTTACTATCGTGTGATTAGTACGAGTGGTTTTTTAAGTTGGTTAATTGGGGAATTAGTAATGCTGACGTACTGGATTGTTGGCATAGACTTGTATGAAGTATTTTTATGGTCAAGATTAGATATTGTTATGATGAGATAAAAGGGTTTGAGTGAATAGCTTGTGACCCTGCAATTTTGAGAAGAAGAAGTAGCATATATGGTAAACGAAGAAAAAATTATGACTTCACGAAGAGGGAGAGATGGTTGGCTATAAGACACAAGTGGAGAATTGGACTCGAAGGAGTAGAAATAAAGTTCATTGGTAAGAGGGGGTTAGTTTAAGATGGGTAAGAAAAATAATATGGGGGTTAGGTTTTAGTGGGGAGAAAGAATAAGTAGAAAAGTAGGTTAGGGATTAAGACTTTTCAAGAAAAGTTTTTTAAAAGAAAGGGGGGAATGTAAAAGAGCACCACCTCTTTTAATAGTTAGGAGGGGATGATGTGCAAAGACTAGGCACGGCTGAGCATCCTATGAAAACGTAACTAAGGACGCTCAAGCCGTGACGGGGGGGGTTTTAGGGAAGTTAGTTACCAAACTGATAACTTGCAGTCAAGACGTTACGGTTGACATCTGGTCGCTAATGTATAACATCTACCGAATGAGAAAATAAAAGAGAACTCAAAATATTACCATGCCTTCGAGTTGATCTATTCGCCACCAGCCCTGTTATACCCCTCTCAAATAGTATTGGTGGTGAAGTGATCAAGACACTCTCAGGTAGTATTGGTGGTGGGGGTGGTTGTAGACACGTCATTGTATAAATATATCGGTATGTTATGTGGACAGTGTCGCACCGGCTGCCTTTACTTCCCAAGACCCCCCCGGTACCCTGTAAAGACTTAATCAGTCTGTGAACTCGTGTCAGTTTTAAATCCACCATGGATTCAAACCCCTGACGACCTGGCCAGTAGGTGAGCACCTAGGCACTACGCCACCACAGCAGCCAGTTATCCCGTTGTGATACAGATCTCATTGTGGCTGCTGGCGGGATCTCTTTGGGAAGTGGAATTTTTTAGCGAATCTATTGACAGATGTCGCCAGAAACTACGGTACAGTGACATGTGAAAATGATGTTTCTGGCCGGATGTGAGATGTTAAGAGGTTTCTTGTCCGTCATGTAAACTTTCGGCATTGGCATGGGGATTTGTCTTTCTCTTAGTCTGGATGTGTTATATCACTACTAGAAGGGGTAAGTCTGACGTAAGATTGCAACCATGTGTGGTTTGACTCATGGCAACAGTGAAAGACACAACCTTCCAGAGAAATCATCCAACTCGCTTCAGCACAGGAGCGTGTGTGGAAATTATGACTAAAATTATATCCATTATCTAGCATATTGTCACCTTGCCGGTTCCAAATTGCTGTTTTGTAGCCGGGGCGCAGTGTTGGGGTGAGCGCCCAACATTGCTTAAATACCCCAATGGCTCGTGAATAATAACCTCTGCAGCAAAAGTCCAACTCCTGGCCTTCAGGGGGCGGAACTGTTTTAACATAACAGGAGAAGGGGCGACGGCGAGTATCTGGCGCCGGAAAATAACAGTGTGCTCTAATTATATACACTACATGCATGTGCAGACACGTGTGCGTGTGTACACATCTAAACTCGAGTGAGACCACAGTCTGCTCTAGCAAAGGAAAGGTGCTTTAAGACGGAGGCAACCAGCCAGGAGGCGCACCACAGAAATCAGGATGCCACGCAATTACGCAAAATTGAATATGTCGAAATGCTGCTCAACGTTATGGTGCTCGCCCTGCTTTGGACCCCCAGGCAGGTGCAGTGCCAGGCCCTATGTCTCGAAAGGGTCCAACCCCAACTACTGGAGGTCCTTCTCAGATGTCCTGTGGAGCCAGGGGCCATGAGAAAGAACACTGGCCATACTAAACTAAAACTTAAAATAAGCATGGAATGCGGAGGGAGTTTAGCAACAAAAAAGTAGAATTAGAAAACATCTTGGGCAAAGAAAAAGTAAGCATATGTTGCTTGCAAGAAACTCACCTCAACGAAAATATAGCCTTCAAAATCAGAGGCTACCCAGTGTTTACCTATCTGACCGAAAGAACAGGCGAAAAGGTGGGATATTACCCTTGTAAAAAAAAAACATCACTGCTTCCCAAATCGAAGACTATATGGAAGGGGCTGAGTATCAGACACTTAAACTTAAAAACAGGCTATACAGACCTACATCTGATCAATTACTACTGTCCAAGTGACCGTCCACAGGCACTGGACACACTACCATTAACAAAAAAAATGATTGTGTGCGGAGATTTCAACAGCCACTCGCAGAGTTGGGGCTATGATCACATGGACCAGAGAGGAGAGAGACGGAAGACTGGCAGGATGAGAATAGATTCATCTTGGTTAACAAGCCGTCCGACCCACATACTTTCTACTCAAGATCATGGCACTCTACAACTACACCTGACCTGGCTTTTCATTCACCAGACTAGAGTGGAACATTAAAAACAATTGTTGGGAAACAACTAGGTGGCAGTGACCATCGACCAGTCTTTCTAACTGTAGAAAATGAGCTTGTAAGTGAAAGCAGCACCCTCTCGAGGTGGAACTACAAGAAAGCAGACTGGGCAGTGTACAAGAATCGCACTGCATACTGGTTAGAAACCTGAACAACTGAGAAAGACATAAATAAAGTGTTGAAGAGTTTGGGAAATGGGATACTAAGGCAGGGGCGAGAAACAGTACCAAGAGGAGCCCGTAAACAATATAAACCCTAAACCCGGGGTAGTGAACTGGAACAGTTGCATAATGATGTGGAAGTATATAGAAAGCAAGCAGAGGCCACACCCAGCCAAGAGCACCACAATAAATTCCAGCATGCAAAAGCCAAATTTCAAAGGGCCAAGCTGCAGGCTAGGCGGAAAGCTGGCAGGAAAAAAACTCTGTCTCTGAACTTTGAAAGAGACAAGGAAATTGTGGAAGCTAATAAAACAACTTAACGATGAGGGCACAGGGAGAAACTCAAAAATTGCACTACATAAAGATGGAAACATCTTAACAAGAAAGCAAGCAGCTGACCATTTTGCGGACTCATTCGCACAAGATAACAATATCAAAATCAGTCCAGAGAAACAACAAGAGATTCAAGAGAAACGGCAACATACAGGACGAAGAAAATAGTACATGAGGTTCTGGAGCACCCATCACAATCAGCGAACTGGAGCTAGCCATATCAAAACTGAAAATGAGAAAGTCACCAGGAGCTGATGGTATCTCCAATGAAATGATCAGGAACCTAGGAACAGAGGCCAAAGCAAAGCTGTTTTCAGATCTTCAATAACAGTTGGACCTTAGGCAGTGTTCCACAAGCCTGGAGAGAAGCAATCATGATACCCCTCCTAAAATCAGGGAAGATAGTTCCATTGCCTCTAGCTTACAGACCAATTAGCCTCACCAGTTGTCTCTGCAAAACACTGGAGCGCATCAGTGGTACATTGAAAGTAAAAACATCCTTGTGCCACAGCAGGCTGGCTTTAGGCAGTGCTACTCTACGGAAGATCAGTGTGATATAATAAAAAAGTCCCTTACCCTTTCCTATTTATTGACTCCCTTAAAAATAAAACAACCCTTACAATTACTGTTTAAGTAACTTACTTAATGTAGGAGAAAATAAAACAGCGATAGACTGACCGTGGCAGCTTAATTATTTGGCTTTATTTTGGCTCGCGTACCTGGCCAAGCCGGCGAGGTTGAAAACAAAGACCAGGGTAGCCATTTTTAGTTCAGCCAAACAAAGGGGGCAAAACATGTAAAAGTTCCCCGTGTGGGGAAAAGGTATTGTTGCCTTTAAAACCATGATTCTCTTCAACTATTGGTATGTTATATCTACATTATTAAAATGTATTTAGGTATTACATAGACCAGTATGTTTAATTAAGAGTTAGTTAGAATAAAAAGTCAATTCTCTTAAACCAGGCTGGAAACTTTTTACCAAGGAAACACATGTGGGCGCCACGCTGTAATTTTTCCTGTTTTACAATTTCTAATCCTTATGTTAAAATCTTTTATTAGGCAGTATGAACTTATATCTAACTAATAGTGCCTAACCTATAAATATGTGTACTGTAGAGTATCAACTCTCATGTCAGAAACTTTCTCAATTTAGGAACAAACTCCTGATTCCTACTTCAAAGAAGAAAACTCGTTTCTGCCAAATTTCATAGTCCTATGAAAAATAACTTCTATGCAATGGAACTATATACCCCTATCGATGCTTAGAAATCTGCAAATAATATAGGTACTGTAGAGATTGAACTCTAAAGTACAGTTTAAAAGGGTGTTTTATCCATGCGGGGACATACAAATGATTACGCCTATTCCTGACTCTTAGTCAGGGGATAAAATGCTTGCCACATCATAATCTTAATTTGGAAATATAGTGCTAAATTTAGTACCACCCTTTTTTGCTAACAGATTAATAACCACTCCATAGTAATGAAGAACATATAATCATTTCATAAATAGTGTTAGGAGAATTCCATGTTTGAGAATATAAATTCTAGAACAAAGGAAGTAAACACTTGATAAAATGCATGTTGTGATAGGATTCAATCCCCATCGCCTCACCGTAGTAGGAACAGAAGCGAGATTGAAGTGAATAAATTGCTTGCAATATTCAGAATACTGGACCATGCGGCATAAGTTATTTCTAATAAAAACCTGTAGCAGTATCTGTATATGGGGTAGGCAAAACTACAGCACGCTTGAGCATCAGGAATGGAAAAGGGAAGAAAGATGCTCAAGTCGTGACGTAGTTTGTTGTTAGGAACCAGTCAACATCTGGGCTTGGAAAAGAAAAGACGCCATGTTGTATGAAGGCTGTAGAAGTTGTCATCAAGATGAAATAAACCTATGTTTGTACTCAGCAAAGAACTCGTTAGTCCTATTTATCTGTGCGCTGTTATAAAGGACTTAATTGGTGCCCATGACACAGGATACGAACTTGGAGTGTCGCAGAATCACAATATGCTGTCCAGGTCGAACATCGAACTAAAATCAAACTTTTGAAGATCTCGTTATGCTTACATCAAATACCCAGAGACAGAATTACGGCACGGTTCTATACTTATGTTGAACGAAAAAGCGAAGTGGATAAATGGCCACTACGTTGTTTGTGAGAATTACAGCAGCCAAAAGCCCGGCTAGGGGTGGTTGTCTGTAATTATTTTTCAGAATCCTCGCTATAAGGACCTCTTGTCAGGAAGCCTTACTGGTGGTGAAGTCCAGTCCGCTCTCAAATTGTTTTCGAGCTTGACTGGTGTGTGAGAGCGCTATCGCTGTCAAGTCCTTGCCGGGTACTGTGGGATTGTGTTCGAGCGGTTTGCTAACGGGATTGATTTCGGCGGACAACATAGAGATACCTACTTCTGATCGTACCTCCCACTGTTGCAGGGACTTCAAAGACTTCTGAATTCCGCCCTACATAGTAAGTAGAATGAATCGTGCCACACAGCCTTGCTCGTTACCATAGCCGTTGCCTGAACTTTTATCATTTTCAAGAGGCTTGGTATAGCGTCGCTTTACACTGTTCACTCAAGAGGCTTGTTATAGCCGCCGCTTTACATTTTTTACCTGCATTGTCGGTGTTTCAACGGCTACCTACCAGGGCCGCTGTCATACAATGTTGTTCAGGGAACTGACCAAAGCTGCTCTCTTGATCGCAGTCTGATCGTGGTGCGGCTACTATCAAGCCTTATTGATCCTTACGGAGTACTGAAGCCGCTTTGTCGATTCTGGTTCAAGTACTCGAATACCAGATTCAATCAATCAGTCGAATCAAGTAGAAACATTTTGACTAACAGAGCAGTTGTCTACTTCTCGTTAGGATAGATTGCCTGCGAGCGAACTAAAAGCCGCAGAATCCTGACCTTGAGACTTTTTGAAAAATAAGAAGAAATGAGAAAAACTCTATTACAGCAGCGATACCGCTAAAGAACTTTCGGAAGTGGGAGAGGCAGACTGGGCTGCCGACCTACTGAAATTATCGCTTTCCTGAATTACATCGATTCTCAAGACGTCGCTTTGATGTGCAAGTCTGGTAGGGACCCAACCAGGGGTTGAAGTTACTGAGGAGGAAGAAACTCTCCTAACTACTGAAGTACGTGATCGATTGGAGGAGCATTTAACTGGCACAGACTCCTGGTGTTGAATTCTGCTGATAACGAACATAGAAGAGTCCGTCTTTCTTGGATAGGGAGCAAATTAGGGTAATTGGTGAACTTTAAATATTATTTTACGTACAATTGACGGAACAATTGACAGCATGACGGAACAGGATTCATTGGCACAAGTTTTGACGGGGGTAGGAACAGCAGTAGGTAGACTTCATACGGTCATAAAACAACAGGGAATGACAACTGAAATTGTTAAGTTTAGTGGACAGGCCAGAGATTTTAAAAAGTGGGTGACTTCCATAGAGAAATATGCGTATTTGGTGTCGGCATCAGATGAAGAGAAAATGAGACTTGCTTATCAGGCAGCAACAGAACGGTTTCGGATCATATCCGAAGGAAATTAGAGGCTAGAGTAGATGAGACATGGGAGCAGTTCAAAGACGACCTAGCCATAAATACGCGGAAATAACGGATCCACAACATGCGTTTTCGGTGTTGAGACAGTCTAAACAAAACACTGGAGAGACGGTACAATTGTTCAGCGATAGGCTGATTAACCTGGCTGAAGAAGCATTCTTAGGACAGAATGTACGAGGAGAAGAGGTGGAGAGGATGTTAGTCGGGATTTTTGTAGATGGCATAAAATCCGATGGATTGAAGTTTAAGCTAATGAGAGAAAACCTGAGAGGTTATCACAAGCTGTAGATATTGCGGTACAAGAAGAAAATTTGAGACGTAGATTTAGATTGAGAACAGGACGATAAATAGGAACTAGTCGAGAAGACAGGATTGAGGAGCCTATGGAGATAGGACAAACAAGGTTCGGATGGAATAGGAGAGGAGGTATACAGACGTTACAAGGTTAGAAATAGAAGTGCTTATGATGAAAGAAGACAAATGAGGTATCCCACAAATGAGACAGTAGGTAAAACGAACAACACAAATATAGTCTGTTGGTTGTGGTCAACGCGGACATGTTTCTCGTTTTTGTGATAACAGGCGTGTCCAGTCGAATACACAAAGTAGAAATGGCAATAGCAGGTTGAATAGGAATGTTGAAGATAGACACAGGAATTTTACAGGTACAAGAACACAGGAAAACCGGCGCCCTACCTATTAAATAGGACCTGTAGTAGGAGGGAAAATAATAAGGTCCCAAGGTTTAAAGAATATGTTAATAACAGACATAGTAGGATGAGTAGAGAATACTTTCAACTAGATGAAATCAAACAGTTTACAGAAAATAAGCAGATCATAGCTCATGTATAATAGAAATAGGAAAATATAGAGTTCGTACATTAATTGATTCAGGAGCTCAGGTTAGTGTAATTAAAGAAAGTTTTTTTATATAAAATAATGAGAAATTGTAGAATATTTAAGACTCATAATAATCTTCACTCTGTTACAGGACAGAATTTACAAGTAGTTGGACAGACAAGAATCAATTTTAAAGTAGGGGGGATCAACGTAAGACATCTTTTTCAGGTAGTGAAAGATTTAAATAGAAACATGCTTATAGGAAGAGATTTTTTAATAAAAAACGAGTAAGACTTCTCTTTGATTTACACAAATTAAAATTCAAGGACGTGTATGTAGATATGGAGGAAGACATGCATATATCGGCACTAGTTAGAATTAAAATGTCCACGACGTTAAAACCACAGTCGGTTAATTTGATACAAGCGAAGATAAAGAGAACCCATATTATGTGGCAGGACACACAGTTAGAATCTCTGAATTGCAAAAGGAAGTAATTGATGAGCCTGGTCTTGAGGTTCGGATGGAATAATATCGTTAGATAAACACTTAACCTTTCCAGTAATGATTATTAACAACACAGGTAGAGAAATCAGATTATACAGAGGATGTGTAATAGCCAAACTAGAACATAACATTAGTGACATATTGGCAACGGATAGAGTAGAAATGTCGGGAACAAATTATTCAGAAACTTCTAGTGAAAGAGTTAATAACAGACGCGGACGCGGATGAAGAGGGAACGTACAAATGGATGAATTGATCCATCCATTCAGAAGAAATACAGCCCAAATACATTCACTAGCAAAAATGACAAGGGAACAAGAATTGTTGGCACAGTTAAAAGCTCCACCAGAAAATAAGAGAGTATTAGAACTTATAAAAGAAAATCAGGATGTATTTGCAATTAATGATTTAGAATTGGGAAAGACAAAAACAGTTACAATGGAAATAGATACGGGAGACCATCCACCAATTAGTTTAAAACCATATAGAACTCCATTAAGAAATAGGGAAGTTGTTGAAAAGGCAATAGAAGATATGTTGAAAGCAGGAATAATAACAAGATCGAAGTCAGAATGGTCATCTCCGATCGTAATCGTGACCAAACCTGATGGTTCAAATCGGTTCTGCTGTGACTATCGGGCTTTTTGAACAAAATCACTAAGAATGTAGCGTACCCACTCCCGGTGATTGATGATATTTTTGGGGGTGCTTAATGGCTCTACATTCTTCACGACGCTAGACGCAAGATCAGGATTCTGGTGTATCCCGATGTCGGAAGACGCTCAAAAGAAGAGTGCTTTTTGTACTATATGGGGTTTTTCGAATTTTTACGAATGCCATTCGGGGTTCGAAGGCGCCGTCTCACCACATGCTGTTAATAAATGAGGTATTAGAGGGTATGCAAAAGTTTGCATTAGCAAAATAGACGACATTCTGATCTATACAGCAGGGGATGTGGATGATCATTTAAAACATGTTAGATTAGAAATTTGACAGATTGAGAATACATGATTTTAAGTTTAAGCTTAGTAAATGCCAGTTTTTTAAAAAAAGAAACAAAAAATTTGGGGTTATTATTAATAGAGACGGAATTAAACCAGACCAAGACAAGATAAAGGTTATTAAAAAAGTTACCTCCTCCAACTAACGTAAAAGAAGTGCGTGCTTTTATTTGGGAAACCCGTGGGTATTTAGGCGCTTCATCCCAGGGTTTTCAAAAATAGCAAACCTATTACTAAATTTTAAAGGGCAAATACGCTAGATTTTAAATGGGTTGATGAGTGTCAAAAAAACGTTCGAGTTTTTAAAAAAAAAGTTTAACAGTGGTACCACTATTGGGCGCATCCAGACTTTAATAAACAGTTAATACTATATACAGAGCTTCGGACAATGCTATAGGAGCGTGTTTTGGGTTTAAAACCCTATGAAGAAAAGAATCTGGAATACCAGGGGTTAAAAATGAAAGACCAATTTTTTTTCTTTTCAAAAATTAGCAGGTCTCAACGGAAATGGGCGACTATCGAGGGAAAAAGGCTTATGCTATACACTATGCTCTCCAAAAAATAAATTACTACTTACATAACGCAAATTTTGTTATTAGAACGACCATATGCCTTTTAAAAACTCTGTTAGAAGCTCCCGTGCAGAACAGGAAGATACAGAGTGGGCATTGAATCTACGGGATTTCAATACAAAAAATTTAATACATTCCAGGTAGGATTAACACATGTGCTGATTTATTGTCTAGGATCCCGTATCCACAGTCATCAGGAGACACAGAAAATGAAGGTGAACCAGAGATCGACGACCGAAACTGGCAAGTAAATATATTAGATTCTGCCATAATAAATAGAGAAGAGTTTGAGAGTTTACCATCGGATCAAGAGTCTGAACCTAGAGCAGAAGACCCACATTTAGCACAGTTTAATATGAAAGAAGAACAAGAATTAGATCCAAAAGTCTTACAAATAAAACAGAAGTTAAAAGAAACGGAGGAGAATAAATATAAGAAGAATTATTTAGTTTTGCAAGACGACGAACAGTTATATTATATGAGTGAAAGGAACGAACAGCTAAGAAAATATATTCCAAAACATTTGGAAAATGAAGTTTTAAAAGCATATCATGATGAGAATGGTCATCTCGGTCGTGATAAGTTGGTGAAAGCACTTACAAGTAAATATTATTGGCCGAACTTATTTAAATCTGCTTGTAAATATGTAGATACGTGTGAAAGATGCAGATTACGGAATATGAAAATAATTAAGTGTCCCTTACAAGATACAGATATTCCTCAGTTTCCGATGCAAAAATTTAGTTTAGATATATCGGGTCCTCATCCTAGAACATTGTCAGGAAACGTGTATTTAATTCATATAGTAGACGTCTACAGTCTTTGGCCAGAAGTTTATGCAATCCCAGATAAGAGCGCAGATACTGTCATTAATATTTTTTTTACAAGAGTTCGTACCAAGATTTAGTTGCCCACAAAGTATACTTACGGATAATGGTAGGGAATTTGTAAATAAAAAATTCGAAAAGTTATTAAAAGATTTGAATATAAAACATATAAAGACCTCATACTATAGACCTTCTTCAAATGCTAAGAACGAACGTCAACATAGGACATTATATGATATTATAGCAAAGATAGTCGATGAACATGAAAAAGATTGGGATTTGTTCCTGGGACCATCGCTTAGCGCTATACGCACAAATCCAAATGAGAGCACAGGGTTTTCACCATTCTATTTAGTACACGGGAGAGAACCAGTACTACCTATAGATAATCTGTTAAAACCAAGACGGAAATATATGGGGGAAGATTTTCAAGAGACTATCATACAGGAAATGCATAAATCACACGTAAGACTAAAGAATAATATAATTAAAGATAGAGAAAGACAGAAAAAGTACAAAAACGTGAATACAAAATTACAGGAGTTTAAAGTAGGTGATAGAGTTTATTATAAGAAGCATAGAAGGAACTCTAAGTTTGATGCTCGTTGGGTTCCAGGTTATTACGTTTTGGAAAAGCTAGGAAAAGTGTCGTATAGTATCAAGAACCAGGTCACGGGACATGTGGCAAGAGCACACGTGGAACACTTAAGAAGAGATGAGGATGAGAGGGAAAATAATATTTATAATAATAATTATTATTCAGACACTGATATTTAGATGAAACAAGTCGTCAGAGGAGCTACGGTAACCCCAGGTTTTAGAAAAGATCCAGCACAAAATCAGTTAATAACAACTCCAGTTTACGATGATACTCAAGAACAGACAATACCGAAAACGGTAGAAGAAGAAAATGTGAATGGGAATCATTATGATAGTATAGAGTCTATGGAAGAGGAAACAGGTGCTCCATTTAAGAATACTAGACAAGCAACGAAAAGAAGAATGGATAAACAAAGAGAAAGAGAAGTAAAAAGACAGAGAAGAATTAGAGATTATTCAACAAGCGGTGAAGATATGCCTCTACTAGAAAGGTCCTTAAGAAATAATGATAGACAAATTAGATGGGATATTGAACGGAAGAGATTAGCGGCTGCTAGCGAGAGACATACAGGTGAAGAAGAGGAAATGGATGAAAAGTCAGAATCAAATAGTAGTATGAAAGAAACTAATAAGTTATACGAAGAAGAAGATATTGATGTGGAGATAGCACTTATTCAAAGAAACTTGGAGTTATTGAAGAAGTGGAAACGTAAGAAGTAAATGATTAGAAAATACTGCAGATGGCAAGATATAAGTTTCATGATGTAAAAAGGAAAGAGATACTTGATGAAGTGTATGAAACGGTGGAAATGGAAAAGGCTTCTATGGATACTTTTCATAAATGGTCTTGAGGAGTAGTTAAGCATTGAGATAACTAATATAGAGGTAGGTTCGAGGGAGGCATATATTTTTTTTCTCTCTGTGTTGGAATTGCTGGTTGATTTTATGTTTCAACTTCTTGAGTTTTCGTAGATAGACAAGTTGGATAATGGTACAGGCAGGTGGATGTGCTCTTAGTAGATAGGACAGGTTTTTGTTGGTGCTAGAAATGCCGTAGCTAACGGTAATGATTAAGAAGTTGTAGTGATGTTTGGTACAAATCCAAGGGAAACAATTGGTGTGCCGAGCCACAGGTTAATTAGTAGATAGATGACGGCTGGTACATTGAGATGACAATAGAATAATCGCCACATTGGTAATAGATACAATGAGTTGACCTGTAGTTTACAGTGCTTGCTTAAGATGATATTCCAGATATTATGATGTGTTAGGAGTTAGGCTGGAAAAAGATAGAAAATTGTGAGGGGAGAGAATCAATGATAGTACGGTCATTGTTGATTAGTGATTTTTTTGTGTAGAGAGAACAGATATTGTTCTAAGTTAAGAAATTGGTCTGTAGTTAACAGATATACATACTTGGCAGTGAAGTGTTTTGTTTTCTCGGTTATAAAAATAGTGGAATGACTTGTATGAATAGATATGTGTTACATTGGTTCGTATAGGAGGCCAATGTTGATGGGCCACTGTACGTAGTTAATTTTAAGTGAATTATATTTTTTGAAAACCTTCTCTTAAACGAGAAGACACTTGTTTTATTGAGTCTGAGTTTTAATGCCTCATATATAATATGTTTTTTTTTGCTTGGTTTGGTCCTGTAAAATGATTGTTATTTTTTGATTGTAGAATAGGATTGTGGTGTTCTTAGACTTGCGCGTACAAACTATTGGTCCGTAAAAGAGACCAGTAGTGATAGGTAGTAATAGAATATTTTCTTATGATTTTGATAAGATGCATGTTATATTATTTTAAAAATGTGTTTTTCTTTGAATGAGTTGATATCTTTAGTTAATATGAGGGGAAACATAAATTTGTGTAAAAACTATTTGGGGGGTATGATGTCCTGTTTTGATTTTATTTCGCTTAACTCATAATTTAAATAAGTTGTTTTGTGTATTAGGTTACTTGTTAGCAAATATGTTACAAATTTAATTAAGTAAGTTTAATTTTCAAATAGTATGGTGTTGGCTAGAATAGAGAAAATACATGGGGCTTTATTTAAGACCCTTCGTTCAGAAAAGAGTTAATAAAACTACTAAGGGGCTAATAGAGAGACACATACATTCTCTGTGTGAATATTATGTGGCTGTGATAATCAGCATGAAAAGGTTCTTATGGATATGAAGTATTAGAAACATAGGTCGGGGATGGATATGTGTAAAAATAGGAGCTGCATTATATGAAGATATAAGGTTGGGTATATGACTGTGAATGGCAGCATACAAGCTGGGGTGTATATATATAGGTGGACAAGGAAGCAGATCATGGGATGTGAGGGGGCAAGATATAGGAGCTGTGAAAAATCAGCGTTAATTAAATTAAAATGTTCATGGAATATGAACGTTAGTTCGTGGTCAAAGATGAGATAACGGAAATCTAAATTGTGGAGGGCAATATAAATGTTGAATATATAAATGTTGAGAAAACTTATATCAACTTGATTTATAGGGAACAAAGATGTATTTCATAAGATGTATTTTAAAAAATTGTTTACAAAATTTTTTTGTTGGCAAGAGAGGTAAATGTGATTGTGTTGACTATCCATTCCTTTATGTAAATGTGATTGTGTTGACTATTCGTTCTTTATACTTTTCACTGGGTGCGCACCCCTTCTTTACTTTTTCTAACTACATTGTTTTCTGTGTTGTGAAAGAGTGAGGAATTACATAATGTCAAGTGTATGATAACGATTATACGAGCTGTTCTTATGATATATATTTTGTACAGGAACTGCTGAAGAGCCAAAAACGAACAAGAAATGTATAGTGGTTTACTATATGGCAGGGGAAAGAAGTACGAATAGATTGTTTTACTTAAATAAAGTTGGTTTGGGGAAGGTTAGAGGAGTTGTGGGAGGTAAGGAAAGAGGGGGAATAGAGTAAGGGGATTGGGAGTAAAGACTTTTTAGGGGAAAAAGTCTTTCGAAAACATAGGAAGGTGTAGCAGTATGTGTATATGGGGTGGGCAAAACTACAGCACGCTTGAGCATCAGGATGGAATGGGAAGAAAGATGCTCAAGTCGTGACGTAGTTTGTTGTTAGGAACCAGTCAACATCTGGGCTTGAGAAGAGAGAAGACGCCATGTTGTATGAAGCTGTAGAAGTTGTCATCAAGATGAAATAAACCTCTGTTTATACTCAGCAAAGAACTCGTTAGTCCTATTTATCTGTGCGCTGTTATATACCCTCCGAATAATAGCAGTGATTGGCAAAATATATCACAGCGGCTACTATCTCATCTGCGGTCCGCAGTGGGGAAAAACAATATATGTTTTAGTTATGGATTAACACCTGAAGAAAATTCAAAACATTGGCTCCGGCATTAAATTTTATGATTAAATTATTATGTATGATATCTTAATATCAGAGAAATGTACATGTATGTTTTTTTCTGGTATGAGAATTTTCTCTGTTCTGATTGTTACTTTTTACTGTGGGAATATACATTTTAATGTTGCACTTGGGGACATGAGGATGTGATAGAAGAATTCATGTGTATGTCAGTACTTAAGAAGCCAATGTTGAATAGTCTTGACCTAATGATGATTATAGTGCCGAAAGGAAGACACGGCATTAGAAACCACAGAGATTCTGTATAGGCTATTCTCTTCAAGTAATGAGAGAGACAATATCAACATATTGGATGGACAGAATGACTTCACTCATCTAATAGTCCCAGTAACAACAGAACATAAAATAAAGTGAGAAAATACCTTACTCACTATTAAGAGTCAGAATGGCTCTACTCAGCAATGAGGGACAGTGGAACGTGGACACCCACTCCTTTCCCCTTCTCCCTTGTTGTTTTGTATTTGTGTTTGTAATTGTGTTGTAAACTTTTACTACAACACAGTAGGTTAAGCTCGTGTTGTATTCTTGTCATCCCTTTTCTATAGAAGAGAAGTAGGTGGTGGTTAAATGTGGTGGGACTATATCACTGAACCTGGATCCTGGGTCAACAGCCAGAAAGTGAATGTCCTAACCATAGTCTGCATCTAGAAATACCCATGGACTGCTGCGCTCAATAGCTCCATAGCGAGCAACAGATAAATTCAAGGACAACTGATGGGTGAGTGATTAAGTCCTATTTTAGTAGGAATATCCAGGATGGACTTCAAGATCTAATAATCTACAAAGATGAAGATCATCAGAGTACTGACAACAGTGTATCGTCTGCGTTACTTCTGAGAAGTATCACCTATGGCCTCATCATGCAACCAAGTCAGTGAAACTGGGGCAATCCTTCTAGCAAGTTACTAAAACTAACAACAGTGAGTAACCTTCAACTGTTGGTTGGATTACCAAGTTAATATCCACAATGGATAAGTCTTTGAAAGAACATCTCACAGCTGCAACAGTCAAACATAAGGTTCCAGCCATGCAACACCAAGTTCTAGCTATGAACACCAACTCAAAATGGGAAAAGACACTGAAACAACTTTATAAGCCAATACAAGCAACTTCAGAAGCTCTGAGCCCTAACAACTCCAGATTACCCCAAGGTTCCAAAACCTGAACACATAAAAAAGACCATATGAAAGCAGTTAGCGGAGGAAATGCCTCTACGCCGGCAACAACGGGAATCACCTGATGGCCTGCAACCCTGGATATGTGGTGGAATAATATTCTTCAGTCTCATGCCTGCAGTAGAATCCTGGAATTAATTCCAGATGAACCACATGATTAACAAGCAGACTTGTATGTTACACTGAAAGTAAATAATGAATCAGAACTCTGTGCTGGTCCCATGTCAGCCTAAATGCCATAAACTGTGGAATAGGTTATAGACTGATGACTAGGTGGGTGAAAAATCTGTGGAAACAAAATTGAGATTAGGATATTATAAGCCGAGAAGCTGAAATGTCGGCATCCTTTTCATCGGATATGGTGATATAGGGAAGAACCTTAGTCCAAGACTCAAGATGCATCTCCTGAAGGTATGACCAAACCAGGCCTCAATTCACACTGACACCGAGCCGTTCGCAACAGAAGATTCATGAATTCAGCCCCAATGGAGGGGATATATATATGTGGTGAATTTATTTCCTAATAGGGATTATAAATATTTCCGCAACAAACTTCAGTGGACATTAAAACATGACTGTGCGTATTTATTGCTGTCACGGATAAATATGGACATTAACTGCTTTGCACTGGAGAAGAATACCCATCCGCAACGCCTAAATAAACACTATAATTAATTAATTTAATTATTAGTATCAACTGTTTTCATGAGTGTGTTTTTCTTTTTATGACATCAAAAAGGTAAGAGTGTTTTACATGGTAATGGGGTACAACTAAAGGGTTATGTTATGATATATCTGTATATAATTTGACACCCATCATTATTTTTAAATATGAGAATTGTACATGTGTCAGAAATAAATGTATGTATGTTGGGTTTCTGCACCTAGACCAGTGTAATTCTATCTAGGTACAATGAGTCAAGTTAGCAGAACCAATTTGTGGTTGTTGTGTTGTTTGTAATAACCTGGTTTTTTCTGGGGTCACTGGGTACTATATTGTAATAATGCAATGAATCCATGCCTGTCTGAAAATGCATAGTGTTTATTTCACATATATATGTAACTGCAGATCTTGAGTTAATACCTGAACTGTTTGTCCAAAAGTGTGGTGTACATCAAGTAAATGTGGTGTCCAACAAGTGGTTGTTTATATGTTGTGAGCAATCAATATCCTTCTAGCACTATAGTAAATTAAAAGGGTGATGAAGTGGGAAGGGAAACCTACACACAGATGCCATTGTTTCAAGGATTGAAACTCTTTTCTCCTGGGGATTTGTGGTAAATATCCCTGATCACCCTGCATTCTAACCAGTGACCAGAGAATCAATAATACCCCCTAGACATTTTAACGAAATATTCTTAGGAATTAAAATCCACATCCCACAATCAGACAACCTACCTCTCTCAAGAAATTGAGGATGCATTCCAAGAGAAGAAGCTGGTGCTTGCGGCATGGATAGATTTGAAGAAAGCCTTTGACAAAGTCTGGAAAGAAGGTCTGATGAATAAACTGAGAAACTGCAAAGTCAATGGAAGAATGTACAAATGGGTGAAAGCATACTTGCACAACAGAAGAGCCCGAGTACAGATAGACGGACTAAAGAGCAAGAAAGTACTACTGCGTCACGGGGTCCCCAGGGCGGAGTATTGTCCCCCACACTCTTTCTAATCTTCATCAATGATCTCGTTGCTAATCTACCGCATGGAATTAAAGCCGCAATGTATGCCGATGACCTGGTTCTATGGAGCACAAATGAACATACATCAGTGGCCACCAGATTACTACAAAGAGCTGTAGATACATTTGTTGCATGGGCAAATAGATGGTGTGTCAGCATAAACACTGACAAGTGCAGCACCACCCTATTTACCCTCTCTCCAAAACAAAAGGCAGGGACCATCCAGATAAATGGAACACCCCTACGAGAAGATAAAGAACCAACATACCTTGGAGTACCATTTGATGGCAGGCTGACATGGAGAAAGCACATCAACAAAGAAGTAGCAAAAGCCAGAAGGAAAATAGCCATCCTGAGAAAGCTAAGTGGAACCACATGGGGGGCCAGTGGGAAAATACTTAGCAAAGTTTATCAACATAGCACACGACCACACCTGAAATACGGGTCAACTTCATTGTCAACAACTCATGTGTCAGGCATCATCGGATTACTTCTTCCACACCACACAAGAAACTTGCAAGTCGTGTGAAAGGAAATGAATGGTACATTTTATTGCCGTTGGCTCTTTACAAGTACATACCAGTCGCTATCAAACCACACACAAAGCCACAGAATTGCCTATCACTAGTTTCCTAAACTCTAATTGCTATTTCTATCTATTTGGTTACACAAAACTCCTATCAATATCTAACGATCTGCTCTCTACAATGTCAGTTCCCCGGTCTGACTAGATGGCTCGCGTGGTTACACACCACGCGGAAGGACCTTGACGTGTCCTTCGGCTTTCTGCGTGCCGTGATGCTTGGCACGCTGACATTCACTGTCTTTGGTTGAGTAGCAATCGTGGCGATCCCGTATGCGTTATTCTGTCGTGACCAGAGTGCTAGCTATCTGTTCAACGTCTCCGTGTCCTCTTGAGACATTACACATCTGGTGTACTATCTTGGGGCACACCTCCGGCCCTTATCTTGCAGTCTTTGACACACACCCTCCCCTCCTGTGTTGCGTCATCAACTTTGAGTCATTGGTTGTGACGCAAGAGGTTTCTAAAAAATTAGTGTATCTAATTTTGTCAAAGACTGTAGATAACCTGGCTTTGGGTAACTCCATAGACTTCTACTGACTATTGTCACAATGTAGTATCACTTTACTTGGCTACTGGCAATCGCCACAAACTTGTCTGGTTGGCGTGAGCCCTCTTCTCAATCGCAATATTATATTAATTAGAGGTATGTCTGAACCGGACCGTTGTCTTATAAGACCTGCCCTCCAATAGTAAATTAACTTACTACCCATACAAAGTTGACTTTCTTAGGGTCAACACATGAATTGCTTCATGTCCCCCATATAATATTAAACAACCATTACCCAAGCTGTGTGCGACAGGCTTTACCTATCTCGCTTCCGCGTGTAAAGTTATATTTCACTGTTAAGTTAGTGTTTCGTTGTCTATTATGTCCCCTGATCCGAAGTTATCTCCCTTTGATCTATGAAATATGTCTGCAATTTATATGTTTGTTTTTCTGGTTGTTTGCGTGTTTGGATGTAATTACTAATATAGTCTACCTTCTAACATGTATATCTATCTATCATGTGTATGTAAGTTAGTTTTTCAAGTGCCATAATTCGGTTAAATGATGGCCACAAACAAGTGTATAACACTAATTCGTGACTACGTTTCCGTCTTATGAGACTTAAATACTTTATCTAAGATCTAAACTAAACTACACACAACGCATTCATCACAAGCACATTTTCAACATTGAAAGCCAACATTTGACGCAGACAATAATAAAAAGTCGCGTTGAGCGGCAGAAAATCCGCTGACCAATCTCACTCTCTCCTTGTATATTTACATTCGCTCTCACATTCACACTTCTGTCACACATCTTTTACCCTACTTCTGTCACACATCTTTTACCCTCCAATTATTTAAAAACCTTGGAGTGACACTGTACAAGTTTGGCTCAGTTTGAGAAAGTTGAGCCCATTGACTGTGCGTAAATCGCTGCACGAGTCCTGTATTTACAACATATTTACATGTAAGAGAAAGGGTTGATGGTTTGTACCCTTGGTCTATTGAAATAATACTCTAAATACTGACATACTAATATTAGTTCTATAAATATCTATTTAATGTGTTAACTACTTTACTCTATTTTGCCACATTAATCCTAGATATGCTTCCATTAATCCTAATCTTTATCTAATTTAAGGGATGTAATCTAACAATTTAAAATGAAATTGATGTGAGATGAGTTATGTAACTTTCTGAAATGGGTAATGTGAAATGTAATGAATTATGTACCTTTTTAAAATGGGTAATTTGAAATATAGCAAAATTATAAATGTTTTTAAATGAAAAAAAAATATATGACTGATATTCTTAATCTAAATGGTGTAAATGATGTATGTTAAATTATATAATCTTTTTATCCTATTATGGTGTAAACTAATGATAATACTAAATGATCACCTGTTGTTAAATGGAATGGTTCATAAGGATGGAATGAACTCAAATGAAATGAAACAAAGTGGAATGTAATAAACTAAATGGTACTATTCCTATCTAAACTACTATCTAATTTACTTTTAGGGTAAGTCAGTGGGTAAAATAATGATTATGTAAACTACTAAAAAAATGAAAACTATTTTATTTCCTAACTCTAAAGTGTAAATTACAGTTACCTATTCTACCTATAATTTATCACACTATTAAAATATTATAATACATATCACAATAAGTATTTATATACATAGTATTCAAATACCCCAGGTTAGTTGTTGCCCCAATGTTCAGAAATTGCTTTCATTGGCATACTATATAATTACACTTGTCCTGGGTATATTAAATACAATACACAGTCATACTTGTGTCCTATGGGTATGGCACCTGTAGAGTTCGCTTGTGTCGTAGACCAGTATTTTTAGTGTCTGTATTTATGGACTGTTCTGACACTGTTTTTTCTCTGCTTAACACAAATGATTCACCGGACACATATGGAGCTTAGTAATTAACGAGCTGTTCCAGTTCACACGGTGATATATTTGTTTTTCGGAGCACAGTTCTTCTTTTGATGTCTACGGACACATGGTAGATCACTGTTCTTAGTACATAGTTTAGCACACAATGTCTATGTATTCATACAATATTTTACATAGGATACTATACTGTACTATTTTAACAATTATTACTCTACACACTTATGTGGAATCTCTGGTATTTCTACCTCAGATGGTCGACTAAGGGTATCAGGCCAGAATGTTGTCCTTACCCTTAATATGTTCTATACTAAAAGTATGGTTTTATAGTATTAGCGACCACCTGTATATATGGTCATTCCGATGCACACCACTTTGTATGACCGTGATTGGGGAGTTGTCAGTCTGGACAATGCAGTGAACATCCGCCAGAATCGATGGAGCTTTCCTCACTCGCATAGATAACGCTAGGGCTTTTCAACTCTGATATGGAATATCTGGAATCAGCAGGTGTGATCTTACGGCTCACGTAGCAAATCGGGATGGAAGATGCCATCATAAAATTGGCCTAGTACTGCAGCGATGGAGATTCTGCTGGCATCTGTCCTAAGATAATAAACGAGCCTAGGATTAGGCAAGCGGAGGATTGTTACATTAGCTAAACAGGATTTTCAATTTTGACAATGCAGAAATTAATAATGCATCTTTGACATTTAATTTTACAGATGCTTTTAAACATTGGAAAATACACTTGTAATTTCCGTAAATTTGGTATGAATTTGCTATAGTAATTTACTAACCCCAAAAGGCTTCTGACCTGCTTCTTTGTGGTAGGCATGGTCAGATTCATAATTTTTGTAATAATTCTATTGTCAGTCTTAAGTTGACCTTGTGAAATGACATGACCCAAAAAGTCAATTTCTTTTAGGCCCAATTCAACTTTGCTCGGTTTGACAGTGAGACCGAAGAGTCGCACTCTGTCAAAGACATGTCTTAGTTTCAGTAAGTGTGTTGTCCAGTCATCAGTATGGACACATATATCATGCGTATTCTGTAAGCTCACTAAATGTATGCATCTTCGTCGGATTTGCCAGTCTCCGCTAACTAGTGTAGTTGCGCTATGTATGTCTGTCGTCTTATTATTAGGTGTGGGTGCACTGTGTTCGTCTGTCTCTACTCCTGTCTCTTGTCGTGAAAAGTAAAGTTTCAACATGTTGACATGGAATATCTTTAAGTGTCCGTTTATCGATATTTCATAGTCAACATTTGAAATCTTACGTACCACCTTGAATGGTCCTTGCCATTTTGTTTGTCTGGAAGTAACCTGAAGTATGTTTTGATCTGGTTTACGATCAATTGTTCGAGCACCCTTGTTTGTGTATTGGTAAATTTGACCCTCCCTCTCAAAGGTCTAGAAGCCAGATGTAGAAGGTAGTACTTTAGCTGTGGGATGTTTACCCTTATGTAATAATTGTTGACCGACATTACAAAACGATGAAATAATTTTATATCATTCCAAACTCCTGGCCAATGAAAATGAGCCTGAAATCTAGCCCTGTTTTGTCGTATGCCAGGTGACCAGCAAACGGTGACTCATGTGCAGTTTTTAGCACAGTTAGGCGGTGTTGTACAGGTCGCACCGTTTGCTGATTCTCATGGTTATCAGTTGTAAAATATCTAGTAAGAAAGCCATTATTAGGTTTAAAGAACCATGAAGCATTTTTGGTCGCTTTAGATCTTTCTTTCAATAATTTTAAATATGGAGACACACTAGGATCAGCTTTCTGCTGTTCTATGAATTTCTGTCTTTTGGTATCATCTGTGCCAGTTGGAGAAAGCAACAGTAGTCTCTCATCTTGTAGTGTGTCTTGATGTTTTACAGTGTCTGCTCTGGTTAGTTGCATTAGCTGCATTTAATCTTTCCCATGCAGCTATTTCATCGCTAGTACATTGTTTCAGTTGGGGTAAGCAACCCAAAATTAATTCAGTACAAGGGTTGTCAAGTATTGCACAAGTAAAGGTACCAGAAAGGAAAGGAGTGTTAATACGGGCTTTGGCCAAGGGTAAATTTCAATGTTACCCGAAAAGGTTCGGCATTTGACAGAGTCGCCTGTATAATCACCTGGACTCACTAGATCCTTTCTAAGACCAATAAGGGTGCTGCCGCTGTCCAGCAAACATTGGCATGGTGTATCGTTGACCATTGCATTGTGGAACACCTAACTTGCCTCTGGAGGCTAATGCTGCATTTGACATTCTCAGTTGAGAATGGTACTGTATGTCCACATTCTAATTTTCCGTCTGCATGAAATTGGTGACATCGTTCACAACTGTCAAAGACTTAATATGTCGTTTCACACAACACACATCTTCAGATTGGTTCACAGGTAAAGTATTTTCAATCTCACACTCAGTCTCACTACCACTATCAGAAGATGTATCAATCAAAATAGCATTGTTGGCTTTCATACGTTGGCGGCCCAGGCACTTATTTGAATAATGGCCATAGCTGGAACAAAAGAAGCATTTGATTGCACGCCTGTATGCAGATCTTTTGTTATTGTTGCTTCTTAATAACATTTTCAAGATGCGCCGGATAATTTGGCGATTTGTCACACATAGAATAAGTGTCATGCAAAAGTTGACAGTAAATACATTTTGACACTTTCCTATCTTTCTGGTCGCTTTTCTGAAAAGGTTTTCTCTTACTTTGATAATTTTTCGGTTGGTCTTTCACAAAAGAAACTACTTCAGAGTCATTTGAGGTCTTGAAAATATCTCTGTTAGAAGAAAAATATGCAGAGCCTTTCTTTTCGAACTGCTCTATGTTCTCAATGTCTGACTGCTGCAAAAATTTAGCAAAAGGAGATGGTATAGTGGATATAGACTTTATCCATGGCTATTAAATTTTTAAGTCTAGTCAAAGTCTTTTCCTATGTTAGCTGCTTTAAGCCATCTATCTAGTACACTCTGAACATTTGAGACATAATCAATGAAAGCCTCACTAGGTTTAGGTTTTAAATTTGAGAACTGAACCTGATACCCAGGGGCATCAAGTAAAAAGTGTTGCATTATCCTATCATGGATGTATTGATAGTTAGATCTAAGATCAGTTGGTATAGATTCTATCACTTTAAGGGGCTCACCACTCAGGTTCTTCATATAAATCATAGCCCACATCTCTATTGGAACTTGGTGATATTTAAACTGTACTCAACATTTTCTGTCCAGGCTGATATGGAATCATCTTTGCAATATGGTTTGATAATCTTTTTATATTTATTGAACTTATTTTCCTCTTGTTGACTTCTTAGTTTAGTGGCAGAGATCTCTGCGTGTGAGTCTACATCCATCCCTTTCATCTTTAACTGCGTCTCTGATTCTACCTGAATTTGTTTTCCCTTAACTCTTGCTATTTCATCTATCTCTTTTTGTTTTAATTCTCTTTCCTGTTCTAATTGCTTTTGCTTTAATTCTAATTCCTTCAGTTTAATTTCCTTATCTTGTTCTAACTGTTTTTGCTTGGTTATTTCAGCTAGTTGTTTAATTTCCTTATCATGTTCTAACTGTTGTTGCTTAACTTCCAATTCTTTTTGCTTAATCTGTTTGTCATCTTCTAGCTGTTTTTGTTTTGTTATTTCAGCTAGTTGAGCAATCTCCTTTTGGTTTTGTCTTTCTCGTGCCCGTTCATCTCTCTCTGCAGTTTCTTTTCGTATACGTTCAGCTGTCTCAGCATCTTTTGCTTCTTTAAATTTCTTATCAGTATATTCTTCTAGCTCTTTACCTGTGTATTGCAATGTCTTTGCCTACTTTTACGAAATCAGCTAACGTAGCCATGTTGTTGCGTAATTGGCTAGCGTTGATCTATACTGAACTATTTATTCACTTATTTTTCTTTGATAGGTTATGTTCATTAATATCTGAGCACTGCAAATTGTACTCTTTGTATATAACCTGAAAAATTTAATCTTGACAAAGACAGAGCACAAAAGTATGCTAATGCATCACAAGCTGAAAAAGAGATGCACTATTAATCACATTGCATGCCAAAAATATTGAGTATACTCAACTTAATGTTCCCGAGAATCAGGGAACAACAATCCGGTAACACAGGTCACCTTGTTTGGCACTTTGGCATAGACACGAGTTATCTAATCAGGTCACCTGTTTGGTACTTCGCACACACACGAATCTTCTATTCAGATGTTGTTCACCCTGGTTTACAGAGCAGCAACAATTAACAAATAGTAAACGACAAGTAATATCTTGACAACTTAGAACAATGACAATGACATACCCACGAACAAAATAGACTATAGGTTTAATTAATATTAAATTGTCAATGTCCTGTCTTCGTTCTAACTTATTTATGCCTTTCGTCACTAACTCTAATTTAATCTATGGAAGTGTTGTGCAGACCAAGTTTAATTTGCATGACCGAAAGTAGTGCCCTCCTGACGGTAAACACAAGAAAAAGTATGGAAAAAAAATTCAATAACTGCTTTGAAATAAATAAAAATATATTAATATTGTTTAAATAAACAAATATATTCAATTACTAATTGAAGTAAACAAATAATAGGTTATATAAAGCAACGATTCAGGCGGGCAGCAGGTTACCGATTTGTAAACATTCAGATGCTGACTGCCAATGGCGTACCACAACCGTTTGTCAATCGTAACACGTCAGAGGCGCAGCGCTATTTTTAGCTTCCAAAAATCGATAATGTTGCTGGCTGTGTATCGCTCCGCCATGAATCATATTTGGCACTTTATTTTCAAATAAATAGGTAAATACATAAATAAATACATAATTACATGAATAATTACATGAATAAATAAAGAAAATAATAATATCAATACTTACAACTTTGAAGAACACATGATTTAAGTATATAATATTCTACTAAACACAAATAAGCAATATTCCGTCACGATAGGCACAGCTTCGTTAGCAACTTGTCCTAGTCTGCACACGTCATCGTCACTGACACAAATTAAATTCACTACTTCACTATTTGTAACCCTAGTCAAGAGCCGTGGGTGAGTGTATTAGCTTGAACTTTCGTCCAAGCCACACTTCTGACACCACATTAATCCTTGCCTGTCAACAACTCATGTGTCAGGCATCATCGGATTACTTCTTCCACACCACAAAGAAACTTGCAAGTCGTGTGAAAGGAATTGAATGGTACATTTTATTGCCGTTGGCTCTTTACAAGTACATAACAGTCGCTATCAAACCACACACAAAGCCACAGAATTGCCTATCACTAGTTTCCTAAACCCTAATTGCTAATCTCTATCTATTTGGTTACACAAAACTCCTATCAATATCTAACGATCTGCTCTCTACAATGTCAGTCCCCGGTCTGACTAGTTGGCTCGCGTGGTTACACACCACGCGGAAGGACCTTGACGTGTCCTTCGGCTTTCTGCGTGCCGTGATGCTTGGCACGCTGACATTAGCTGTCTTTGGTTGAGTAGCAATCGTGGCGATCCCGTATGCGTGATTCTGTCGTGACCAGAGTGCTAGCTATCTGTTCAACGTCTCCGTGTCTCTTGAGACATTACACATCTGGTGTACTATCTTGGGGCACACCTCCGGCCCTTATCTTGCAGTCTTTGACATTCATGGTGTTCGGCAGCAAAAACCACACTACAAGAGCTGGACAAAGTGCAAAATCAAGCACTTAGATTCACCACAGGATGGATGTGATCAACCCCTATAGTGGAAATGGAGAAGATGGGGAGGACACAAGCACTGAGTGAGCGCAGAGATACGAAAACGCTAATACAAGCAGAAAAGTTCCTCAGCTTGCCAGGCCACCCTATGAAGAACAGATTTGAAAACCTAGCTATGGGGCGGTTGAAAAGAAGTAGTTTTATCCACCAGGCCAAACGACTCTGCAGAGAAACCACCGATCTGCCCACAGTTGGTATCCCCCTAACAACTATTCCAGAGCGAACTCCATGGAAAGATGAGCATAGACTATCATTACAAATCCAGACAAAATTGAGAGGAATATTTGACAAGGAAGATCACAAACAGTGTGCAGCGCAGAACAGCCACTCTCAGCTTCCTTGATGAAGAATACCCACAGGACCTCTGGATCCGAGTCTACACAGATGGGTCAGCACAAAATGCTGTTCGAAATGGAGGAGCGGGAGTGTACATAGAATACCCAAATAATACCAGGGACACAGCTAGAGTACCGACAGGAAAGTACTGCCATAACTACGATGCTGAAATTGAGGCAATCAAGATAGCAACAGATAAATTACTAAATACCAGCAATGGTACACAACCTGTGGTGCTATTGACAGATGCAAAATCAGTACTCGAGGCGCTCCTGTCTGGGAAATTGCCAGTACTAAGGACACTACTTTCTGAACTTAGCTAGTCAGCATAAGGTCACCATACTGTGGATACCTTCCCACTGTGGAGTACCTGGGAACGACAGAGCTGATCAATTGGCTAAGGGAGGAGCCAAAGAAGAACAGTCTGATGTGCCTGTAACATACCACCAAAAGAAAAGAATGATCAAATCAGTCAGAAAGCCACCAAAACCTGCTCAAGATGACTACCACGTTATGGATAGACCAGAACAAGTCATTATTCTGCGCCCCAGAACAGGGCACAATAGATTACGCAACCACATGTATACAAAATTCAAGATTGGTGAAACAGCCATGTGTACATGTGGATTGGCATCGCAGACAGCAGAGCACATACTCCAAGACTGCCCAAAATATAACATATCTAGGCAAACCTTCTGGCATAGAGAGACGACAGTGGAAGATAAACTCTATGGACAGCTGTGTGAACTGAAACAGACAGTTCAATTCATACAAGAGACAGCACTTGCAGTTATAGACATATTTCAAGCGAACGAAAGAAGAAGAAGAAGTCACCTTGCCGTCTTGGCAGACGATAGTTTGTTACATTGTGCTTCAAAACGGCATAATAACTTTTACCTATGGCGGTAGCGAATGTGACTGATAAGGCCAATTCGCGCTGTAAATGTTCGTCCACACTGGGTGCATGTGAACACGTGGTCTTTTCCACCATCATGCACTATCTTACGTCTCACACGATCGGTGTGTGACTTATCTGCAATAATGTTCTCCTTTGTCTTTATTCCATTTCTGATGTTTGCCCTCCATGCAACACGTTCAGCGGCGACTTGCTCCCATCGTGCATTATCAATGCCTGTATCAATCATGTCCCGCTCACACAGATCTTTGTATCGTAGTAGAGGACCAACCCTGAGATCTCTTACCCATCTGTAATTCACCAAAAAAGATGTCCTTTGGTATTCTACCATCATCCATCCTCCTAAGATGTCCTATCCATCTAAGTCTACGAAGACTGAGCATGGAATAAACCGTCACACAACCTGATCTTTCCAATACTTCAGTATTTGTGATTTTGTCTTGCCACTTAATACCAAGCATTCTTCGCAGACACCGGATATGAAAGCTGTTTAAACGTTTCTCTTGGTGTGAGTGAATTCTCCAGGCTTCACAGCCATAAAGAAGAGTACTAAGGACGCAAGCTAGATAGACAAGAACTTTTGTTTTGGCAGTAAGCTTCCTGTTCTCCGAGACTCTTTTTCTTAACCTGTTCATTGTTGTTGCTGCCTTACCGATCCGGATGTTGATTTCCTGATCTAGGGATAATTTGCTATTTACCACTGATCCTAGATATGTAAAATTGTCTGCCATCTCTAGTTCGGCGTCGTCAATAAAGATTGATGGTACCCCATGTGCACCCTGTGACATAATCTGTGTCTTCTTTTTGCTAATTGTTAAACCAAATTCAGAACAAGCATTGGCGAATGCAGATAGCAGACATTATAATTCTTCGTCAGAGTGGGTCGTAACTGCAGCATCATCTGTCAAAAAGCAACTCTCTGATCAGTACCCTCCTAATTTAGGTCTTGGCCTTAAATCTCTGAGCATTGTAAAGGTCGCCATCTGAGCGTGAGTGAATGTATTTACCAACATCCTGATCACGAAAGGCATATTTCAGTAGAAGCGAAAAGTATATTCCAAAGAGGGTGGAAGCTACTACACAACCTTGCTTAACTCCACTCTTGATAACTCTTCAGAAGTTGCACCATTAAACTTCATTATACCCTTCATGTCTGTGAGGAACGATTCTACGATGGGCAGAAGAGTTGGTGGGTAGCCAATCTTCTTTAGTGCCTTGAACAGACCCTCACGACTGACCAAATCAAACGCCTTTGTGAGGTCGATGAAGGCAATAAACAGTGGTTGATTCTGTTCACGGCATTTTTCTTGCATTTGTCGCAATCAGAATATCATATCAATGGTAGACCGGTTATGTCGAAAGCCACACTGTGTCGGGTAGACTTGATCTCCTAGGACTTGAAGTCTGCGCAGAACAATTCTGGCAAATACTTTTCTAACAATAGCATAACTTTATTATCTGGTGGATCTGTAGAGTGAGTGTGTCTTGTCCACTACTGATAACCTCTATTGGAATCCAATCCTTACCTGCCGCAAACCAGTCCTGAATCTTATGAGCCACGGCGCCCGTAAACCCCCACCGCTGTGTTATAAAGAGTTGCCTTAAGTTTACCCCACCTTTCACTTACTGTACAATTTTCTGATGTATCAGTGAAAGCATCTTCAAGTCGCTGTTGGAACTCAAAGCTCTTATCAGGATCGTGGATGTTAATAACATTAATCCTGGGGCTAGATTTGTGTTTAGCTGTGTGGATTCTCTTAGGTCTCAGTCTAACCCTTGCAACAACAAAGAATGATCCGTATCACAGTCAGCACTGTGGTAACTTCGAGTTAATGATGTATGGTTCAGATGTTGTCTCCGTGTGATGATGAAGTCCAGCTGGTGCCAATGGCCGGATCTTGGATGTTTCCATGTGACCTTATGCAACTCTTTTGTTTTAAAAAGGAGTTTGTAATACATAGGTCATATCTGGTCCAACTGCCTTTGCCCATTTTCATTCATGCGACCGATGTTGTATTTTCCAAGGCACACTGGCCATGAACTCGAGTCATTGCCCATACGAGCATTAAGTCACCGAGCATATAAATGTAGTCAGATTTTGGATCTGTCTTGATCACAGAGTCTAACTCCTCATTGAACGAATCCTTCATATCATCAGAGGAAGTGAGAGACGGTGCATATGCAGTGATAATTGTGGTAAAACCTCAAGAGGTTGCCAAGGACTGGGATAATAGTCTTTCATTAACCTCCTGCTGGAATTTCAATTATTCCCAAAAGCGAATTCTTCACTGCAAAGCCCACACCATGTTGCCTTTTTTCTTCCTGCCCTCTTTTTTTTGTAAGTTGCGTATCCCTTACGGGACGTTGCAGTCAACACTAGCATTTTTCAGCTTCTGTTGATGTACTAGGCAAGTGTTACGTTCAGTAGTTTGCCATTGCTTTCTGAAAGACCGGTTCCCATACCAACACGTTATAATACAACGCGACACGGTCTGCTGCACAAATCGGTCGCAGCTGAGCTTCGAGCGCTTGGTACCTGGCTCACGAACCGCGTTCGCAAAACTTTAGCCACAGAGCGGGCCCTGCCCTATACCCTTCACACACACACACACACACACAAATCTGTAATTGTTTTCCTTGAGTGACCCTTGCTCAGCGAGGCGAGCCTCTTGCAGGCCAACAATTTCAATGCTAAGACGATTGAGTTCGGCATCAATCACAGCCTTTTTCTCACATCGTCAATATTCGTCAGGTCAGTGAAAAATCCCGGACACATGGTTCTTACGTTCCAGGTTGCAAGCTGTCGCTTGAGGTTTCTATTTTTCTTTTCAGTATTACCTCGTGCGTTGGTTTTACAGCCTGCGATTCAGATCTTGTTCTAGCCCCAAGCACCCATTGAAGCAGGCAGGCTGTGGCGGATCAGCACTCAATTGCCGGGGGCTGCCCAGCTTGAGGCGGGCGGTAGCTGATCAGTGAAACCTGTAGGTGTCTCCCACTGTCAGAGGCAACCGTGGCGCCCCATGTCTACGCCAATTGACAGGGACTTATAACCCTTAACAGTTGCCTCTCGCTTTGATTTCGAGACCAGTTAAGACCAGGGATGGAGTTATACCTCTCCATAGCACAAAGCCTGGGCTAAAATATAAAGACCATGTGTTGCCCATGCAGCATGATCCCTCTCTCGGCCTGCCTAGTTCACTCCAGAGGAAAGGTAACACCCCTACATCTGGAACAAGATAAGCTGCAGAAGCTGCCGGATCAGCTAAGCAATGCTCTAACTGTCCGCCTGTCGGAGCTTCGATCCTAGACCAGCCGCCAACCAAGGCTTAGGGCCTGGTCTGCCCTGTCATGACATTTTGTCTTTAGGTTGCAATTCCTCGCACCAAGATATGGCTTGCGCCTGCCTATTGAGCTCTTCCGCCCGAAGCCGTTGGCACAATGTGGGGTGTCGGGTTTGGTAAACACCACCCAACGTTCGGCGCTGACAGAAAGCAGGTAGTACCGTCTACTGTCAAACGGTAGCTCAATCATATCAGACTGAGACCTGACATAGGCATATCTAGCAACTGCAATCATTATGTGTTGTTTGACTTACTGTGTGTATGTCTTGATTGTGTTTCCCCCCGTGTCTTTTGTGTGTGGCTTGACTGTGTTAGTTGTTTAGGGTGTCACGCGAGAGAGAGAGAGAGAGAGCAAGTGCCTGAAATAACGCATGAGGGAGGAGAGACATATATTAACGGTAAGTGTGAATGATATAGACAATTACATAAATAAACAGACATAGTATTATTTGGCGCTCACAGAAGGAGAAGAACGAACGAACGAACAGACTTTATTTTCAAAGGGTAAGAAGGAAATAGAGACTAGAAGGACGCATTAGACAACATAAAATTTGAAAGCTATAGTTACCGACCGGGATCGAACCTGTCGCCTCAAATGACGACGGCGCCTCGCTGCAGGAACAAGTGTACTTAGACACACGACCAACTAGACACTCCAAAAAAGTGTCTTCATTGGTCATGTCTATCATACACATGAACCTAACAATTATGGAATACGGACAGAATTCGTATCAATCTATTGAGATAGCACTATAGGTCTCATAATTTATATTAAACCAGCATAGGTTAAATAACTGGTCAAATTGATTTCTGAGTGATATAGAGAAAGAGATATATAGATAGAGTATAGACAGATGGAAAGATAAAGGGAGAGAGTCAGTGATGACAAGAGGTAAGAAACGCATAAAGAAAACACAATATATATTTAAAAGGTAGAAGCAGAAAAGACGCGGGGAGAGATGCAGAAAGTATGGCAAGGACAGAAATTAAGTTATTCAACATGGGAGACAAGTTAAAAAGATACAAACACGGGAAGCGGTAAGATATAAAACAAAACATGAACAAAATAAAGAGAATTTAGTTTTAGACTCAAACAAGACGCACAAACATAAAACACTATAAGATAACACATTTGATCATTTTCAGATTTATTTCTCTTTTTTTTTTGGGGGGGGGGGGGGGGGGATAATAAAAAGATGTCAATTGAAACGAGAAAAATAGTGTTGAGATGCTACATTGAACCTGTACTTTTGTATGGATGTGAAGCGTGGACAATGAGCAGTCAGGCTGAAAAACATCTGATGGCTGTAGAGATGTGGTTTCTGAGGAAAATGCAAAGAATACCATGGACAGCCAGAAAGACCAATGAACAAGTCCTTCAAGAAACAAATGAAGATCGTAAATTGATTAGAGAAATTAGACGTAGACAGTCAAAATTTTTTGAGCATGTTATGAGAAGAAATGGATTGGAGAATTTGGTGACAACTGGTAAGATCGAGGGGAACAGACCAAGGGGAAGACCTAGAAGCAAGTACCTGGATGGCTTGGCCTTGTGGCATGGTCGAGACAGAAACACGGAGCTGATCCACGACTCTGGTGATCAAGTGAGATGGCAGAACATGACCGCCCACGCTTACCGGCATGGCACATGATGGATGGATGGATGGGGGATAATAAACAGCGAATGTAATTGGGGGGGAAAAAAGGGGGGGGGGGGGACTTTTCACAATAAACGTACATAGAAAGGTTGGCCATGTTGGTGCACTTTCCATGTTTGCTGGCGCCACTTATACAATACACAAAGATAGAACTGTCAAGGTCACCAACAGACCCGTGTTCACGCTATGGGGCGTGTTGGGTATATGGCGCTAACCCCACACGTTTATAAACATTGTGGGCAATATCTCGCCTGCTGCCTTTACCCCCCAAGACATTTCTTGGCGCCCAGTTAAAGCTGGGCCGACCCCGAATCCCGGGCCAGTTTTAACATCCGCCTCTATGTGAATTAAAACCTATGTAGTAGTAATGGCAGTTTTTTTATACACGGAAAACTCCTAGGAGTAGGAGGGGACACTAAATTAATTGTATCATGATCAGGAATATATTTAAAACAGTGTCATAATATAGCCAGCTACACGTATCAACTCAGATCACAAATATGTGATGAACAAATTACTTTTTAAACTAAAATAACATAGAAACGAGACTACAAAGTATTTTCAAATAGATACACCAGGATAGGCAGACAGGTATGAGCCAACAAATTTGGTTGGAGTAATTAATAAATGTGACACACTCGCAGTAGGCATCATATGCCACGAAGAAATTCAGAAAGATTGCATTAATATAATATGTCATTTGCAACCAACTTGCATCGTTGGGGCGATAAATGATTGATTAGTGGAGCTATAACACATATATGTAGCTTATACACTACATAAACATGTAAGTATGCTATGCAAGTAAATGGTAACAGAGATGTCATTTTGAACATGAGAATGTGGATACAAAAGAACTGTTTGAAAATGAGAATGTGCATACAATCGAAGTGTTTTAAAATGAGAATGCCTGTCATAATCCACCATAGTTGTGCCGCGGCGTCGCTACGCGCGCCAGGCAAACCACAGGTACCCATCCACAGGTTGGTGGGTGAGCTAGAGTAACCGACAGCGGTCAAGCCAGTGCAAGTGTGATGCACGCAGTTCCCGCTGGACTCGATCCCACAAGGCAAGCGCTCAGGGAGAGAAATGCCAGACGAGGCCTTGGTTTCGGACCGGACAGACGTTGTATGAGAGAGGCTTGTATTCGTTGCTGTGCCTGAATGCCGATTGCTAATAGATCTTGTGAGAGGATGGAAGACTGTGCGGCTGTGGTTTGAGTCTGTGAGTGCATTGTTTCATCGACTGGATGTGTTAGTGTATTCACATCATGTCGAAGTAGATTGTGTTGCGTATAGAGTGTAAATAAACTATTGAACTTCGTGTTACCGTGTGTCCAGTCAAATCATTCTGTGACTGTGTATGTCTCGCATATGTTAGGTTAAGCGAGCCGGATTCATCATTCAATATAAGAACCTGACATGTGTGAACGTGGGTAGCTCGTCCTTGTCGGAAACCATATATTTGATCATTAATAACTTGTTACGATAGGAAATGGATATGTAGATGTCAATAGCTCGTTCTTGTTGAGTTATTTTCAGCCAAACGTATAAACGTGATAGCTGTTGTCTAATCTTAAGTAAATCATATCTGTTTACGTGGGTAGCTCGTCCTTGTCGAATGTAAATCATAAGTGAGCATAGGTTGTTTGTCCGTGTTGGAGTAATTAAACTTACAATTGTGATCGTATGTAACTTGTCCACGTGGAATGTTAAATATGATATCTATGTCCTTACTAAAGTTGATTTGTTTGTAAACGATGTATAATCATAATTACTGAACGTTTAAACATTGCTAACTTGTCTTCGTGAAAGTAGTTGTGTAGCACGTGGAAGCAGAAAGTTCAGGAAAGAAAGATACTTGTGAAAATTGTTGAACAGACGACATTACGACCAACAATAACACTTGACGACATACAAACCTACATTAAAACTTAGTGACAAGCATACACCTCACAAACACACAGATTCTAAAAAATTTTCCTCCAAAAGTAAACAGGTTGTCTTGTGTCACCTGACACTGTTACCCGTAGAGGTCATTTGTTCGAACGGTAACGACCCTACAGTCTCTGGTCCTGTTTTCACCATTCTCCAGTGTCTCCAGAGCACTTAAGTATTATCTTTTTCATATACTTTTGTATGCAAGTTTAGGCACGCGCTGTAAATTTAAAAATATTGTATAAATTGTTCAATTTACTAACACTTTATAACAACATTGCGTGTGTGTGAAGTTATTTTCATTGAAGCATTCCATCATGTCGACTTTAAATGATTTCATTGAGATGGGTTTAAAGTTGAAGTTAACGGGTGATGAGTTAACAAAATGGAGTGAAACAAAGTATTCAGAACATCTCCTAGCACAGGAAAAAGCTAGGGACCGCGATGAAAGCGGCTGAAAGAGCTTCCAAACAAGCAGAATTGGAGTTGGCTGCAAAAACTAAACAAGCAGAAGCAGCTATGAAACAATCAGAATTGGAGTTGGCTGCAAAAACTAAACAAGCAGAAGCAGCTATGAAACAGGCAGAATTGGAGTTAACTGCAAAAACTAAACAAGCAGAGATAGATGCTGAATTGAAGAAAGCAGAAATCTCAGCTCAAAGTAAACGAGAAGAGCTTGAACTCCAACTGAAAATCAAACAGCTTGAAGCTGAAACAGCTGTTGAAAGAGAGTCTCGTAAATCTGAAAGACTGGAAAAAGAAAACTAGTACAAAAAGTAGCAAGGGATCGTCAGAAATTATACCTCGGGAGACTGTATAGCAGCCTTTACCCAGAACTTTGAAACATTAATGGACCATTACCAGATTCCAGAAACAGAATGGAACATAATATACATGAAAAGTTTATCAGGGGAGCCTCTGAAAGTCATAGAGACCATCCCTAAAGACCTCAGAAAAGATTATCAGTACATAAAGTCAAAAATTATGTCACATTTTCTGTTAGATGAAGCAGGCTACAGAGAACAATTTAGTAAGTTATCTCCAAAACCTACACAAACGTTCTCTGACTACATCTCTATAGTACGGGATATTTTCAGTAAATGGCTGTCTGCAGCCAAGATTAGTGAGAACTTTCAGAAACTAAAAGATCTCATCCTCAGAGATAAAATCATCTCATCTCTTCCACCTCCATTTTCCAAGTTTCTGCTAGATTGTCAGTGTGAAAGTGTAGAACAGATAGAGAAGCGAGGTTCTGGTTATTTTACAGCCAATAAGCATTGTTTTGCCAGTGGGTTGAATGACTTAAGTTTTGTGGCAGCTGCTACACATGACAAACCAAGATCAGAGCCCTAAAATAGGCAAAGATCATTCAAGCCTAATACTGAGAAATACCAGCAATGTCGATTTGCAAATTTGAACACAACCAGACAGATATGTGTGATAAGAACCCAGAATATTTAAAGTACTTGCAAAACTACGTAAATAAGCAAGACAAAGAGCGAAGAAGCTACAAACGCCTAACTAAATCCTTCCTCTGTAAGGCGTATGGTCACTGGCGCCATTCTTGTTTAGGCAAACAGACGACCAAGAAAACTAATGCAGCCATGTTCGATAGCTCTTCGTCAGTAGATGAAGAGGTTGAAAATCACCCTGTGAACTCAGCACAGACTATTGACATGTTTAAAGTAGAAAAATGTACCACCTGTAACCAATTTCACGAAGATGGCATTTTGACATGTGGCCACTCGATACCGATCACCAACGAAGAAGCTAACTTGGTGATTGATTCCAAGGGCAAGATTAACATCCACCAGGGATATGTTAATGGAAAATCAGCTACAGTCCTTCGGGACAGCGGCAGCACTCTTATCGGTGTAAAAAGACGTTTCATATTGCCTATAGACTATACAGGCAAGCACATAACATGTAGAACCTTCTCTGGAAACATTGAGAAGTATCCACTTGCATGGGTATACATTAACACCCCATTCATCACAGGAAGGGTAAAATGTGCAGCATTATCAAACCCATGTTGTGATGTTATTGTGGGAAACCTTCCTGAAGTGAATGATATGCCTCATAACACCATAACATCGAATGCCAAGTGTGTTGATGATGATGTATTACCATCTCCATCTAACTGCAGTAGTGAGAATGTAATATCATTGAATGAATGCAATTTAACCAATGCTGTAATATCATCACATGAATCCATGGATGTAATTCATTCACCACCATGTCGTGTTACCGATAACGTTAACGCAGTGACTAGATCTGCGGCTAGAGTGCAAGATCAAATTGATCAAACTGAGGCACTACAAATGCTTAGCCCAGTGTTACTTCCTTCGAAAACCATGAATGATAACTTAATAGAAGCCCAAAAGGCTGATCCATCATTGAGTAAATATTTTAATCTGATAGGCCAAAAGCCAAGGTTAACCAAAAATGCAAGATGGCATTTTGCTCTTAAAGATTGTATCCTCGCAAGGTACTATACCAGAGGCAACCATACCACAGAGCAAACGGTACTGCCAGTTGACTACCGTAAACAGGTCTTGCATCTTGCACATGATATACCTTTTGCAGGGCATATGGCATATTCAAAAACCAGATCTAGATTGTTAACACTGTTTTATTGGCCAAAGTTCTGCAATGACACAAAACAATATTGTAGATCCTGTGACATCTGCCAAAAACTGGTGAAAAAGGGTAAACACCCACAGGCTGAGTTACAGATTTAGCCAGTAGACCCTTTGAGAAGATCTCAGTTGACATTGTAGGTCCTCTAAATCACGTTACATCTAGAGGTAACAAATACATAATGCCGACAATTGATCTTTGTAGTCGATGGCCAGAAGCGATTCCCCTAAAGAACATAACTGCCAAGGAAGTGATGGAAATTTTCTTCCATATATTTTCAAGAGTAGGGTTCCCTGACACTATTCTATCTGATCGTGAAAGTCAATTTATAGCGACTGTCACTTATTTTCCCGGGAGGAAAGTGGAATCAACAAGCACATCTTCAAACTTATTATCTTTTGGGATTATTGACTGACTTCTGTCTACACTCCTCCCTTCTGTTTTCCCTTCCATATATCTATTCCTTTCTCTCTCTCTCTATTATTCCCTCAACACATACTCCGACAACAGTTCCTTTCAACGATTAATAAAATATTTATTAATAAAAACTATGTCTGGTGTATGTATGGACTGTGTAAGCGAAGTTGATAGTGTATTCTATTGTTGGTGCAAGAATGAACTAGTAATGTCTAGCAGCGGTATCACATCTCGCCCAATCACTCTGCCAAACCACCGGACAGCACATAAAACAGGACAGGTCTCACCCTGGATGTTCTGTATGCTTGAGTCTGATGGTAAATCCGTTATTGAATGAAACAAACTGTTCACCACTGGATTACCGTAACGTAATAATAGTCCAGTAAGTCTATGACTTCGCCCGAGTCTGTTTCATGACATTAATTATCCAACATCGAAAAAACCACATCACCACAGTTCTGCATATTGTCTCTAATAAGTAGCAATGTTTTGACTTGTCTATTGTTTCTTAACTATGCATACAAGACGTATGTAGTTTTATTTTGCTTTGCTTTCTGCAAACCTATCTTTCTTTTTCCATTTATTATTTTGGGTTATTTGGATATTATTTTATTTCTTTTCAAAGTTCCTTTAAAGGTATGTGTTATTTCGTATTAGACCCTGGTCTAGGTTATTCCTTGGTTTATTGAGGTATTTGCTTTCCCCACAAATGAAAGGCCTTGAGTGTTTCAACCAAGCTTTTCCAGTACACAAGAAGTATGTGTCTATCTTCTCTGATATATCCGGATGTTAATTGGAACCTGTGAGAAGTATAACATATCAAGTGATAGGCGTCTGCCACTTAACACTACATATGCAAGTGTCCTTCTCCAGCCGTAATGACAAGGCTTCCGAAGTAAACACCACCATAAGACTTATGAATTCACCAAAGTCTAAACTATTCACTAATAGAAAGCAATGGTAAACGCTATGCACACACATCTATTTTTCTATGCTAAACCTATTACTCTAAATTTATAAGACCTTATATATTCACTTATCATCCTGGAATTGAAATACACTAGCGAATAAAACACTAATATCCCATATTCTTTCAACCATTAGGGACGTGTATTTCTTTCTCCACTCAGGACGCATAGATAATTCAGCCCAGTTTGGAACACACACTAAACAGAAAACCCCGTGTCTACTATTTATATTGAGTGTCCAATCCTCCGTTGATTGTTTGATCTACAATCAAATTTGCCGTGAGTCCCCACCTCAAACGTCTGTGAAATCCCGTAGTGGTTAGTTGTTCGTTTCGTTCCGTTGTTACGCTAATACTTCAAAGCATCCGACCCCGTTGATCGTTTTCTCCGTTCATTTTCCCCCAACGAGATCTTCCCGTTTCCCGTGTCCGTTCAGATCGTCAGGCAATGAACTCTGCGAACACCTGTGTCCTATTTTCATATCTGCGTCGGTCAATTATCTTTTATTCGTCCTCATCTCAGAATGAAGTACTCGATTGTTAACCCTTCTCCTATATTGCCATTAATGTTACATTTAATTTTATCTGGGAATCACTAAACTATCATCATTCTGTGAGAGCGACAGCAACGCAAGCTTTCACCAAAATGCTAGGTGTTAAGCAATGCTTTAACAGCCCATATCATCCCCACTCCACTGGGATTATAGAGAAAATTAATTGGGACTTAAAGCATATGCTAGCTAAAGTCACAGAAGAACATCCCGAAGACTGGGATACCTATTTGCCTGCTATATTGTTTGCTTATCGTGAAGTTCCGCATGCCAGCACTGGTTTTTCACCATTTGAGCTTGTGTATGGTGCCAAACCATGCGGCCCATTATATATATATAACTCCATGTTAACTGAAACTACACCTGTAAATAGACCCATACCATCATACGAGCATGTAACATCATTGCGTGAAAGAATAATGAGATCCTGTATGATAGCTAAAGAAGCACTTAAGAAATCTGGTGCAATCTACAGACAATACGCAAACAGAGGAAACAGGACGATAACGCTGACACCTGGACAGGACGTTCTTCTTCTTCTACCGAGCGACCGACATTTACTAACAGACTCATGGCAAGGACCGTTCAAGGTACTAAGACAGATTTCGACAGTTGACTATGAAATTGCAGTCAAAGACAAACATAAAATAGTCCATGTCAACATGCTAAAACCATACTACAACAGAGACGAAGACCAAGACGAGACAGCAGCCAGCACCACCATAATTGACCATGAAGACGACGAAGAGACAGACGAAATACCAACACCAGCACTAGACACGACAAAGTGTTTACAAGACATTAAGATCAACCCTCAATTAACACAAGCAGAGACTGACAGTTGCAGACAATTAATACAAGACTACAAGACCGTCTTTTCTAACCAACCAGGACAGAGAGACTTAGTACACCACCACATCACCTTGACATCCAGCACACCAATAAAATGCAGACCATACTCCATTCCCATACATTACAAAGAACAACTACATCAAGAAATTATAGATTTAGAAAAGAATCACATCATCAGAAGATCGCAGTCACATTTTTGCTCTCCAATAGTCCTAGTACGCAAAAAGGATAAAACAATAAGACTCTGTGTAGATTACAGACGGTTAAATAAGATTACACAGTTGGATTTAGAACCAATGACCAACTGTGAAGAACTACTGACAGAACTGACAGACTCTAGGTACTTTACGAAACTGGACATGACAAAAGGTTACTGGAAAATACCGGTAGACGAACAGAGCAGACATTTGACAGCATTTGTCACACCTTGGGGACTGTACGGATGGTGCAAATTACCATTCGGACTTGTAAATGCACCCGCAACATTCGTACGCATGACCAGACTATTACTGACAGACATAACGAATATCATCTCGTACATGGACGACATTTGTGTACACACAAAGACAATGACAGATCAGATAACGACATTACAGAAGACGTTTGACCGCATTAGACAACACGGACTGACAGTTAAACCTGCCAAAGTTGACATAGCCTACCAAGAAATCTCCTTTTTGGGATATAAAATCTCTAATGGCTTTGTCACACCTGACGACAACATCGTGTCAAAGATTCTAAACCTGTCACTTCCGACTACGAAGAAACAAGTCAGAAGTGTGTTAGGACTACTGAATTATTACAGACAGTTCATACCAGATTTCGCTGAACTGACTGAAAGTTTTACTAACATACTAAAAAAAAGAACACCCAAATAAGATTGTGAACAACGAATGCCTAAAACTTCCATTTGATAAAGTATTGTCCTATTTTTCCGAGAATACTTCAAAGAATCCTATTCTCAAATTGCCAAATTTGCATATTCCTTTCAGATAGCGCACAGATGCGAGCTCCGTGGCAATTGGGGCGGTATTATTACAGGAACATAACGCCATTCTGCACCCTGTATATTACCTAAGCCGAAAGCTTAAAGCAAGAGAACGGAAATGGTCCACACCTCAAAAAGAGGCCCTAGCTCTTGTTTTTGGCATCACAAAATTGTCCAGATTCCTCCTTGGGAGGCCCTTTATTGTGGAAACAGATAATAGCCCTTTGACGATTATTACATCAGGTGCCCCGACCAACCACATGATAGCTCGATGGTCTCTTGTGCTCCAAGATTATAGTTTTGAAGTGAGGCACATCCCAGGCAAGCTTAATACATTAGCTGATCTTTTGTCACGTTGTCCCGAAGATACCCAGTAGCCACTCATTGTCTGAGTGCAGTATGTCAATACACTCAGACCATCATAGCCAGTAATGAAGTTTTTCAGGGAAGCTGTGAAGTATGTGATAGGGACTAGATCCCAGTGTAAATAATGCTATATTTTATAATATGATAATTGTGTTGTATAAGTGCGTAGTATGGGGTAGAAAGTGAACACTATTAATTGTAAATACGAACAGAGAACAGTGCCACAAGTGTTCATTACTTACCTCAAGTGAACAATTTAAGTTATCCGTGGGACCTGTCAACATGACGTATCCAGCGATATTTTAATCCGAGTGAGTTGTACGAGTGATTGAAACAAACTGATATTTAAACTACCTTAAAACAGTGTAATCCAGAAGTTTTCAACGAAACATCGAACACACAGGATTGCTAGAACTACTCCACATTCCGAGTATATCCATACGGAACAAGTGTGTTATTACCAGGTCATCGAACACACCAACTAGTGAAATCAACCTGACATTCGGAGTATTATTACATCCTTACGGAACATGTGTGTGAAGAACTTTCGTTGACATCAGCTTTGCGTGTGTACTTCCGGAAAGTTAGAAATTTATACAAAAAAGTAGCAGACGATAAACAAGAATTAAAAAAAAACAATGACGCATGTAAAATATTTGTGAAACACAATTTCAAAATACGCCAATTGTGTATTACGATTTTTGTAATCTGAGAATCACATCTTGATCAACTTGTTCACAGTAGCGACACTTATTTCGCTATTGTAAAGAAGCATCAAGCTATGACGCTGAGAAATAAATAGATACATTAAATTTATTGTATGGGATACATGTTTAAATTATTTCCCTTTCAATTAATTGTTGTCTAAGATTACACCAAAGGGCAGTAAATCGAAATAGATTATAATGTGTAAGGTATAAAAATAGCCTTTGTGTTGCCAGCTTGTTGACACTCCAAGAGGACATCAGCTGGGCATGGAGAAAATGGCCAATGTTGTAGACCAACATGAAAAGTCCCTGCCAAAGTAGGTAGGACTCTAATGTTGAAATCGCCCCATTTTGGGACGATTTACAGTTTAACCTGACGTCTTCGGACGTATTTGGATTTTTTAAAATTTTGGTTGCGAGGTAGTTGCATGGAATGCTGGTGCTACCTGTCTGACTGGGTCAAGAATTGCAACATACGTCATCATCCATCGAGAGGATGAAACTTGGGAGGTGTTACTGTTTGGCACCACTTGAGTTAGAATACATATATCATACATTACACATGTATTTCAATTGAATCTCTGCCAATGCATTAACGACAACTAATGGGATGATTCTGACAAGGTTAAAAGATTAACCCTAAAGTTACATAGTGCTTACATAAAAGGTCATACCTTTTATGAAGGTGGGGTGGGCAGCATGTCATAATCCCCCATAGTTGTGCCGCGGCGTCCTATGCGCGCCAGGCAAACCACAGGTACCCATCCACAGGTTGGTGGGTGAGCTAGAGTAACCGACAGCGGTCAAGCCAGTGCAAGTGTGATGCACGCAGTTCTAGCTGGACTCAATCCCACAAGGCAAGCGCTCAGGGAGAGAAACGCCAGGCGAGGCTTGGGTTTCAGACCGGACAGACGTTGTATGAGAGAGGCTTGTATTCGTTGCTGTGCCTGAATGCCGATTGCTAATAGATCTTGTGAGAGGATGGAAGACTGTGCGGCTGTGGTTTGAGTCTGTGAGTGCATTGTTTCATCGACTGGATGTGTTAGTGTATTCACATCATGTCGAAGTAGATTGTGTTGTGTATAGAGTGTAAATAAACTATCGAACTTCGTGTTACCGTGTGTCCAGTCAAATCATTCTGTGACTGTGTATGTCTCGCATATGTTAGGTTAAGCGAGCCAGATTCATCATTCAATATAAGAACCTGACAATGCCCATGTTTGAAAATAAAAATGTGGATACAAAAAAAGAAAAAGTTTGAACATGAGAATGCAAATATGTGATGAAATAATGAATTCAAACAACGACTTGAACATACATATGTACATATTATGCACAATAAAGGAATCTGCGACAGGGCAGTGGCTAGTACACTTGCCTGTCAGCGTGTTGGCCATGTGTTCGAATACCATTTGGGACCAGGATTGTTTTGTGTTCCCACTGACCTGGGTTGACATGTGGACTCAGCCAAAACTGTGTACCAGCCAGACATGACCTGTAGAGTGGAGACTGGTCTAAAAGAAACTGTGTACCAGCCAGACACGACCTGCAGAGTGGAGACTGGTCTAACAAAACTGTTTACCAGCTAGACATGACCTGCAGAGTGGAGACTGGTCTAACAAAAACTGTGTACCAGCCAGACAAGACCTGCTGAGTGGAGACTGGTCTAACAAAACAGTGTACCAGCCAGACATGACCTGTAGAGTGGAGACTGTGTACCGGCCAGACATGACCTGCCGAGTGGAGGACTGTGTACCAGCCAGACATGACTTGTAGAGTGGAGGACTGGTCTAACAAAACTGTGTACCAGCCAGATATGACCTGTAGAGTGGAGACTGTGTACCAGTCAGACATGACCTGCAGAATGGAGACTGTGTACCAGCCAGACGTGACCTGCAGAGTGGAGACTGGTCTAACAAAACTGTGTACCAGCCAGACATGACCTGCAGAGTGGAGACTGGTCTAACAAAACTGTGTACCAGCCAGACATGACCTGCAGAGTGGAGACCAGTCTAACAAAACTGTGTACCAGCCAGACATGACCTGTAGAGTAGAGACTGGTCTGACAATACGGATCTGGCACCATGTAGCCAACATTCATGTAGAGCCAAAAGGGGTCATTAATATACACCTTGATAAACTGTCGAGACATGACGTATGAGATGCAAACATCACTTACATTTTCTGCCACCAATGTAATATACGAACGGTAAGAACGAATGACAGAAAGAAAGAAAGAAAGAAAGAAAGAAAGAAAGAAAGAAAGAAAGAAAGAAAGAAAGAAAGAAAGAAAGAAAGAAAGAAAGGCTACAATGCTGGAAGACAAAGGGCAGAAAACGTATATGAACAACATATAATATCAAATGTCCACAAATTTTAACAGGCAAGTAGTTGATGTCACTGGCCTGCAAATTAACACTAGAACTTGAGTTCAGCTAAACGTCACACTACCAACCTCTACACACTTCTAAGTTTCTGGACTGTAGCTTGAATCACTGTAGGTCTGTTCTGACACCAGAGAACGTAAGTTCTAACGGGTTTGTCACACACTGGCATCAGAGAATATCAGTTTAATGGGATACATGTTTAAATTATTTCCCTTTCAATTAATTGTTGTCTAAGATTACACCAAAGGGCAGTAAATCGAAATAGATTATAATGTGTAAGGTATAAAAATAGCCTTTGTGTTGCCAGCTTGTTGACACTCCAAGAGGACATCAGCTGGGCATGGAGAAAATGGCCAATGTTGTAGACCAACATGAAAAGTCCCTGCCAAAGTAGGTAGGACTCTAATGTTGAAATCGCCCCATTTTGGGACGATTTACAGTTTAACCTGACGTCTTCGGACGTATTTGGATTTTTTAAAATTTTGGTTGCGAGGTAGTTGCATGGAATGCTGGTGCTACCTGTCTGACTGGGTCAAGAATTGCAACATACGTCATCATCCATCGAGAGGATGAAACTTGGGAGGTGTTACTGTTTCTTCTTCTTCGTTCATCCGGAGTTTTTTTTTCGGATGTGATTGCGTTGTGCCTGTTTACAGCAGAGCTGCGTTCTTGCGCCGTTAGGCCGACACATCCGACTTCTGCGGGCATTTGTTGACCGGGTTAACCTTCCCGGGGGTTTCTTAGGACGTTTGACTCTCACTGTTGTGGTGTTATCCTCCATCCCAGCTGGTCCATATAGAACAGCCAAAGATCCTGGTCAGCCCTCAAGGGAAGGCAGGGGCAGACCATGGGCATTCCCCGCCATCCAAGGAGGCTTCCATACTTGCAGAGCCGATACATAGCGCTCTGGTACTGGGCTCACCCAAGGAATCGTCACGTCCTGCACATGGCTGCTTAGCCTCACTTCCGTATATTGGGCCTTCCGTTCACCATAGGCTGTTCTTCCGGAAACCAGAAGTATGCAGTCTGCAGATGACATCCACACAGTGAGCTTTCGATTCGGACTTTCCATGTAATGGATTTGCTAGCCAAGCAATATTCCATTTCGTGCCACTAGGACACTTTTCCACCTTTTATGAAGCCCACACAGTGGGCTTTTGATTCAGACTTTCCACGTAATGGATTTGCTATCCAAGCAATATTCCATTTCGTGCCACTAGGGCACTTTTCCACCTTTTATGAAGCCCACACAGTGGGCTTTTGATTCGGACTTTCCACGTAATGGATTTGCTATCCAAGCAATATTCCATTTCGATGCCACTAGGACACTTTTCCACCTTTTATGAAGCCCACACAATGGGCTTTTGATTTGGACTTTCCACGTAATGGATTTGCTATCCAAGCAATATTCCATTTCATGCCTCTGGGTCTTCATGCACCTTTAAATGTCAACCTGTATATAGTTAAAGTAATCTGCGGTCAACTTTAGCTTGTTGATATCTCCATAGAGCTTGTCCTCAAATGAAGCAGGTGTGGGCCAAAATATCTTTCTCTGTTCTGCATACGTTGGGCATTCCTGCAGCAAATGTTTTGCTGTCATTTTTCCAGTTCTACAATTACATTCATCGGTATCTCCTATCTTTAGTTTATTGAACAAGTGGTATTTCAGCCTGTTATGTCCTGTGCGGAGTCTGAAGATTGCTACTTGTTCTCTTCGGTTGAGTTTGTAATATGCATCATCCTTCTGATGGCCTGGATGCTCTGATTCCCATTTGGTTCTATAAGTGCTTTTTATCAACCTCTTTGCCTCATTATAGGTTATGTCTATGTCAGGCTGTGGTAGTCGTCCGCCCTCTTTTGCCAGTCTGTCAGCCTCTTCGTTTCCAGGTATACTGCAATGTGATGGGATCCACTGTATTACAACTTTTTTGGATTTCTGGCATAGACCATGGAGTGCTGCTCTTAGGTCAGTTAGTTCTGTGCTGTTATTGCTCTTCAGTATTGAGACAGCTGACTTTGCATCTGTGAAGATAGCTATTTGCGTCTCTTTATTTTCCTCCATCAGGAGCATTTCTGTTGCAGTTTTCAGAGCCTCTACCTCCGCTTTGAAGTTACTTGAAAATTTTCCAGTTGCCATTGAATGTGTTTTTTTCACTCCATTTTTTAAATTTAGGAGAATTCCTCCTCCTCCATTCTCTATTGAATTTTTGGCTGATCCATCTGTATATGCATGGGTCCAATTCCTGCTTGGGTAATGTTCTTTTATGTAGTTTAGGGTTATTTCTCTTCTTTCGGTTTCATGCTGAGTGTTCTTTTTCTCAATACCAGGAATGTTTTCTATCATCTCAGGCAGTTGCTGCTGTCTCCAAGCTGGGAACTTGTCTGCATTGTAAATAGGTTTGACTGTTGATATGTTAAGTATGGGATCTGCCCTAATCTTTCGTTTTGCAGTTTCTACAAAGTTGCTACGCTTCAGTCGTCCCTTTCCAAAACCACTAAACCTTTTATACATAGGGTGGTCTGTCAATCTTCTAAATTTTTCTGCTTGTTGCTGGGCTCTGCTATCTCTTCTATCCTGCATTGGTTGTAAACAAGTGATCTTTTCTAGTTCATTAATAGGCGTTGTCTTCAGGCTTCCAGTTATGATTCGCATTCCTTGGTTTTGGACTCTACTTATTTTGTTAAAGTTTGACTTAGCTGCTGTTGCCCAAGCTGCAATGCCATATTCCAGTACTGGCCTCACCCGTCCAGTATATAACTTCTTGAGAACTTTCTCATCTGCTCCCCACGTTGTACCAGCAAGCTTTTTCATGATTGCCATTCTCTGCCTTGCTCTTGTTCGATTTTTCTCAACCTGTGTCTTCCATGTCAGGCGACGATCAAAGGTGACTCCTAGATAGTTTGGATTTTCTTCATGGCGCAATATTTTTCCATTCAATACCAGCTTAGGTTGCTGAGGTTTATTTGAGAGGGAGAACACTGTGCATGTTGTTTTCTCCTCACTTATCTTCACTAGCCATGATTTTGACCAGTCCTCTAGCGCTAATAAGGCTTGCTGTATTCTGCTGTTAGCTGTACTAATATATTCTTCAGATGTCCATATGGCTAGGTCATCTGCAAAGGATGATGTGTGTACTCTGGCTGGAAAATTTTCCGTGATGTCGTTTATATATGCTAGGAATAATGTTGGTGAAAGAACTCCTCCTTGGGGGACACCTTGCTCCAACAGCATCATTTTGCTGGTTTGTCCTTGTACTTTTGTCCTGGCAGTTCTGTTCTCAAGGTAGTGGCTGATCCATTTGTACATTTTCCCGCAAACATGCATTTTTTGCAGTTTTACTTTCAGTCCTTCCTTCCATACTTTATCAAATGCTTTTTCTAAATCTATCCAGACTGCTAGTGTGTGCTTTTTCTCTTGGAAGGCATCCTCTATTTCCTGAGCTATATAGGTTATTTGATCTTCAGTAGATCTGTACTTTCTGAATCCTGCTTGGTGAGGTGTTAAGAGTTGGTTTTCTTCCAGATGCCATGTTAGCCTGCCATTGATAATGCGTTCCATTAATTTTCCTACACAGCTAAGAAGACTGATAGGTCGATAGCCATTTGGTTCTTCCAGGTCTTTTCCTTTCTTTGGGACTGGTATTAGTATAGCTTCCTTCCATGCCTGTGGGACTATTCCCTCTCTTCCAGCTGTAATTTAGGACTGCTAGTAGTTTCTTTTTTGCCTTAGTGCCTAGTCCTATTAGCATTTCATTTGTGATTCCATCCTTTCCTGGTGATGTCTTCTTTTTTAGGGTATTCATTGCCTGTTCCATTTCTTCCATTGTTAGATTTGCCATCATATATTCTGCTGCTGTCTCTGTATATGTATGATGTATCTGTTTATCTTTGATTGCTTTCTTCTGTTCGGCTGTAATATCAATGTGGTTTGCACTGGCATAGTGTTCCATTAGTGCATTTGCAGCCTTTTTTCCTGTAAGCAAGGCATTTCCTTGTTTAATTGTTATTTGTTTGTTTCTAGGTCCTTCATTGTTCATGGCTTTCACTAGTTTCCATAGTTTGTTTCCATCCCTGTCAAAATTCAGGTTTTCTGTTTTTTTCCTCCAACAATCTCTTGTTGTTTGATTTACTGTTCTTTTATATTTTGCTGAGATGGCTTTGAGAGAGATGTTCGCTTCAGTTGTTTGTTCTCTCTCTGCGGTCTTCCTAGCATCTTCAACTTTGTTCTCCAAAATTGTAGTTCTTCAGTCCAGTATGGTTTGTAATTTTTCCTCGCTCCTCTTGGAATAGACTCAGTGGCCGCCTGTATTATTGCTCTGTTTAGACTTTCCACCATTTGCTTCATGTTGCCATATCGTGTATTTATGTTTTCACAATATTTGTCTGTTAGTATGGCAAATCTGTCCCAATCTGCTCGTTTGTAATTCCAACGGGGCAAAGGCTTTTGCTCCTGTGGAACATACTCCATATTTATTACAAGCTTGATTGGTCTGTGGTCACTACCTGCTAATTGGTCCAGCACATGGCGATCGATTTTGTGGAGGATGTCTCCTGTGCAGAAAGCTAAGTCTGGAGTAGAAGTGGTAATCCATCTTCTGGAGTAGAAGCTCGGTGTGTCATCCGCTTTGTTGAGTAGATGGAGATTTGAGTCTATTTCCCAGTCCTCCACTTCATCTCCTCTTTTGTCAGTATCTGGGTATCCCCATCTTTCTGAACGGCTATTAAAGTCTCCGACAACAATGCAATTTGTGTCAGTTATTTCCATGTTTGAGAGTGTAAGATCCTTATCTGCCGGGCTATACAGATTGTAAATTCTTATTTTCACGTCCTTTATCATTATATCAACACCTATAATTTCCGTTTGGTTGTCAGAGATCACAGATACTTCGCTGCAAGGTATTGTATTTCGTGTAAGTATTACAACTCCTCCTTTGTGTCCTTCGCGGTCGAAACGTGTGGCCTGATATCCCTTGACTGAAAATGTGCGATTGGCGTTGAGGTGTGTCTCTTGAATGCATGCCACATCTATTCTATCTTTATGAAGACGCTGTGTTAGGGAGGCTTTCTTGTTATAAACTCCTTCTGCATTCCATTGTAGTATGTTGAGTGTCCGGGGTGTTTGGTCAATAGCTCTTAACCTACTCCTCTGTGCCTTGACTCCACAGCACAGGGGAAGGTGACCACCAGTAGTCATGGGTGGACCCCCTCGAGGCAGGGGGCCCGGCACTATCACCGCCTGATGGGACTTCACGGGATTAGCACCATAACGATTAATTTTCATCTGTGGCATCATGAAATGATAAAGTTACGTTGCACTTCTTTGTCAAGCCTGTGGCTCAGTACATCCGATTTCGACAAGCATTTGTTCGGGATGCTTTCCCTAGCCTTTGACTGTCCCCAGTCTACCTACAAGGCAGCAGGTTTGTGCGTCACTTCGTCTGGTCCCTCTCCCTTGACCTGTCCGACATGGGTGACCCTACCAGTAGCTGTGCTACCGTCGGCATAGCTCTTGGGGTCATTGGAACGCTCAAGCCCCTCTACCTCGTCAAGGTGGACGCACGGCAGAGGGGGTGTTTACTGTTTGACACCACTTGAGTTAGAATACATATATCATACATTACACATGTATTTCAATGAATCTCTGCCCAAAGCATTAACGACAACTAATGGGATGATTCTGACAAGGTTAAAAGATTAACCCTAAAGTACATAGTGCTTACATAAAAGGTCATACCTTTTATGAAGGTGGGGTGGGCAGCATGTCATAATCCCCCATAGTTGTGCCGCGGCGTCCTATGCGCGCCAGGCAAACCACAGGTACCCCTCCACAGGTTGGTGGGTGAGCTAGAATAACCGACAGCGGTCAAGCCAGTGCAAGTGTGATGCACGCAGTTCCAGCTGGACTCGATCCCACAAGGCAAGCGCTCAGGGAGAGAAACGCCAGGCGAGGCTTGGGTTTCAGACCGGACAGACGTTGTATGAGAGAGGCTTGTATTCGTTGCTGTGCCTGAATGCCGATTGCTAATAGATCTTGTGAGAGGATGGAAGACTGTGCGGCTGTGGTTTGAGTCTGTGAGTGCATGTTTCATCGACTGGATGTGTTAGTGTATTCACATCATGTCGAAGTAGATTGTGTTGTGTATAGAGTGTAAATAAACTATCGAATTTCGTGTTACCGTGTGTCCAGTCAAATCATTCTGTGACTGTGTATGTCTCGCATATGTTAGGTTAAGCGAGCCAGATTCATCATTCAATATAAGAACCTGACAATGCCCATGTTTGAAAATAAAAATGTGGATACAAAAAAGAAAAAGTTTGAACATGAGAATGCAAATATGTGATGAAATAATGAATTCAAACAACGACTTGAACATACATATGTACATATTATGCACAATAAAGGAATCTGCGACAGGGCAGTGGCTAGTACACTTGCCTGTCAGCGTGTTGGCCATGTGTTCGAATACCATTTGGGACCAGGATTGTTTTGTGTTCCCACTGACCTGGGTTGACATGTGGACTCAGCCAAAACTGTGTACCAGCCAGACATGACCTGTAGAGTGGAGACTGGTCTAAAAGAAACTGGTGTACCAGCCAGACACGACCTGCAGAGTGGAGACTGGGTCTAACAAAACTGTGTACCAGCTAGACATGACCTGCAGAGTGGAGACTGGTCTAAACAAAACTATGTGTACCAGCCAGACAAGACCTGCTGAGTGGAGACTGGTCTAACAAAACAGTGTACCAGCCAGACATGACCTGTAGAGTGGAGGACTGTGTACCAGCCAGACATGACCTGCAGAGTGGAGACTGTGTACCAGCCAGACATGACTTGTAGAGTGGAGTGACTGGTCTAACAAACTGGTGTACCAGCCAGATATGACCTGTAGAGTGGAGACTGTGTACCAAGCCAGACATGACCTGCAGAATGGAGACTGTGTACCAGCCAGGACGTGACCTGCAGAGTGGAGGACTGGTCTAACCAAAACTGTGTACCAGCCAGACATGACCTGTAGAGTGGAGACTGGTCTAAAAGAAACTTGTGTTACCAGCCAGACACGACCTGCAGAGTGGAGACTGGTCTAACAAAACTGGTGTACCAGCTAGACATGACCTGCAGAGTGGGAGACTGGTCTAACAAAACTGTGTACCAGCCAGACAAGACCTGCTGAGTGGAGACTGGGTCTAACAAAACAGTGTACCAGCCAGACATGACCTGTAGAGTGGAGACCTGTGTACCAGCCAGACATGACCTGCAGAGTGGAGACTGTGTACCAGCCAGACATGACTTGTAGAGTGGAGACTGGTCTAACAAAACTGTGTACCCAGCCAGACTATGACCTGTAGAGTGGAGACTGTGTACCAGCCAGACATGACCTGCAGAATGGAGACTGTGTACCAGCCAGACGATGACCTGCAGAGTGGAGACTGGTCTAACAAAACTGTGTACAGCCAGACATGACCTGCAGAGTGGAGACTGGTCTAACAAAACTGTGTACCAGCCAGACATGACCTGCAGAGTGGAGACCTGGTCTAACAAAACTGTGTACCAGCCAGACATGACCTGTAGAGTAGAGACTGGTCTGACAATACGGATTCTGGCACCATGTAGCCAACATTCATGTAGAGCCAAAAGGGGTCATTAATATACACCTTGATAAACTGTCGAGACATGACGTATGAGATGCAAACATCACTTACATTTTCTGCCAACAATGTAATATACGAACGGTAAGAACGAATGACAGAAAGAAAGAAAGAAAGAAAAGAAAAGAAAGAAAGAAAGAAGAAAGAAAGAAAGAAAGAAAGAAAGAAAGAAGAAAGGAAAGAAAGAAATAAAGAAAGAAAGAAAAGAAAGAAAGAAAGAAAGAAAGAAAGAAAGAAAGAAAAAAGAAAGAAGAAAAGAAAGGAAAAGAAAGAAAGGCTACAATGCTGGAAGACAAAGGGCAGAAAACGTATATGAACAACATATAATATCAAATGTCCACAAATTTTAACAGGCAAGTAGTTGATGTCACTGGCCTGCAAATTAACACTAGAACTTGAGTTCAGCTAAACGTCACACTACCAACCTCTACACACTTCTAAGTTTCTGGACTGTAGCTTGAATCACTGTAGGTCTGTTCTGACACCAGAGAACGTAAGTTCTAACGGGTTTGTCACACACTGGCATCAGAGAATATCAGTTTAATGGGTTGTCACACACTAGGATCAGAGAACTTCAGCTCCCAGTCTATGGCTACCAGACAACAACCAGCTTCACGAACACCCAGGCTAATATTGATCAGCTGATCTCAATAGTGTTGATGATGTCATCATAGCCTAGAGAGATTGGTGCGGCAAGCAATGACCAGAGGATTTGACCGACAATTAGGTACTCCGCGGAAAGGTCAGACGGACGCATACACGGACGGCAACTAGTACCATTGGGACTCTTTTCTGGCTGTTGAAGATGACAACGGAGCACGTATGAAAATGTTCCGAGTTCTGTGATGTCTATTGTTGACTAACTCAACTCCCAATGGTGTTGAGCTGTACCATTTTTATCAAAATGCCATTTTGCTGCAGACCGCACAGTGCCCAAAGATGAACGGACGGCCTGTTGGCGACGACTGTACTGTGAGCTAATACAAGCCAGGTTTCTGTGGAGGAAACCGCCAGATGTAGTGTTTCATGTATTGATGATCGGTCATACATCGTCAAGGTCCACGGAACAGTCTGTACAATTCTAGTGGAGCATATCCTGTCGCTCCTGTCATATTCCTGGTCAACGCCGGCTCATTGCTCGCGCCGAGCAGAGGGCTGTAAATAACAAGAACCGTTCCTTAATATGATGCGTATAGAGAAGACAAAAGTGTTTACATTTAGCATCAAACACAGAAGGTTAATTATAAGGTTAAATTAGTACTATTGTGCTTCAGAAACACGGGGAACAATTAAAATGATTACACATAAGTTATATATATGTACAAACGCCGCCCTTTTTTTGTGGCGCACATTGCTTTTGCGCCGCAAAGGGCGATAACTCTCCGGGTTTTTTTAATAGGCGTGGTAATCAAGTGGTTAAGTGCTCGAGTGACTCATCAGAGTAGGTTGTTCAAGTGACCCCTTTAAATTGTAGGTACTATAACAACATAAAAAAATACAACAATAAGAAAACAAACTAGTTTAGTTTAGTTTTAGTCGTTGGATCAACATCACGGCACACGGTTTAACCAATAAGTGCTCCCGTTTTCCTCCTAACTCAAACCTGAGTCTGGAGAAACTCAGCTCAATGCACGAACTCCGTTGCATCGGCGAGGATTCTGAAATACTTTGGGTAGATTTTAATTCAAATTTTGCCGGGCAGCGCCGTTAGGCTACTCTTTTTCGATTTCCAACTGCCAAGGGATTTTTTACGTGCGCAAACAATACACACGGGCGTCCGATCTCACTCCCCAGAGACCAGGGAAATTTTATTACTGGAAGTCCAGGTGGATTTTTTAAATAAATACCGGTCCTCACCGGGGCCTGAACCCGGGACCTCCAGCACTCGAGGCGAAACACCATACCTCGAGACCACTCAGCCCCCTCAAAGAAAACAAACGAGTCAAGTAAGGTATATGTTTTTTATTAAACCATGTATAGACACAATACAATGCATATTAAATAAGTAGCGGCGTAGTCGAATATTATCACTGTCACCTTTCTTTTTATATACAGATATGACAAAGATGCACGATGTTGCTGATATGTATATACAGAAGAGTCTTGTGTCTTGAAGCCTATATTGGTTCCCCCACTTGGTGTTTGGGTGTTGAGTACTTCCAAAAAAGTGTCCTTGTTTAGATGAGTGTTGTGGTTTTTGGTCAGACCTTTGGTACTGATTTTATCATAATCTCCGACACAAATATACGTCTTACTACATAACGACACCATCCCCTCCCCTTCGTATTCTAGTTTAAAAAGACCAGGGGTTCTCTTTTCATAGGCTTTGATATCCACACAGTCCTGACAGGTAGTAGTAGTAATCTATGAACAGGCAGGTTTCAGACGGGAACCACTGATTGTAGACTCTGTCATATTCTTCTCGTAGGTGTGGTCTAACTACTTCAGAGAGTGAATCGGCACTAAGGGCCAAATATAGAGAGTCAGTGTCCATTTCACAAAGCTGAAAGTCTTCTTTAGAGATAAATTTGTCTAGAAAAGTCATAATAAAAAGCTAACATGCGCAACTTGGCATACTGATAACGAAAAAACCTATTTGTAGAGGTAGATCCCAGACTGTTTTCTTCTTTAGGGTTTCTACTTCGAAAATATCAGCTGTAATACCAGTCATGCTTTTAAATCTGGGGTTATTGAGTACTTTGGTAGTGTCTTTTCCCTGACAGTCGGAGACCTCGGTATGTTTGGCTTTATTAGTTAATGTTTTACCGTAAGCGGCGTTACCTAACAATTTCATCGTGTCGGCTGTAATACGTCTCGGCTGGATTTTTGTCCCCTTGGCGACGGGCATTAGACACTGTTTCCCCAAATTGTTTAAAACAACTAACTGGTCGATATTCTATTGTCTGGTAGATGTGTGTAACGACCAACCCATGGGCTAGATACCACTTTAAAAGAGGGGTGGCTAATAATATTTTCTTCCCGAAATAACTACCAATCAATGTCTATTGTGGGGTACTCAGTAGTTTATTTTTTATGGCGTAGTCTTTCATAAACTCCCCAATATCGTCCCTCGACACTTCTGTGTTCTTAAAAATAGGGGGCATTTCGGCAAAAGACTCTTGTAAATCAGTCGGGGTCTCTATATCGCATTCAACCAACCCGAAAAATGTATCGGCTTTTACAGCCTTAATTATCTGGTTTTCACTCAAAGAACCCCAAGGAAGCTCTGATGGTGGAAATGTTTTCTCACAAGAAACGATTTAATCAACGCAACTCAATTCGACTATTGACAGGTTTGCATGTGGTACTCTGTTTTACTAAACTTATCGCCATGGTAAAATGTACCACGTTTGGTCACGCCCACCGACATGGCACACGATGACTGAAGAATTACTTCCCTTACACAAACCACAAAACATCTAATTTATTTAAATTAATAACTAGGCTGGTAATGTTTTGTTATGTTTTCTTTACAAACTGAGTGAGAAGTCTTATCGACAAAGACGTTAAATTTATACAAGGCAATCACAAATAGACATATTTCAAGCGAACGAAAGAAGAAGATGACACATGATAATGATAGACCCAGAGCGGTTACCGGCATGAAAAACAGGTATTCTTTTTTCGGGTTACAAAGTGTCTATCTTCTTAGTTGTCCGTAAACGAAAGAGTACCAAAAAAAATAACAATAGTAGACAACGGTGGGATTTTGATGAACAGCGGTTTAACGTGCGAACGAATTTAAAAATAATAAAAAAATAAAAATCACACTTTGAGGATTGAACCACCTTCCCCGACACGAGTCAGGTGCTTTATCAACTAGCTAATAATTCTGGTAACGGTGATAACGCCCCAAAAGTACAACAGCAACCTTCAAGTGTGACTGATGTCGGAGATGGTAAAAAATAAGAATTACAGCTATGAACGAAAACATAGTTCTAGAACAGATTTATAAACATATACGGGTTAGACAATATAATAAATTACTCCCTCTATTATGTTTAAACACCAGTAAAAGTATTGTTTTCGGTCGTATAAAAAGTACATAATTTATATGTAAAATTGTGCCATGCCTACTTGGGGAAAGTCAGATTTAGACAAAATGATTCAACTATCAGAAAAATGAACCTTGTAATATTAAACAATATTAAGTTTTAAGTATTTTAAAAGGTATTATAGCATAATACAGCATACATATATATATTTAAAACAATTATTTATGTATGCACAATCGGAACAAGTACGCCTCGTATGACGTCTTAAATGTGTAATAAAATAACTTTTTATAGGTCAAAAGTATTAAAACTTATAGTGAAATGCAAGATTATGATGTCTTTGATATAAAACACCAATATTGATGTTGATTTGTGTAATTTATAAGGAGATATTGATATTATAAACTCAGCATGTTGCACACTTTATGCTAATTTCGTTCCGTAGCGGATTTGTCCGGGGGTCTTGTTGCCAAGTTTTCTTGGATGACCGCGCACGTTAACAAAACACCGGTAACACTGCGGTGTTAATATCATTCACCAGCCCAGTCAAACTGAGGCTCGCAGTGAAGTGTAAGTGTTTTACTAACACGATAACTAAATTTAATTTTGATATCATCAGAATAAATCTAAATTTTGCCATGTTTTGAGTGAACGAATGGTTATAAGAACGACTTTCTTTTCACCCTGTACAAAAGCCACACTTGTTTATTTCTTTCGCGTGGCCGACACACCACACATAGCTGTCTTTTAAATTTACTTTCCACAAAGGGACACGTCAGCAACACGTGTGATGCATTCATCATCAAATGGTGTAGGGATTCATGCCGCTGTCTTTGGTGTTCTGAGATCAACTTTGCTGACATGCCACTACCATAATTTCTAATCTCGGTCTGCCTTTCTTCCCCTCGATCTTTCCAGTTGTCACGATGTTCATGCGTCTCTTACATGAGCGAAGAAAGTTGTTTCTTTTCTAGTTTCATGTCGTTGTTAGTTACTCAGACAGGAAATTCACCTTACAAACCAGCTGCTTCTAATTTCTTCTTAATTTTTTGTTACAACATTCACTCCCATACACCAAAAAATGGTTCTATTTACCACTCTCTTACATTACTGTTCTGTACATTAATCTCTTGTACATCATCCCTCTGATAATTGCCCCTAGGTAATTTATCCACTTGGTTAAGAATGTTTCTATGTCACATTTTGGTGTCATTAGAGAGGTTACCGACTTTTCTCCGAATTTCGTAAGTAACGTGACGACTGTGAGAATCAGTTCGAGTCGCGTCGGTACCTTATGAGGGTATGTGCCTAGAGATCAGCTGAAAGATGTTGACAGCGATGTCCTGTGAAGGATATGCAAAACATTTATTGACTTTCTTTGATACCATTATTAATATTTTCTTGATAGACCACTCCATATTACTACAATGTCCAACAATTATAGATCTGTTGCATTATCTATCCCCCAAAACTGTACCATTATATCTTCCGATTAGTATTTGTGACCTCTGTCTGGTTTCTCATATGATAACTTCACCTAGGCACACGCGCGCGCGAGCACGTGAAAAGGAGAGCTCGCGGACCACAAGGTCTGTCTTACTTTATCTGTTTTTACTTGCTCTATTTTCCCATTTAATTGAATTTGCAGTATTTCGTTACCTCCATTTCAAAGATACAGAATGTAAAATACCCCAAAAGTCAGCTACACGCCGTGTAAAAACACGAACAATACACAATGCTTTTAACACACACACACACACACACACAAAACAGGTGTGCATGTTAACACGTTGATACGGTTTTTGATAGTGTACGGCAAATTAGATGTGCTTGAAAATCTACAAATTGGTGGGGGAAAGAAAAACATATATTGGAAACAGAACTATCATAAGGATTAATAATGAAATAGGCCACTGTCAGCCTATTAAGACAGGGATGTGTAATGTTTTTCCCCTGTACACCAGAAATTTATGAAAAGATCATTGAAGGATGATACACAATAGATATGCAGTCTTGAATGCAGACAATGAACAGGACCTGAAAAATTTAGTACATGGAATTGTCGTGAACAATTAGGATTAGAACTAAAAAGACATAGATTATTGTCGTCACTAGGAAAAAGGAAACACCACAAGTAAATAGGCAAACAAGTCGGTACATTTATCTCGGATCAGTTATAATATCTGATTGGAAATGCCTTGAAGAGATTACAAAAATTGCCACAGAAAATGTAGCCTTTAGCAAGATGAACAACATACTGACCAAAAAGATAGCAATTGAAACGAAAAAAAGAAAGTGTTGAAGTGCTTCATAGTGTTACTTTTGTATCGATGTGTGGACCAGGCTGAAAAAACATCTGATGGAAATGTGGAGACAAGATACCACGGGCAGAATATAATCAGGTCCTACAAGAAACAAATGAAAATCGTAAATAGATTATAGAAATAAAATGTAGACAAAATTTGTTGGGTATTTTATGAGAAAGAATTAAACATGGTACAACTGGCAGATCGAGGAAGAGACAAGGAGAAGACGAGAAGTAAATACCTCGGATGGTTGGAAACGGGGTATGGTCGAGACCAGAGCTGATCCACGACTCTATGTGATCGAGTGAAATGGTAGAACATGATCTCCACGCTAGTGACATGAGGGATGAATAGATGTGTAACCGCATGATAATCAAAATGGATGTCATCAGAATAAATCTAAATTCACCATATTCTGACCACAAGGATTGAAAAGTAAGAATGTAATGTGATGGGGGAACTTTCGGGCCGTGTTTTCATGTTTGCTGTATCTATTTGTGTGAGAGTTTTCGCCTACGACTAAAAACGTGTCTATCTGTCTGTATGTCTGTCTATCTATCTGCCTGTATATCTATGTGTCTGTCTGTCTGTGTGTAGGCATGTATCTGGTTATTTGTCGGTGGGTTTCTGTTTCTCTATGTGGCTATACTGGTATCTATGACTGCGTGTCCGCGTATGTGTGTTGTTGTTGTTGTTGTTGGTCACTCTAAGACCTATAATGTTAGCACAACGATCAGACAGCCTATAAACAACTCACAATGAGAGTGTGTATGACTGATTGTGCGTGTGATACCATTCTGAGAGATTGGCATAAAATTTACTTGTGTATGGTAATTAGTCCAGATTACAGGGTATCCTTCTTTCTTCTACGGGGCACTCTTGGGTGCAGTACCCGAATCAGGGTTATGTGAAGCCATTGAAGCAGGTGGATGAGTTGTAACAACAACCAACCTATTGTTGTTGGTTATGGTCTGCAGCGAAAGACAGATGATCACATCAGTACGACCACCGACTTGTACAGTCACTGGCCAGAAGGAAAGTAATGGCAAACTGCTTTCGGGAAACCCTGCCAAGAAACCCATAACAACCATGGAGGTGGAAACTTTCGAATATCTTGGTTGCGAACAACGGTGACACAATGAAAGAAATTAAACGACGATTATCAAATGGTTTTCAAAGACCAAAAAACAACTGGAAAAAATTATCGAGTGGGACAGATAGAACTACAGAAATTAGGTTTTTTAAAGAGAATTCAACATACGCATGTGAGACACTTACTAAACACCCCATAAATGCACTTGAATATAAATGTAATAGATGGGTGGTAAGAATATCTTGGGTAAAAAGAACAAATACGTCTATACTTCAAGAATATTGAAGATGGTTTTTAAAGACAAGCAAAGAAAATTGGTGGACTTGAACATGATAGGCATAGATATAGTGTGTGTACTTGACATGGTGGACATATATACAGTGTGTGTACTTGACTTCCTAGACATATATACAGTGTGTGTACTTGACATGCTAGACATATACAGTGTGTGTACTTGACATCCTAGACATAATACAGTGTGTGTACTTGACATCCTAGACATATATACAGTGTGTGTACTTGACATCCTAGACATAATACAGTGCATGTACTTGACATCCTAGACATATATACAGTGTGTGTACTTGACATCCTAGACATAATACTAGTGTGTGTACTTGACATCCTAGACATATATACAGTGTGTGTACTTGACATCCTAGACATATATACAGTGTGTGTACTTGACATCCTAGACATATATACAGTGTGTGTAATTGACATTCCTAGACATATATACAGTGTGTGTACTTGACATCCTAGACATATATACAGTGTGCATGTACTTGACATCCTAGACATAATACAGTGTGTGTACTTGACATCCTAGACATATATACAGTGTGTGTACTTGACATCCTAGACATATATACAGTGTGTACTTGACATCCTAGACATATATACAGTGTGTGTATTTGACATCCTAGACATAATACAGTGCGTGTACTTGACATCCTAGACATAATAAAGTGCGTGTACTTGACATCCTAGACATATCTACAGTGTGTGTACTTGACATCCTAGACATATATACAGTGTGTGTACTTGACATCCTAGACATATATACAGTGTGTGTACTTGACATCCTAGACATAATACAGTGTGTGTACTTGACATCCTAGACATAATACAGTGCTGTAACTTGACATCCTAGACATATATACAGTGTGTGTACTTGACATCCTAGACATATATACAGTGTGTGTACTTGACATCCTAGACATAATACAGTGCATGTACTTTGACATCCTAGACATAATACAGTGTGTGTACTTGACATCCTAGACATATATACAGTGTGTGTACTTGACATCCTAGACATATATACAGTAGTGTACTTGACATCCTAGACATAATACAGTGCATGTACTTGACATCCTAGACATATATACAGTGTGTGTACTTGACATCCTAGACATAATACAGTGTAGTGTACTTGACATCCTAGACATATATACAGTGTGTGTACTTGACATCCTAGACATATATACAGTGTGTGTACTTGACATCCTAGACATATATACAGTGTGTGTACTTGACATCCTAGACATATATACAGTGTGTGTACTTGACATCCTAGACATATATACAGTGTGTGTACTTGACATCCTAGACATATATACAGTGTGTGTACTTGACATCCTAGACATAATACAGTGTGTTACTTGACATCCTAGACATAATACAGTGTGTGTACTTGACATCCTAGACATAATACAGTGCATGTGTACTTGACATCCTAGACATAATACAGTGTGTGTACTTGACATCCTAGACATATATACAGTGTGTGTACTTGACATCCTAGACATATATACAGTGTGTGTACTTGACATCCTAGACATAATACAGTGTGTGTACTTGACATCCTAGACATATATACAGTGTGTGTACTTGACATCCTAGACATAATACAGTGCATGTACTTGACATCCTAGACATATATACAGTGTGTGTACTTGACATCCTAGACATATATACAGTGTGTGTACTTGACATCCTAGACATATATACAGTGCATGTACTTGACATCCTAGACATAATACAGTGTGTGTACTTGACATCCTAGACATAATACAGTGTGTGTACTTGACATCCTAGACATATATACAGTGTGTACTTGACATCCTAGACTTATATACAGTGTGTGTATTTGACATCCTAGACATAATACAGTGCTGTGTACTTGACATCCTAGACATAATACAGTGCTGTGTACTTGACATCCTAGACATATATACAGTGTGTGTACTTGACATCCTAGACATATATACAGTGCTGTGTACTTGACATCCTAGACATAATACAGTGGCATGTACTTGACATCCTAGACATAATACAGTGTGTGTACTTGACATCCTAGACATATATACAGTGTGTGTACTTGACATCCTAGACATAATACAGTGCTGTGTACTTGACATCCTAGACATATATACAGTGCTGTACTTGACATCCTAGACATAATACAGTGCTGTGTACTTGACATCCTAGACATATATACAGTGTGTGTACTTGACATCCTAGACATAATACAGTGCTGTGTACTTGACATCCTAGACATAATACAGTGTGTGTACTTGACATCCTAGACATAATACAGTGCGTGTACTTGACATCCTAGACATAATACAGTGCATGTACTTGACATCCTAGACATATATACAGTGTGTGTACTTGACATCCTAGACATATATACAGTGTGTGTACTTGACATCCTAGACATAATACAGTGTGTGTACTTGACATCCTAGACATAATACAGTGCTGTGTACTTGACATCCTAGACATATACAGTGTGTGTACTTGACATCCTAGACATATATACAGTGTGTGTACTTGACATCCTAGACATATCTACAGTGTGTGTACTTGACATCCTAGACATATATAGTGTGTGTACTTGACATCCTAGACATATATACAGTGTGTGTACTTGACATCCTAGACATATATACAGTGTGTACTTGACATCCTAGACATATATACAGTGTGTGTACTTGACATCCTAGACATAATACAGTGAGTGTACTTGACATCCTAGACATATACAGTGTGTGTACTTGACATCCTAGACATAATACAGTGGGTGTACTGACCATCCTAGACATATATACAGTGTGTGTACTTGACATCCTAGACATATATACAGTGCGTGTACTTGACATCCTAGACATATATACAGTGCGTGTACTTGACAATCTAGACATAATACAGTGCTGGTACTTGACATCCTAGACATAATACCAGTGTGTGTACTTGACATCCTAGACATATTCTACAGTGTGTGTACTTGACATCCTAGACATATATACAGTGTGGTAACTTGACATCCTAGAACATAATACAGTGCATGTATTTGACATCCTAGACATAATACAGGTGCTGTACTGACATCCTAGACATATATAAGTGCGTGTACTTGACAATCCTAGACATATCTACAATTGTGTGTACTTGACATCCTAGACATATATACAGTGTTGTACTTTGACATCCTAGACATATATACAGTGTGTGTATTTGACAATCCTATACATAATACAGTGCGTGTACTTGACATCCTAGACATAATAAAGTGCGTGTACTTGACATTCCTAGACATATATACAGTGGTGTACTTGAGCAGATAGACATATATACAGTGTGTGTACTTGACATCCTAGACATATATACAGTGTGTGTACTTGACATCCTAGACATATAGCAGTGTGTGTACTTGACATCCTAGACATAATACAGTGTGCAATGTACTTGACATGGTAGACATATATACAGTATGTGTACTTGACATGATAGGCATATATATAGTAGGTGTACTTGACATGGTAGACATATATACAGTGTGTGTACTTGACTTCCTAGACATATATACAGTGTGTGTACTTGACATGATAGACATATACAGTGTGTGTACTGACAATGGTAGTCATATATACAGTGTGTGTACTTGACATGGTAGACATATATACAGTGTGTGTACTGACATGGTTGACATATATACAGTGTGTGTACTTCGACTTCCTAGACATATATACAGTGTGTGTACTTGACATGGTAGACATATATACAGTGTGTGCACTTGACTTCCTAGACATATATACAGTGTGTGTACTTGACATGATAGACATATGTACAGTGTGTGTACTTGACATGGTAGTCATATATACAGTGCGTGTATTTGACATGGTAGTCATATATACAGTGTGTGTACTTGACATGGTAGACATATGTACAGTGTGTGTACTTGACATGGTAGACATATGTACAGTGTGTGTACTTGACATGGTAGACATATGTACAGTGTGTGTACTTGACATGGTAGACATATATACAGTATGTGTACTTGACATGATAGGCATATATATAGTAGGTGTACTTGACATGGTAGACATATATACAGTGTGTGTACTTGACTTCCTAGACATATATACAGTGTGTGTACTTGACATGATAGACATATACAGTGTGTGTACTTGACATGGTAGTCATATATACAGTGTGTGTACTTGACATGGTAGACATATATACAGTGTGTGTACTTGACATGGTTGACATATATACAGTGTGTGTACTTCGACTTCCTAGACATATATACAGTGTGTGTACTTGACATGGTAGACATATATACAGTGTGTGCACTTGACTTCCTAGACATATATACAGTGTGTGTACTTGACATGATAGACATATGTACAGTGTGTGTACTTGACATGGTAGTCATATATACAGTGCGTGTATTTGACATGGTAGTCATATATACAGTGTGTGTACTTGACATGGTAGACATATGTACAGTGTGTGTACTTGACATGGTAGACATATGTACAGTGTGTGTACTTGACATGGTAGACATATGTACAGTGTGTGTACTTGACATGGTAGACATATATATACAGTGTGTGTACTTGACTTCCTAGACATATATACAGTGTGTATACTTGACATGGTAGACATATATACAGTGTGTGTACTTGACTTTCTAGACATATCTACAGTGTGTGTACTTGACATGGTAGTCATATATACAGTATGTGTACTTGACATGGTAATCAAAATATACAGTATGTGTACTTGACATGGTAGACATATATACAGTGTGTGTACTTGACATGGTAGACATATGTACAGTGTGTGTACTTGATGATGAACCATTCTGGAAACATGGCTGTAGATGTAGCATGACCATTGGAAAAATGCTGAAGAACAAGTGGAGAAAAAGAATTCATGCATCAGGATGAAGTATTAGCGCCATAGAAGTGAACAAACAGATGCCTCACAGGACGCAGCATAAATACATCTATTCACCAATCCAAAATGACATACACTGGTGAAGAATGTAAATGTGGAACAAAGAAAATTAGCAGTTAAATCAATATCCAACATTCAAAGAACCCAGTAAGAGGTTATAATTGGCCCAATTCCAGAACATGCTTACTGGAAGTGTCAACTGCTGTCACTCATCATGTCCTTGCATAAAAAAGCCAACCTTTCCACATGTTTATTCTGGGAGTAAATTTCAGGTTCTCTTGGGAATAGTAATTTGAATCTTGTTGCCTCAGATACATAGATGAATGAACTAAAAAAATTTATTTTCATTGGGCTAGGAATTTGGCAAACAGGCCAAAGGTGGTTTTAAAAAAAAAGTCCCTGAGATGAAGCCTGCGAATATCTTGGATTGCCAGAGTAGATAACATAATAATGAGAAAAGAGACATCGGAAAACATCTTGACAGTGGAGAAGAGGAAAATGCAGACTCAGAGAAATAAACGCTGGATGGACTGAGGCAGTGATATGGAGTATTATCAATGGAAGAGTGTATTCACAACACTAAAGACTGAGATCTGTGGAGAGACATTAATGCCTTGCAATTCGCAGGGCATGTGATGATGATGCTTCAGATCACTCAGAATTGAAAATTTCACAGACCAATTTGTAACTGAAAATTTCACCTGGCAACACACAAATTACCAGTAATGACTTGTAGAGATACTGAAATGGAATACAAACCATGTTTTGGACAATCTGGACAATCTATCTTTGGACAATCAATATGTAGTCTCAAATATTGTAGTCACTTTTAAGAAGAGTTTGGCAATTTTGTCCTCTTTCAGGCAGCACGCAATTGAGTGTAGTTTTGTTGAAATATATTTAAGTTTTTATGTGTTTTTTGTTGTTGTTTTGTCCTGCTCGCTTTAAACTCAAGCGTAGTCCATACACTCGCTACCACTTCTAGTGCACTGGACTGATTTTTTGCGTATAGATCAGCTTTCCCTATTACCAGTGTCCCTCACCATCTGGCGAACCCACTCTGACTTCAGAAGTATATTTCATTTGAATCTGATGGCTTGTAAAAATGGGACATTTTACTAATATTCTGTTTAATGTTTGGGCAGATATGGTCCAGAATCCATTGCTGATTACAAGGTCAACATGGCGACCTTGTTTAGACGCTTTGCTGCATGTCTGCCATCAAGCTGCCTCGTCATCTGGAACACCACTTTGCCCGTTTCTAGCAGTGCCAGGTCAGGGTTTCTCACACCTGAAGTGGAATACAAAGCTTTAAATCTGCGACTGGACATTCTGGAAGCAAACTTTTATGCACAATTGGTTTGCTGATATTTTGTCATCTCTAATCATGTCTTGTTAAAAGCTGAATTAACAATTGTTTAAGCAGTGATATTAACTGTTAGTTTGTTAGCTCTGATCCTGTATTGTTAAAAGCTGAATTAATAAATTGTTTCAGCATTTATGTCACAATAGAGTGCTGTTTCTCTAGAAGGATAATAGAAGGAAACAGACTATCCTGATCAAGGAAAAAGGTTATGCTAGCTATCTTTGTGCAACATTTGCATAATCAAGCTCTTAGGCTTATTTCAGGAGCCATACAATCTATGCTCATACTAGAGATGCAGAAAACCTATGAACTACAGACTATGACCTACAAGCGATGTACTAGTGTCTCAGGTGGAAAAATACATCAGTATGTCAGTGCATCCATTGTAGGCAAGACTAGATGATCTGGCATTGGGAAAAACATGGCTGCTTTGTTCAATGGGGGAAGAAGCACAGCTACCCATGAAAAGATTGCTGTGGCCCATTTTGTACCTCAATCAATCAAGTCCCCTGCCAGATGGCGTAGGCGTTCATGTCTCTCCAAATATCTTGATCGTTGGTTTTCTGGATCAACTCTGCTGATATTCCTCCATGCGACCGTCTCAACCCATCCAGCATAATTTCTCTTGGTCGATCTCTGTCTCTCTTCTCATCACATGACCAACGAAAGCTCTTTCAGGCAATCGCCATCAGTTACCTTGGCAGTCCAAGGAATTTTGCAACATTTGTAAAGGAACCACATCTCTGCTGCTTCCAAGTTTTCCTAATTTGTTCATCTACATTCCAAGATTCACTGCTATAGACCAAAACAGATTCTACATTTTATACCTAGTACCATGAAAACAGGCAGTATGTACCCCAGAAATGAGTGATTCAATTGGTCTCTCAACAGTGGTGCAAAGTATACCTCAGTTAGAGGTAGTCTTGGATTTTATCGAGCAAATATGGCTCAGTGGCTGACCTAGGCTAAAAAAGGATGCAGATCATTTTCAGACTTTCTAAGAAGTATGCACAGAGGAAGGAACCAATAAACCTGCCATTCTGCACAGTGACAATGTGAAGGCCTAATATATCAGAATGTTACAACAGCTTTTGTAACGTGATCACTGAATGGTGATATTTATTAATGGATATTAGATTTCAAGATTGCATTATACAAGAACCAATTACTTGATATTGTTTTTCCCTCTAAATTTTACGGTTCTGTACTTCTCACCCTAATGAAATTAGTTTTATAACATAAGTAGACCCGCAAATCACGTTTTATGTAGATGTCTAGACTTGTTCTTGTATGTGTGACTAAATTTAGCTTCCATTCTTATGTATACTAAAGTGTGTGGGGGGGGGGGGGATCTATAGGGAGGAAATTTGAAAGGGGGGGGGGGGGAAATGACATTATGAACATATGGTAAAGGGGGGGGGGGGGCATGGGCCAAAAAATGTTGAGCACCACTGATCTAGGCTGTATGGATATACAGGTCTCAGAGATAATCTAAACTCCTTACAATGGGCAGGTTTGAGGACAAGGAAAGCAGCAACTTTGATCCAAAGGCTGCAGGCTTAGGTATTCCTGCAATAGAAATGGAACCCCCAGTTCCCCTTTCTCTCAACAAAGTGATAGGAAGACAAAAAGTAGTACAAACTCTCCCCCTGTCACTTTAGACTCTAGATCTACTGTTAAGTAATATTATATAAGAAGGCAAATACTAAAAAGTAAGTTTAAAGAGTTGATTTATTACAGTAAAACACTAAGTGCTCTCCACATGAGAAACACCGACAATAATATTGATTTTCATACACCACCCTTACATTTTGATATTAAATCCTAATTTATGATATGTTCTTTCAGCTAGAGCTACTCAGCTGTCATTGCTTTTTACAGTGTAATCATAGACTGTTTTGTTCAAGCCCTGGCTGTATATGATTAGGAAGATGAGGTGAGATGAAGAAGGGGTTCTCTGCCACTTAGCTTTGTCATCCATCCACTCCAAGATGTTCTGTTGTAGTGTCATCTACGGTCTTTCTTCTGCTCCTCCTTTCTGTCGATGATGAAAACTCAAAGGCAAACCAATAGATATAAATATTATACAAGCATATGCACCAACAACAAGCAGTAGTGATGAAGAAACACAACACTTTTACGATGAAGTAGAAATGGCGATGGCTCAAATTGGATCACAAGAAATAAAAGTAATACTGGGAGATTTTAATGCAAAAGAAGGAAAGGGAAAAATGGAGGATGTAGTGTGGAATTATGGTTTAGGTACAAGAAATGAAAGAGGAAAGAAACTAATAGAATGAGCAAATATCAATGATATGGTAAAACACATGGTTTAAACACCATCAAAGACGACTATACACATGAAAAAGCTCTGATAAGAAAATATGCAACCAAATTGACTACATACTTGTTAATAAAAGATTTAGAAATGCTTTAATTAATGTAAAGGCAATGCCTGGTGCTGACTGTAATAGTCATCACGTACCACTATGTGGACAAATAATAGTAAGATTAAAGAGAGGGAAAAAAATGGTTAAGAACATGAGACTTAATAAAGATGTTCTGAAAGTAAATAAAGAAATTCAAGAACAATACAGAGTGACTGAAAAATAGGTACAATGCAATAGCTAAAATACAGAGTATATATGAACAGTGGGAAATGTTAAAGACTCAATTCATCAAATAGCAAAGAAACATTACTGGAGAAAAGCTAAAAAGCTGTGAAAAGTGGATGAAGGAAGAAATCATAATGCTGATGGACAAAGGAAAACAAGAATATGCTAAGATAAATAAAGAAATAAGAGATAAATATGTGAAGGCAAAAGAAAGTTTGTTAAACAAGCAGTGCAAGAAACAAACATTGAAATAAATTCTATTAAAGATAAAATATGCACAGACAAATAAATCAGTGAGCTCAAGGGAAGAAAAATAAGAACAAATACAGGGTGTTTGAAATCAAAAACAGGAAAGATATAATTGGAAGGTATTAATGAAGAGGTGGAATGAGTATCAAAAGAAAGTAACTTAGGTCTACCTATTCTAAAAGGAGTCGCTGACACTGTAAAACATATGAAGAAAGGAAAAACAGCTGGGCCAGATGAAATCACAATAGAAGTATTGGGAGAATTTGGAGTAGATATATATGATATTTACAGCAATAGATATTTACCAATCGATATGCTGAAATCTGTATTTATAGCTATACCAAAAAGACCGGGAGCAACTGAGTGCGAAGATTTTCGTACAATTAACCTCATAAGCCATGTCACTAAGCTTCTGCTCGGAATTATAATGAGAACAAAGAAAATAAAAATGGAAATTAGTGAAGAACACTGTATTTGTGAAAGGAAAGGGTACAAACAATGCAATATATATATATATATTACAAACCCTAATAGAAAGATCAATAGAGACACAGAAAGACATGTATCTGTGCTTCATAGATTATACTAAGACATTTGATAAAGTAAAACATGATGAACTGATTAAAATGTTGGAAGATATCAACATTGATGGGAACGTTTTAAGAATAATAAAGAATATTTACTGGAACCAAGTAGCAGAAATTAAAATGGGAAATAAAGAGGGCAGATACGACCAGATAAAACTAGGAGTACGACGGGTGTGTCTTGTCATCGGATCTCTTCCCTCCATACAGCGAAGTAATGAGAGAGATCAAAGACGCCACAAATACTAATCGGAGGTTATAATATAAATAATAAACGCTATGCAGATGACACAGTATTGGTGGGGGATAATGCAACAGACCTACAACAATTGTTGCACATTGTAGTAACAGAGAGTGCACAGAAAGGTATATCCTTCAATATCAAGAAAACAGTAACAATGGTAATATCAAAGAAAATGGGGACACCAAAATGTGACATAGAAATAGAAGGGGAAATTCTCAACTAACTGGATAATTTTAAATACATAGGGGCACTTATAACATCAGATGGAAGATGTACAACAGAGATTAAGAGCAGAATAGGGCAAGCAAAAGCCTCATTTAAGAAAATGAAGAGTATCTTATGCAATGTCATTATCGCTGAATGTAAGAGAGTGCTGAAATGCTATTTAGAACCAGTTTTGCTGTATGGCAGTGAATCTTGGAATGTAAATTAACAAATTAAGAAGAAATTAGAAGCAACAGAGATATGGTTCCTGAGACGAATGTTGCAAATTTCTTGGACCACCAGAGTAACTAACAATGATTGCCTGAAACAGGCTAATGAAACTAGAATATTATATACAACAAGAAAGAGACAAACAGCTTTTTTTGGTCATGTGATGAGAAGAGAGGCATTAGAGAACATTGTGACAACTTGAATGATTGAAGGGGAAGAGAGGCAAAGGCAGACCAAGAGAAATGATGCTAGATGGATTTAGACAGTGACATGAGGAATATCAGCAGAGTTGCTCCAGAACACCAAAGACCGAGATCTGTGGAGAGCCATGAACACCTACACCAGCTGGCAGAACACTTGATGATGATGATGATGATGATGATGATGATGATGATGATCATAATATATATATATTTCTATATCTAGTAATATTAAGTAGTTGTTCCCCCGGGGAATGCTAAACAGTGTGGATTGTTCCATGCCTATTTGTCCATTCTTCTATGTTTCTGATCGCCTCCAATTACTGATAAATGTCTGGATAGCCTCGATGCATCATTTTCTTTTCTGAAAACAATGCGCTGATCTTTGGAATATTTATCTATGCTTAGATTTGAATATTATATTCTGTACAAAGTTACGTTCTGGAGTTTCCCTTGCCGTCCATGCATAGTTACTCATACTATAATTCAAATATAGATTATATACACTACATGAATTTACTACAACAATATTAAGTAAATCAAAGACATATCCAGTTTTTCCTTAAACAAACACCTTCACTGCGGGAGTCAGGGCCTTTCGAACTGAATTAAATGTTGGCTATGTTTCCATGAGGTATGGTTCTGCTTCAGTTTTAAAATACTTGGTGTTACCAGTTGTGATATGCGACCGACTCACTACAGATCCGGGCTTGGAAAGGAAAACTAAAGTGTTTTTCACCCTGGCCAAAAAATCCTGGCCGTGGTTATTGTAGCTAATTGGCCAGGTTTCCTGACTGGGCCAAATCCAGCCAAACCTCCTGCTTTGGTGGGATATCACTAAACAGATTAATATAGTTAGCTATGTAAACCACTATAGCTAGTTTATTTACAGCAAAAGTCAAGTGGCTAAACTGCTTTGCGACAGGATTACATTTCCCAATCTTATCAACTATAGCTTGTCTACCAGCTAAGCAATAATGCTAGCTCCCCCATACAGACATAACACATACAGACACCTACCTTGTCTGTTACAAATTCTAAGCCTGACCCACTGAATCTTTCCACTGCCCATAAGTGATGGGTTCTGCTCACTTTGAGAACCACTGGTTTGTGCTCAGAATTGAGTAGCTCCTATACTGTGTGGTTTTTCTTTCTTCCCTCAGATAGCATCAAGGCATGGGTTTGATGTACTTGACCTACATTTCTACCTGCGACATCAGTTGGACATGCGTGCCAGTGATGGCATCCACTGGGACATGAGGGCCCACCGAAAAGTCTCCAATCTCCTCCTGAATCACATATTTGAGGCCTGGAAAATCACTGTGCCAAGAAAACAGATAACATTTGGTAGTTATGGGTCGACACATGCAAGAAATGGTTATTACCAGCAATTGGCTATGGACACACAACAGCAAACATTGCCACGAGGACAGTCAGAAATGGGTTCAAGGCAGACAGCAACCATTGCTACTACCTTCTCAGCAAGGGCCTGAAGACAGACGACAGCCATTGCCACCACAACTTATGCAGCAAAGGACTCAGGAAAGACCTTCACAACCATTTCTACCACAATCTATCCAGCTACAACCAATTCAGTTACAACCAATACAGCAACAGCCATTACAACATACTGGTTTTACTGCAGGTACAGCAATGCCAATATACTCTAACAATTTTGAATATGAGAACACGACATCTCAGAATGTACAAGGATATGATTCATTTGTTTGGCAGCCTTACCAACAGAGTTCTTCCACCGGATCAGATTCAGACCATTCACGTACTAGATACCAACCCTACAAACACAAAAGACATAATCGTTCAGGAAGCAGAGGATACAGAAATTGTTGTTAGCTGTGCACAGAATTAATATGTATTGTTAATGCAGACATTCCAAACCACAGAACAGTCATTGCTAACAATCCATGGATTAAAATAAAAAAAAAAAACAAAGGATGGCAGTATAAGTTTTCTGGTGCAGTGTAAATATAATCATTTGGCTGTGCTGTTAGCAAAAATGTGTGCAACTTTAGTCAAACAGAGAGATATTGCTTAAATGTATTTATCTGTGCACACTTTGTAAATATTACTGACATTGTCATTATTGCAAACAGCTGTGTGGCATTACCAAGACGGCCATTGTCATCATTGCAAACAGCTGTGTGGCAATACCAAGACAGACATTGCCATCATTGCAAACAGCTGTGTGGCATTACCAAGGCAGACATTGTCATCATTGCAAACAGCTGTGTGGCATTACCAAGACAGACATTGTCATCATTGCAAACAGCTGTGTGGCATGCATTACCAAGACAGACATTGTCATCATTGCAAACAGCTGTGTGGCATTACCAAGACAGACATTGCCATCATTGCAAACAGCTGTGTGGCATTACCAAGACGGACATTGTCATCATTGCAAACAGCTGTGTGGCAATACCAAGACAGACATTGCCATCATTGCAAACAGCTGTGTGGCATTACCAAGGCAGACATTGTCATCATTGCAAACAGCTGTGTGGCATTACCAAGACAGACATTGTCATCATTGCAAACAGCTGTGTGGCATTGCCAAGACAGACATTGTCATCATTGCAAACAGCTGTGTGGCATTACCAAGACAGACATTGTCATCATTGCAAACAGCTGTGTGACATTACCAAGACATTGCACCAGATTGTGCACACTGTAGTTGTAGTGTGACATAAAGAAGACTGGTTATAGCTGTGCACTGGTTATAGATGTGCACTGTTTGCAGTCATTTATATAGCAGTATAAACACACTATATTTAATTGTACATAATTTACACACCTAATACCTAACTTCTTGTATGAAATGGAGGGGGAGGGGGGGGGGGGGGAACGACAGATTCTGTTATCACAAAATGTGAAGACACATCTGTACATTGTATCACTACGTTAAAAGAAAAGGTTACCATATGAAAGCTAATTATGCCATTGAATTATATGTCTGCATTTGTGGCATGTAAGCACAGGCAAACTACTGAGCGTAATCTTACCAAGAAATCAACAATCAGCTGAAAGATGCTGATGTTGACAGCGATGTCCTGTAAAGGATATGCAAAAAAAAAAAAAAAAAAAGAACATATATATAGTATATTGATATACCAAAACCAACTCTGCCTTTAGTCACTCACTTTTATTGCTATTTAATCAACTAATTTTCACTGCTATTTAATCAACTCTACCTTTAATTAATCACTTACTTTCATTGCTATTTAATCAACTCTGCCTTTAGTTAATCACTCCCACTGCTATTTAATCAACTCTGCCTTTAGTTAATCGCTCTCACAGTTATTTAATCAACTCTGCCTTTAGATAATCACTCATTTTCACTGCTATGCCATTATTTCTGTCTAAAGTAGCACTCCATGCCTGATTAACTGATTCAGTGCTGAAGGATAATATATCGACACATGTGACCTCCCATTGAACAGAACAACGATACATCACCTTAGTAGATTTATCATATTATTTGTTTTGTTTCATGGTATCTTCCACAATTTTAATGCTCATGGACAGAAACTTACAGTATAATACTTGTTCCATTGATTGTGCTCAATGTTTGGTCCAATCCTACTTTTTGTTTGGCACTCAATCGGTTCACTATTCTTCTTCTTCTTCCTCTGTTCCTCATTTGAGAGGGGTGTGAGTTAGCTAGTTATGCACCTTGAGGTTAATGTAACCTATTTAGCATGCATGTGTATAAGATTTACTTCCCCTAGATGGATTCCATCAAAAGTAGTAATCTCTATTTACCCATGAGTAGATGTATTTTCCCTACCATTTTTACCAAGGCAATGGTCGTGTGGCCTACGATTTCCAATTGTCACTGGGTTTTTAATGTGCTTAGCTTACACACTGGACCTCCTGTTTTTTTAATCTTATTCAAGAAGGCAAGGTATTCAGCCTCACTATCAAAGGGATTATGAGAACATGTAATATTGTTAGAAACCACTGGTTCTGGTAAAATGGTCCAACCCAGTGCTGGGATTTGAACCCGATAACATCTGAGGCTTACATTTCACATGTGATTAATTCATCATGTATACCAGTCATGTCATGTAGGATTGAGTGAGTACTCATGTGTACCAATCAGTATGCCATGTGTGATTGAGTGAGTACTCATGTGTACCAATCAGTATGTCATGTGGGATTGAGTGAGTACACATGTGTACCAATCAATATGTCATGTGTGATTGAGTACTCATGTACCAATCAGTATGTCATGTGTGATTGAGTACTCATGTGCACCAATCAGTATGTCATGTTTGATTGAGTACTCATGTGCACCAATCAGTATGTCATGTGTGATTGAGTACTCATGTGTACAGATCAGTATGTCATGTGTGATTGAGTGAGTACTCATGTGTACCAATCAGTATGTCATGTGTGATTGAGTGAGTACTCATGTGTACCCATCAGTATGCTATGTGTGACTGAGTACTCATGTGTACCAATCAGTATGTCATGTGGGATTGAGTACTCATGTGTAACAATCTTGTCATGTGTGATTGAGTACTCATGTGTACCAATCAGTATGTCATGTGTGATTGAGTACTCATGTGTACCAATCAGTATGCCATGTGTGATTGAGTACTTATGTGTACCAATCAGTATGTCATGTGATTGAGTATTCATGTGTACCAATCAGTATGTCATGTGTGATTGAGTACTTATGTGTACCAATCAGTATGTCATGTGTGATTGAGTACTCATGTGTACCAATCAGTATGCCATGTGTGATTGAGTACTCATGTGTACCAATCAGTATGTCATGTGTGATTGGGTACTCTGTGTACCAATCAGTATGTCATGTTTGATTGAGTACTCATGTGCACCAATCAGTATGTCATGTGTGATTGAGTACTCACATGTACCAATCAGTATGTCATGTGTGATTGGGTACTCTGTGTACCAATCAGTATGTCATGTTTGATTGAGTACTCATGTGCACCAATCAGTATGTCATGTGTGATTGAGTACTCATGTGTACAGATCAGTATGTCATGTGTGATTGAGTGAGTACTCGTGTACCAATCAGTATGTCACATGTGATTGAGTGAGTACTCATGTGTACCCATCAGTATGTCTTGTGTGATTGAGTACTCATGTGTACCAATCAGTATGTCATGTGGGATTGAGTGAGTACACGTGTACCAATCAGTATGTTGATGTGTGATTAAGTACTCATGTGCACCAATCAGTATGTCATGTTTGATTGAGTACTCATGTGCACCAGTCAGTATGTCATGTGTGATTGAGTGAGTACTCATGTGTACAGATCAGTATGTCATGTGTGATTGAGTACTCATGTGTACAGATCAGTATGTCATGTGTGATTGAGTACTCATGTGTACCCATCAGTATGCTATGTGTGACTGAGTACTCATGTGTACCAATCAGTATGTCATGTGTGATTGAGTACTCATGTGCACCAATCAGTATGTCATGTGGGATTGAGTACTCATGTGTACCAATCAGTATGTCATGTGTGGTTGAGTGAGTATCATGTGTACCAATCAGTATGTCATGTGTGATTGAGTGAGTACTTATGTGTACCAATCAGTATGTCTTGTGTGATTGAGTACTCATGTGTACCAATCAGTATGTCATGTGGGATTGAGTGAGTACATGTGTACCAATCAGTATGTCATGTGTGATTGAGTACTCATGTGTACCAATTATTATGTCATGTGTGATTGAGTACTCATGTGCACCAATCAGTATGTCATGTTTGATTGAGTACTCATGTGCACCAGTCAGTATGTCATGTGTGATTGAGTGAGTACTCATGTGTACAGATCAGTATGTCATGTGTGATTGAGTACTCATGTGTACCCATCAGTATGCTATGTGTGACAGTACTCATGTGTACCAATCAGTATGTCATGTGTGATTGAGTACTCATGTGTACCAATCAGTATGTCATGTGTGGTTGAGTGAGTATCATGTGTACCAATCAGTATGTCATGTGTGATTGAGTGAGTACTCATGTGTACCCATCAGTATGCTATGTGTGACTGAGTACTCATGTGTACCAATCAGTATGTCATGTGGGATTGAGTACTCATGTGTAACAATCTTGTCATGTGTGATTGAGTACTCATGTGTACCAATCAGTATGTCATGTGTGATTGAGTACTCATGTGTACCAATCAGTATGCCATGTGTGATTGAGTACTTATGTGTACCAATCAGTATGTCATGTGATTGAGTATTCATGTGTACCAATCAGTATGTCATGTGTGATTGAGTACTTATGTGTACCAATCAGTATGTCATGTGTGATTGAGTACTCATGTGTACCAATCAGTATGCCATGTGTGATTGAGTACTCATGTGTACCAATCAGTATGTCATGTGTGATTGGGTACTCTGTGTACCAATCAGTATGTCATGTTTGATTGAGTACTCATGTGCACCAATCAGTATGTCATGTGTGATTGAGTACTCACATGTACCAATCAGTATGTCATGTGTGATTGGGTACTCTGTGTACCAATCAGTATGTCATGTTTGATTGAGTACTCATGTGCACCAATCAGTATGTCATGTGTGATTGAGTACTCATGTGTACAGATCAGTATGTCATGTGTGATTGAGTGAGTACTCGTGTACCAATCAGTATGTCACATGTGATTGAGTGAGTACTCATGTGTACCCATCAGTATGTCTTGTGTGATTGAGTACTCATGTGTACCAATCAGTATGTCATGTGGGATTGAGTGAGTACACGTGTACCAATCAGTATGTTGATGTGTGATTAAGTACTCATGTGCACCAATCAGTATGTCATGTTTGATTGAGTACTCATGTGCACCAGTCAGTATGTCATGTGTGATTGAGTGAGTACTCATGTGTACAGATCAGTATGTCATGTGTGATTGAGTACTCATGTGTACAGATCAGTATGTCATGTGTGATTGAGTACTCATGTGTACCCATCAGTATGCTATGTGTGACTGAGTACTCATGTGTACCAATCAGTATGTCATGTGTGATTGAGTACTCATGTGCACCAATCAGTATGTCATGTGGGATTGAGTACTCATGTGTACCAATCAGTATGTCATGTGTGGTTGAGTGAGTATCATGTGTACCAATCAGTATGTCATGTGTGATTGAGTGAGTACTTATGTGTACCAATCAGTATGTCTTGTGTGATTGAGTACTCATGTGTACCAATCAGTATGTCATGTGGGATTGAGTGAGTACATGTGTACCAATCAGTATGTCATGTGTGATTGAGTACTCATGTGTACCAATTATTATGTCATGTGTGATTGAGTACTCATGTGCACCAATCAGTATGTCATGTTTGATTGAGTACTCATGTGCACCAGTCAGTATGTCATGTGTGATTGAGTGAGTACTCATGTGTACAGATCAGTATGTCATGTGTGATTGAGTACTCATGTGTACCCATCAGTATGCTATGTGTGACAGTACTCATGTGTACCAATCAGTATGTCATGTGTGATTGAGTACTCATGTGTACCAATCAGTATGTCATGTGTGGTTGAGTGAGTATCATGTGTACCAATCAGTATGTCATGTGTGATTGAGTGAGTACTCATGTGTACCCATCAGTATGTCTTGTGTGATTGAGTACTCATGTGTACCAATCAGTATGTCATGTGGGATTGAGTGAGTACATGTGTACCAATCAGTATGTCATGTGTGATTGAGTACTCATGTGTACCAATCATTATGTCATGTGTGATTTACTCATGTGCACCAATCAGTATGTCATGTTTGATTGAGTACTCATGTGCACCAGTCAGTATGTCATGTGTGATTGAGTGAGTACTCATGTGTACAGATCAGTATGTCATGTGTGATTGAGTACTCAAGTGTACCAATCAGTATGTCATGTGTGATTGAGTACTCATGTGTACCCATCAGTATGCTATGTGTGACTGAGTACTCATCTGTACCAATCAGTATGTCATGTGGGATTGAGTACTCATGTGTACCAATCAGTATGTCATGTGTGATTGAGTACTCATGTGTACCAATCAGTATGTCATGTATGATTTAGTGAGTACTTATGTGTACCAGTCAGTATGTGGGAATTTTTAAAAAAATTGACAGGTTGACTCATCCGAAAATGGGTACCAGAAATGTTTTGGGAAATAAAGATGGTCAGTGTGATACTGACCACATCATTATTTCAGTGTTGATTGGTGTATACACATTTATGGCTGGCACAATGTACCCAGTGAGCCTGAGAAATGGTGCTTTCTTTTGTTACTTACTTTGAATTTGCTGCACTCTTGTGTCTCTCTGAGTTCATTAATCATTGCAAAACAATCTGAACATGAGAAATAAGCTGACAGCACTCATTGGAATAACAGCAAAACTACTTTTCTGATGTTTCCTCTATGCTTTAGATTTTGCACATTTTATTTAATTGACAGAGCTTTAGTTTCTCCTCAGTTTAGTAGTAAATTTTACATTCAAACAGGCTAGTACCCTTATACATGTCACAAGGACATTTTTACTCTTCTTATCTCATGCAGGTCTTACTTAACTCTGGCTGTGCCAGGTGATTGTTACTAAATATTTCTGTCCCAAGCAACAGTAACTTTTAAGATCATCATCATCATGTACCCTGCAAAGCGGCTCAGACCATGGATTGTGTCGTGGTCCTTGGTGATCTAGATTTTTAAATTTCTGATCTGCTCGCTTTAATCTCCAGTCAAGCCCACATTGCACTGATCTTTTTTGCATGTGAGCTAGCTTTCCCTATTACATGTCCCTTGATATCAGGTGAGCCAACTCTGACCTCTGAGGTACTTGTAGAGTACATTGAGTTACTTGTAATTTACATCCACAAATGGACAAGTAGTCAACATTTTAGTTGACTGGTGTAGGGGTTGAACCCGCTACCTCACCATCAGCAACTGCTATTATCCATTTGACCATGCTTACCTCCAGTGTTCTAGATCAGTTCTGTTGATGATATTCCTGCATAGCTCTGTTTTTAAGTAATGCATCTAATAATTTCTTCTTCTGCATTCATCCAGAGTTTTTTTAGGACGTGATTGCGCTGTGCCTTTTTACAGCAGAGCTGCGTTTTTGCGCTGTTAGGCCGACACATCCGACCTCTGCGGGCATTTGTTGACCGGTTTAACCTTCCCCGGGGGTTTCGTAGGACGTTTGACTCTCACTGTTGTGTTATCCCCCATCCCAGCTGGCCCATTTAGAACAGCCAAACTCATCATGGTAAGCCCTCAAGGGAAGGCAGGGGCAGACCATGGGCATTCCCCGACATCCAAGGAGGCTTCCATAATAGCAGAGCAGACACATAGTGCTCTGGTACTGGGCTCACTCAAGGTATCGTCACGTCCTGCACATGGCTGCTCAGCCTCTCCGTATATTGGGCCTTCAGCTCACCATAGGCTGTTACTCCGGAAACCAGAAGAATACAGTCTGCACATGACATCCACACAGTGAGCTTTCGATTCGGACTTTCCATGTAATGGATTTGCTATCCAAGTAATATTCCATTTCATGCCACTAGGACACTTTTTCCACCTTTTATGTCGCCCACACAGTGAGCTTTCGATTCAGACTTTCCATGTAAGGGATTTTCTATCCAAGAAATATTCCATTTCATGCCACTTAGACGCATTTTCCACCTTTGATGACGCCCACACAATGAGCTTTTAATTCAGACTTTTTACGTAATGGATTTGCTAGCCAAGTAATATTCCATTTAATGCCTCTGGGACACTTTTGCTACCGACATACCTATGGTATGAAGTGTGGCAGTCTAAGTACTTCTTCATGCACCTTTAGATGTCAACCTGAATGTAGTTAAAGTAAGCTGCAGTCAACTTGAGCTTGTTGATATCTCCATAGAGCTTGTCCTCAAATGAAGCAGGTGTGGGCCAAAATATCTTTTTCTGTTCTGCATATACTGGGTACTCCTGCAGCAAATGTTTAGCTTTCATTTTACCAGTTCCACAGTTACATTGGTCGGTATCTCCTATCTTTAGTTTATTGAACAAGTGGTATTTCAGCCTGTTATGTCCTGTGCGGAGTCTGAAGATTGCTACTTGTTCTCTCTGGTCGAGTTTGCAATATGCATCATCTTTCTGGTGGCCTGGATGCTCTGATTCCCATTTGGTTCTATAAGTGCTTTTTATAAACCTCTTTGCCTCATTATAGGTTATGTCTATGTCAGGCTGAGGCAGTCGTCCACAATCTTTTGCTAGTCTGTCAGCCTCTTCATTTCCAGGTATACTGCAATGTGATGGGATTCACTGTATTACAACTTTTTTGGATTTTTGGCATAGTCCATGGAGTGCTGCTCTTAGGTCTGCTAGTTCTGTGCTGTTTTTTCTCTTCAGTATTGAGACGGCTGATTTTTCATCTGTGAAGATAGCTATTTGCTTCTCTTTATTTTCTTCCATCAAGAGCATTTCTGCTGCAGTTTTCAAAGCTTCTACCTCTGCCTTGAAGTTACTTGAAAATTTTCCAGTTGCCACTGACTGTGTTTTCTTGTCACTCCATTTTTTAAGTTTAGGAGAATTCCTCTTCCTCCATTTTCTATTGAATTTTTGGCTAATCCATCTGTATATGCATGGATTCAATTGCTACTTGGGTAATGTTCTTTTATGTAGTTTAGGGTGATGTTTCTTCTTTGTTTCATTCTGAGCTTTCTTTTTCTCAATACCAAGAATGTTTTCTATCAGCTCAGGCAGTTGCGGCTGTCTCCAAGCTGGGAACTTGTGTTCACTGTAAATGGGTTTGACTGTTGATATGTTAAGTATAGGATCTGCCCTAATATTTTGTTTTGCAGTTTCTTCAAAGTTGCTACGCTTCAGTCTTCCCTTTCCAAAACCATTAAACCTTTTATACATAGGGTGGTCTTTCAATCTTCTAAATCTTTCTGCTTGTTGCTGGGCTACTATCTCCTCTATTCTGCATTGGTTGTAAACAAGTGATCTTTTCTAGTTCGTTAATAGGCGTTGTCTTCAGGCTTCCAATTATGATCCGCATTCCTTGATTTTGGACTCTACTTATTTTGTTAAAGTTTGACTTAGCTGCTGTTGCCCAAGCTGCTATGCCATATTCCAATACTGGCCTCTCCCATCCAGTTTATAACTTCTTGAGAATTTTCTCATCTGCTCCACACGTCGTATCTGCAAGATTTTTCATGATTGCCATTCTTTGCCTTGCTCTTGTTCGATGTTTCTCAATCTTCCATTTCAGGCGACGATCCAAGGTACCTCCTAGATCAGTGGTTCTCAACCTTTTTTGGCCTGTGCCTCCCTTCATCATATTTTCAGAACGTCATTCCCCCCTTTCATATTTCCTACCTAAAAATTTGGCCCGTGCCGCCATTCACCATATTTTCAGAACGTCATTCCCCCCCCCCCCCTTCGTATTTCCTACCTAAAAATCCCCCCCCCCCCCCCCCCCCCTTACACAGTATACGTAATAATGGAAGCTAAATTTAATAGCACATACTAAAACAAGTCTAGATATCCACATAAAACGTGATTTGTGGGTTTACTTACTTTATCAAATGAATTTTAGAAGGGTGAGACGTACAGAACCGTAAAGTATGAAGGGAAAAACAATATCACGTAATCTGTTCTTGTATTAACGCGATCTTGAAATAATCTTAATTCCCCCTTGGAAACCCTAAAATTCCCCCCTGGGTGGAATTCCCCACCGGTTGAGAACCACTGTCCTAGATAGTTTGGATTTTCTTCATGGCGCAATATTTTTCCATTCAATACTAGCTTAGGGTGCTAGTTTTATTTGAGAGGGAGAACACTGTGCATGTTGTTTTCTCCTCACTTATCTGCACTAGCCATGATTTTGGCCAGTCCTCTAGCACTAATAGGGCTTGCTGTATTCTACTGTTAGCTGTACTAATATATACTTCAGATGTCCATATGGCTAGGTCATCTGCAAAAGAGGATGTGTATGTTCTGACTGGACAATTTTCTGTGATGTCATTTATATATGCTAGGAATAACATTGGTGAAAGAACTCCTCCTTGGGGGACACATTGCTTCAACATCTTTTTGCTGGTTTGCCCTTGTACCTTTTGTCCTGGCAGTTCTGTTCTCAAGGTAGTGGTTGCTTGCTTGCTTGCTTGTGTTTGTTGGCTTGAGCTCCAACGCGAAGTCCTGTATGTCGGATGAAGGCATCCTGTTGTCCAACATCAGTGTGATGTCATACAGGACCTGAGGTTTGCGTGAGTATCCGTTGTCCCATGTCTGGCTTATTGGTGTGCAGACTGGTGGTTCCTCGCCGTACAGGCAGACACTCTCCGACTTCGGAGGAATCGGCGATCCTATTGACTTCAGCCAGGACCCCGGAGGGACCTGTTGCCCAGGACGCTCGACGAGGACGCGTCAATAGGTCTTGGCCAGTATATAACCCGGCCCTGGTGCCTTGGAAACACCTCTGCGTGGTTGATCCATTTGTACATTTTCCCAAAAACATGCAGCTTTACTTTCAGTCCTTCCTTCCATACTTTATTAAACGCCTTTTCTAAATCTATCCAGACTCTAGTCAGTGGATCTGTACTTTCTGAATCCTACCTGGTGTGGTGTTCCAGATGCCATGTTCCACCCATCCATCATGTGCCATGCTGGAAGAGCGTGGGCGGTCATGACTCGTCATTTCACTCGATCACCAGAGTCGTGGAGCAGCTCGGTATTCCAGTCTCGACCATGCCATGTGGCCAAGCCATCGAGGTATTTACTTCTCGGTCTTCCCCATGGTCTGTTCCCTTCGATCTTGCCAGTTGTCACCGATTTCTCCAATTCATTTCTTCTCATAACATGTCCAAAAAATGTTGACTGTCTAATTTCTCTAATCACTTTACGATTTTCATTTGTTTCCTGTAGTATTTGGTCATTGGTTTTCTGTCTGTCCATGGTATTCTTTGCATTCTCCTCAGAAACCGCATTTCCACAGCCATCAGATGTTTTTCAGCCTTGACTGCTCATTGCCCAAGTTTCACATCCTTACAAAAGTACAGGCTCAATGTAGCACCTTAATACTCTTTTTCTTGTTTCAATTGACATCCCTTTATTGGTCAGTATGTTTTTCATCCTGCCAAAGGCTACCTTCGCCATGGCAATTCTTGTTCTAATCTCTTCAAGGCATCTCCCATCAGATGTTATGACTGTTCCGAGATAATTGTATCGATTCAGTTGTTGAAGAATATTCCCATTTACTTGTATATTACATTGTGGTATTTCTTTCTTCCTAGTGACGACCATAATGTGTGTCTGTTTACAATATAATTCTAACCCCAGTTGTTCACAGTGTGCAACAACTGCATCTACTAATTGTTGCAGATCCTGCTCATTGCCTGTAATCAATACTGTATCATCTGCATATCTGTTATTGATGTTTTGTCGTCCAATGCTGATTCCATTTATATCTTCTACATTTCTGAAAATATTTTCACAGTATAGGGAGAAAAGATCTGGAGACATTACACATCCCTGTCTCACACCTCTCTTAATAGGCTGATATTATCACACTTCATTATCAATTCTTATGACAGCTTGTTGTTTCAAATATATGTTTTTTTATAAGTCTAATGTCTTTCCCATCAGTTTGTAGATCTGCAAGCATATCTACCAGGTTGACATGTCTTACTCTATCGAAAGCCTTTGTATAGTCAATAAAGCAAAGATGTATATCCTTGTTTACTTCTATAGAACGTTCAATAACTGTTCGCAGCATATACACAGCATTTACTGTACCCTTTCCTTCTACAAACCCACATTGTTCTTCCCATATTTCAGGTTGTATTTTCTTCCTAATTCTTTGCATGATAATTCGTAGCAAAATCTTCGATGTGACTCATTATACTAATTGTTCTATGTTGATCACATTCCAAGGCTCCTGATTTCTTTGGGATTGCAATAAATGTAGAATTACATAATTCAGAAGGTATATCTCCAGTATCATATAATGTGGTCAGCAGTCGGGTGACTTGATCTAGTCCATATTCTTCTAAAGCTTTAATCATTTCTGTTGTGATGTTATCTGAACTGGGGATCTTGCCAGCTTTCATATGTTTAAGAACATTCTGAACCTCCATCTTCAAAATTGGTGGTTCTTCATTATTAAATTGAATATCATACTGTTCGTCTCTGTTACCATCATAAAGGTTTTCACATAATCTGACCATTCATGTAGAATCTGATCTTTTTCTATTATGATTTTGCCATCTTTAGTTTTTAGACAGCCTTCTGATGTTTTTATTCTTTTATTAGTAAGTTCCTGAATTCTTTAGTGCACTAATTTGGTATTTTGACTGTTGTGTTGTTTTTCAATTTCTATGCAATTTTTCTCAAGCCATGCTTCTTTTGCCTCCTTACATAATATTCTGACTAGTCTGTGAATTTCTTCATATTTGGCAGGATTATTTTAGTTGAGTCTTCTTGTTTCCATTAGTTGTAAAATTTCTTCAGTCATCCATTTCTTACGACCCACCTTCTTTAATTTTGGAATAGGTGTTTCTGCAGCCAAACTGATTAAATTCAACAACATTTCCCATTGATCGTCTACATCTTGAAATAGGATCTCTAGATCAGAAAATACGTCAAATCTGTTCTGTACTTCTATGTTGAATTTGTTTTGTAGTTTCCTTGTCATTTCTCAGTGTACACAGATCGTGTTTAGTGTTGCCTGTTATATACTTGACTTTCTTGACTTTACCCTCAATTTACCTTAAGTAATCTGTGGTCACTATAACAATCAGCACTGGGAACTGTTTTTGCAATTGTTAACGCATTTCAAAACCTGCTAATCAAAATTTAATCAGTTTGGTTTCTAATCCTGCTATCAGGACTTCTCCATGTCCATAATCTTCTAGGGTGTTGTTTAAACCAGGTGTTTCCTACAATCATTTCCTGCTCTTTTGCCCCCTCTACAAGTCTGTATCCTCTCATTTCTCTCTCCCAAACCATGGTTTCCTACTGTATATCTATCACCTTGATTTCCTACTTCTGCATTGAAGTCACCTATTATGTTTATTTCTGAATTTTTACATTTTTTTTAAAGCAGACTGTGTCATTATAAAATTCCTCTACACTATCTTCACTAGATTCTCTTGTTGGGGCATATATTTGAATAATGTTTATGCTAAAAGGTCTGCCGCTTAATTTAACTAGTAAAACTCTTGTTTGGCACAGCCCAATATCCTTGAATAGATTTTGATGTTTGCAGATCCAAGATAATTGCTACTCCCCTTTGTCGATCTTCTCCAGAATAAATAATCTTAAAATCTTCATCTATCTTAATGCCTGCTCCTGTCCATTTCATTTCACACATCCCTAAAATATTAATTTTCTCTTTCTATTTCTTGTTAAATGTTATCTAATTTTTCGTTGTCGTTTAACGTCCTAACATTTCATGTTGCTTATTTTAATGTCTCTGTCCTTGTCTTGCGATGATCTGTAGTTAGGCGAATCATAATGAACTAGGCACTTTCAAAGAAGGTAAATTGCCGGTTGCTTTCCTTCCTTGGCAGTGACCATACTGGTTGGTGATGCCAGCCATTGTTTCGTGAAAGAGATCTTCTGCCTACCGTTGCAAAACTTGAGACCATAACCAAAACTATCTTTCGGCTGCCCTCAAAGTTTCATCCACCACCTGCCTTTCGTGGCTTCTTGTGAACACTTCCAGTAAACGAATACAAAATAACACCACATAATTCACAGGAAAACACTAACAACAGCATCTCCTGAAGAATGAACTTTAGGCCGCCGCCATTTTTACCAGAAGCTATGATGTGTAGCCTGCTATTTATAATGCATTCTATTAATTTTCCTACACAGCTAAGTAGACTGATAGATCAATAGCCATTTGGTTCTTCCAGGTCTTTTTCTTTCTTTGGGACTGGTATTAGTATAGCTTCCTTCCAAGCCTGTGGGACTATTCCTCTCTTCCAGCTGTAATTTAGGACCTCTAGTAGTTTCTTTTGTTTGCTTTAGTACCTAGTCTTATTAGCATTTCATTTGTGCTTGTGTTCACTGGCTATGAACTCCAGTGTGAAGTCCTGTATGTCGGATGAAGACATCCTGTTGTCCAACATCAGTGCGATGTCATACCGAACCTGAGGTTTGCGTGAGTATCTGTTGTCCCATGTCTGGCTTATTGGTGTGCAGACTGGTGGTTCCTCGCCGTGCAGGCAGATACACTCCGGCTTCGGAAGAATCAACGATCCTACTACATTAGCCAGGACCCCGAAGGGACCTGTTGCCCAGGATGCACAGCAGGGACGTGTTAGTAGGTCTTGGCCAGTATAGAACCTGGCCCTGGTGCCTTGGAAACACCTCTGTGTCCCATTTCATTTATGATTCCATCCTTTCCTGGTGATTTCTTATTTTTTTAGGGTGTTCTTTGCTTGTTGCCGGCTCCATGGCCGAGGGGTTAGTAGCTTTCTCCACTAACCCCGAATACTCTCGTCACGTGACGCGACGAGAATTAGCAGTGGTTCGAATCGCAAAAGTGACTTATGAGAGTATGGAGCCGGTCGCTCAGAAAGTCGTGGCGTGCTGATGAGCGTAATCTAGCCTAGCAATCAACATACAGCTGAAAGATGCTGGTGTTGACCGCAATATCCTGAAACAGGATGGAAACGCGGGGAAAAAAAAATAAAAAAATTCTTTGCTTGTTCCATTTCTTCCATTTTTAGATTTGCCATCATATATTTTGCTCCTGTCTCTGTATTACTATGATGTGTCTGTTTATCTTTGATTACTTTCTTCTGTTCGGTTGTAATATCAATGTGGTTTTAGTATAGTGTTCCATTAGTGTATTTGCAGCTTTTTTTTCCTGTAAGCAAGGCATTTACTTGTTTAAATGCTATTTGTTTGTTTCTGGGTCCGTTCATTATTCATGGCTTTCACTAGTTTCCATAGTTTGTTTCCATCCCTGTCAAAGTTCAGGTTTTCTGTTTTTTCCCTCCAACAATCTCTTGTTGTTTGATTTACTGTTCTTTTATATTTTGCTGAGATAGCTTTGAGAGAGATGTGCGCTTCAGTTTGTTCTCTCTGCTGTCTTCCTGGCATCTTCAACTTTGTACTCTTTCTTGTTATAAACTCCTTCGGCATTCCACTGTAGTATGTGTGTCCGGGGTGTATGGTCAATAGCTCTTAACCTACTCCTCTGTGCCTTGACTCCACAGCACAGGGGAAGGTGACCACTAGTAGCAATGGGTGGACCCCTCGAGGCAGGTGACCCTGCACTATCACCGCCTGATGGTACTTCACGGGATTAGCACCATAGATTGATTAAGTTATGTTGCACTGCTTTGTCAAGCCTATGGCTCAGTACATCTGATCTCAAGCCTTTTTCAGGTGTGCTTTCCCCAACCTTTGACTGTCCCGTCTACCTACAAGGCAGCAGGTGTGTGTGTTTCTTGATCTGCTTCTAATTTGAATGACACAACAGACGAAACAACATATTTAATTATGCTGGAATTTGGATTAAGTATGGTTCCAGCAAGGTCTGACGTATGTATGACCGGTGTGTTAGGAGATGATAAATCTGACATTTGTGTAACTTGTGTGTTACTGGAGTTACTTTTGATGCAGGGTTGACCCCATGGTCATTCTGGTCAGGGGGAAAATGCTGCCATCAGTGAAGATTGAGCCTCAGATTTCTGCTGGAGAGATTGAGTCTCAGATTTCTGCTGGTGAGATTGAGCCTGAAGTGAGATTGAGCCTCAGATTTTTGCTGGTGAGATTGAGCCTCAAGTGAGATTGAGCCGCAGATGTCTGCTTGTGAGACTGAGCATCTGAGCTCCGCTAGCATGTCTGTAAGATCTTGTTTGATTAATTTTAGATTGTCCCACTTTACTTTGAGGATTTTTATTCTTTTTAGGGCTTTGCTGAACTTTGATGGTTTTGTGTACACATGATTCAGTATATAGTTTGTATTTTACTTTCTAAAGACCTTACTTAATAGTTGGACAGCATTTCTAGACTTAACGACTGAGGGTTTTGTGTACACATGACTCAGTTTATAGTCTGTGTGTTTTTACATTTGAGACTTTTCACACTTACTTAATACATTAATAGTCAGGCAACTTTTCTTTTCTAGACTTAAACTAACTTTGATGGTTTTGTGTACACATGATTCAGTTTATAGTTTGTATTTTATTTACATTTTAGACTTTTCACACTTACTTAATAGTTGGACAACTTTTCTAGACTGAACATAACTTTAATGGTTTTGTGTACACATGATTCAGTTTATAGTTTGTATTTTACATTTTAGACTTTTCACACTTACTTAATAGATGGACAACTTTTCTAGACTGAACATAACTTTGATGGTTTTGTGTACACATGATTCAGTTTATAGTATGTATTTTACATTTTAGACACTTACTTAATAGTTGGACAGCATTTCTAGACTTAACCTACCATTGATGGCCTTGTGTACACTTGATTCAGCTTATAGTTTGTATTTTCATTTTAGACTTCATACTCACTTAATAGTTGGACAACTTTTCTAGACTTCATCTAACTTTGATGATTTTGTGTACGCATTATCAGGAAGTTAGTTTGTAAATTATTTGCGTTTATTATATATAATGTTTTTGCCTTTACTTTTATAATATATATAAATTGTCTACACTTTGTAGATGTTGTACAATTTTCTTTGCATGTTTTTTGCTTTATTACTTTGTAGATTTTCTAAAATTTCTTAATATAGTGCAGATTTGTCCATGCTTTATTGAGGATGTTTAAATTGTCCACATGTTTGCATAACAAGCATCAATCACGAAAAACCTACAGGGAAGAATGTGTGTGAGCCATTTATCACCCAAAAAGTGTTGAACAAAATATCTTGCTCAAGTTTATCATTAAAAATATCAGTTGCACACTTTGTTGATTGCAAGATTTTTCACCACATTTGATTCATTTATTGGATTAGCTCATTTGTTTCATTTATTGAATGTGCACATTTATTGGTGTAGCTCAGTTATTTCATTTATTGAATTAGCACATTTATGTTATTAGCTCAGTTGTTTAATTTACTTAATTAGCTCAATTGTTTCATTTATTGAATCAGCTCAATTGTTTCATGTACTGCATTAGCTCAGTTGTTTCATTTATTGAATTAGCTCAGTTGTTTCATTTATTGCATTAGCTCAATTGTTTCATTTATTGAATTAGCTCGAATATTGCTTGGATAGCAAATCCATTATGTGGAAAGTCGGAATCGAAAGCTCGCTGTGTGGATGTCATCTGCAGACTGCATTTTTCTGGTTTTATGAGGAACAGCCTGTGGCGAACGGAAAGCCCAATATACGGAAGTGAGGTTAAGCAGCCATGTGCAGGACGTGACGATTCCTTGGGTGAGCCCAGTACCAGAGTGCTATGTGTCGGCTCAGCAATTGTGGAAGTCTCCTTGGATGGCGGGGAATGCCCATGGTCTGCCCCTGCTTTCCCTTGAGGGAAACAGTCTTCGGCTGTTCTACATGGGCTAGCTGGGTTGGGGGATAACACCACAACAGTGAGAGTCTAATGTCCTAAGAAACCCCCGGGAAGGTTAACCCAGTCAACAAATGCTCGCTGATGTCGGATGTGTCGGCCTAATGGCGCAAGAACACAGCTCTGTTGTAAACAGGCACAACACAATCATGTCCACACAAAAAAAAACACCTCTAGATGAACGCAGAAGAAGAAGAAGAAGAATTAGCTCAATTGTTTCATCTACTGGATTAGCTCATTTGTTTCAATTATAGGATTAGCAGATTTTTGTTATGTTATAGGAATATAGGTTATCTCATGGTAGGTCAGCTTGGTTGAATGGATGGGAACGCGGTTCTTAAACATCTGGTGTGCTGATGCCGAGGTAAGGGGTTTAACCCCTACAGCGGACAGTTGGACTAAAATATTGACCTCTTGTCCTTGACTTGGGGATGTAAATTACATGTATCTTTGAAGTCAGAGTGAGTTTGCCTGGTGGCAAGGGACATGTTAATAGGAAAAGCTAATCCACACGCACAATTCAGTCCAGCACTACTAGAAGTAGTGTGTATAGACTACGCTTGAGTTCAAAGCAAGCACAAAGGAAAAAAAATTCCTTCTAATGTATCCCAAGCTTGCAAGCTTTGGTTGGTGTTACCTGTATTGTAAGTATTTTCACTATTGTTGTATAACTTTCGGTTATAATGTGAATTACATCGCGCCCCAAACCTGGGGCAGTGGATCGGACATCTAGTCTTCTCTGATGGGCAGAAATGTTGATGGACCCACAACCGTGTTGTGCATATTAAAACTCCCTTGGCAGTTGACATTGCAAAGAGCAGGCCAGATAAGTCACTGCCCAGGCAAGGTTTCTACATTAGAAAAGCTGCCAGATTCCATATGGCTGTTGTAGCTGGATGCACAGAGTTGAGGGTGAGCGCCCAACCTGACAAAATACTCCCATGGCTTATGCATTCATCACCTCTGGTAGCACAAGTCCAACTCTTGGCCTTCACGTGGTGGAACTGTTTTAACTAACAGGAGAAGGGGGCAACAGCGAGTATCTGGCGCCGTAAAAACCAGACTGCTGTAGATGTGTGTGTGTACATACATACATATCTGAACTCGAATAAGACCACAGTCTACATAAGCAAAAGAAAGGTGCTGAAGACGGAGGCAACCAGTCAGGAGGCACACCACAGCAATCAAGATGCCATGCAAACACGCTAAGAAAAATGTCTTTACCTCATCATACAGGAGACAAAATTGCAGACATAGACACATGTCAAGTGTTTCAAAGAATAAGAAAATCTTTGTCATCTGCATAGCATATATAGTTTATAGTGTAACACCTCCGATTAGTATTCCTGGCTTCTCTTGAAAGATCAAGGGAAAAAGAGGCAGAGACCGACCAAGAGAAATGATGGTGGCATGGAGGAATATTATCAGGCAGATAACATGTATGCTGCGTGTATGTGAAGTGTTAGGACCATCCCAGTGTTCAGACCTGACGGCACATAGATTGTTTCCCACCAGTAGTTAGCGGTCAGCCCGGGTATCGAATTCTCCTCTGACCCAGCTCATGCCATGTTCTAGTATGTCCAGAAATGAATGCTGTCATTCACGATCAATTATTTTGAAAACTGTCTGTTGCATCGTTATGAAATTTTTCCTGCCATCTTATATTTACCCCCACCCAAGGAATGTCTTTGATAGGTCCAAAAGCAACTTAAATCATCAAAAGCGGCAACATTTCTTTGATGTTTTGGTGAAAAACTAGTGATTTCTCGCTAACAAACTTGTTTTTACAGTAATGAATGCCCCGCCAATTCAGATGACACAAGGCGTATCCGGATTCGTATGGGAGTGGGTGCAGTAAAAGAAGTAGCTTAAAAAGTCGAAAATAAAGTGCATTGCACCGTTTTTTAAAATCCTATATGGCTGTCTCTTTCCGCAGCATGGAAAGCGTCGTACAAAGCACGAACTCCATATCTCCAGCGACGACCCTCGGGAGTCTCCGAAAAAATGCACTCGTGAAATGGACGCGGCCCAGAATCAAACATACAACCTTCGGCACCTGAGTCAGATAGCTTGACCACTTCACCACGGAGAATCCCGAGAGGGGTGCAAATGTAATTTTAGTAAAGACATAAGTTACAGAGGCATGGGGTAAATAATGTGTAAATTGACAGGAAAGTAGAAGGAATATATTTTATACCTTATTTTTCCTTTCCTTGTTTCTTCACCTGCTGGTTAATAATGTGTACACAAGTATTCATGTTACCTTTTTATATTGAGTTCGTGTAACAGTACAGCGAGGTAATGAAGACGATGGCATCAGAGGTAACACAACTCCAGCAGTCTCGGTAGATAGCGTTTATTGGAGTGACTTCACTATTACAGGCTCGGGATCACAAGCCACTTTGAATACATTGTAGATAAACAACAGAGGTCTAGCCCAATTAACATTCTAGATGACGACTTTTACACGACCTCTCCCTAGGACTGCTCGATGGTAACTAATCTGTTCGCTGCCCCTACGTCGGCGCGTGAGCATCCCTAGTTACATTTGAGTGGGGTGCTCACACGTACATTGAATGCTAAACCCTTTCCCCTTGCACGCCCATCTAAACCCCTTAACAGAGACACTGTTATATTCCTCTCTACCCTCAACGAGACTTTTCCCCGAAAAGTCTTAAACCCAAAACTTACTTAACCTAAATGTACAACCCTTACGAGGTATGCTTTATAAAAACTTCGAGACAACTATCCGTTATTTCTATATTCCTAACTACCTTACCCCAAATAATCATACAAGTTATGGCCAACCACTATTCTCCCAACCACTTTTGAAATTCCCCTTTTCGTGCACACAATTACTTCTTCTTCGTTACTTTATAAAAAGTTCACTAGTCTCAAACCTTAACTTTCAGTATTATCATAATCATATAGATGTATACTTTATCATAAAAACAGCATATATCATACCTTTAATTCCCTCCATATTTTCCACATCTTAACATCGTAAGTTACACATTACAACACCTCACCTTATATGTGATCATTTAATACTTCTTCTTCACTTCTGTAAGATCACAAGCAATCCGCTTACATATTTCATTGTTAAAATAGACAGGTATGTCTCTCCAAATCATTGGTATATAAACAAATATTGAAGATTATCATGCATTATGAAATGCAACATATCATACTCTCCCGTAAATCAACTGAACAACACAGGATAGACAGAGAAATGGTGCGCTACCAAGAAAAGATAGCAGGAAGTAGTCACATTTATCCTCCCTTGCACTCACAAAACTTTATGAAATAAAGTTTTCAAAAAAAAAAAATCCTATACAAATTATATAATGTATGAAAATGATATGTTTATCTTCAAGTTTGTTTATATTAAATAATCTTGTTATCCATGATCACAACACCCTCGTGTAAGCCTACATGTTTCTATTGATCTGAAACTCCATTAAAACATTATTCAAAGTAGTTCATCTAACCTCTGACCTGTATTAACTGTGCTGTTAACCACAGCCAGTAAAATATGACTTTATGTCTGTGCCTTCCCCCCTGTCTATACTATATCAGTATCTTCTACTTATTACACACCTTCCCAAACCTCCATGGCTTTCAATCCATGTTCGATCATGGTTATGCCGTAGCCACACCATCCAAAAAAAAATAATATTACTGTTCATATTTTATGAACAAGTTCTACCCCCTGGCATTTAACCTATCCTGGATTATGCTGTAACCACAGCATCCTTAATTAATATTGACAATGTTCATTTATTATGAACATACTTACTTCCCCTTACGATTCATTGTTCATCATTTAATCCCCCAACTACTGTACTGATATCCACAGTCCCGTCTATGATTACCCCAGGCTAACACAATCTCCACATTCTGAACATGGCGCCCAGTCCACGTGTACTCCTATTATCACTGACTAACGCAGCACCCTTTAAATACTAAGCATATATTATCTCTGACATTCATCTAACTTAATCTTCGACCAGCCATGACTTATGCTGATATTCACAGCCCTATCTCCGACCACCCTCAAGTTAAACCAACCCCCTCATTCTGAACATGGCACTCAATCCATGTGCGTTCCCATTAATGCTGACTAGCGCAGCACCCTTAATTTATAAGCATTTACTACGTCTACTTTTTTCAAAACCTGTAAATTCACTATTGTTAAGCACAAGCATCTATTAGCCATCCCCCAAGCCATTACAAAGATGACTCTTTATAAAATTCTACACTTCTAAGTTCATGGCAGTTACTGAACCCACTCCTATCAAGGCAATTATGTCTGAACGAAGAATCTTATTTTTATTGATCTAACCCAACTCTTTATTCAAAGCTAAATAATAAAAGTTTTTCCAACAAGTTATAACAATTCTTCAATTTAATAATTGAAACTACAAATTATGAGTCATTGAAAACCAATCGTAATTAAAAACATAACACCTTCCCCCCTTAACTAGCATTATTTATCCCCCACATTTAAAAAAAAAAAAATATACATAATGAAATAAGCATCATGTTCAATCAAGACCAAATAGCTTATTATAATTAAACATTATTAGTCGCTTTTTTGGACTAATTTCTATTCACTAAAAAGGAACACAAGTCATGACTATGCCATCCATTAATCTGCAATCAATTTCACCATTTATCTGCACTAATTTCGCCATTCATCTGTAAACTACAGGTACTGTGTTACATCAATCACAGTTATATAGAATGGGCTTTCTTCTAATTATCTTAATACCAAACTATCAACAATTTATTAAATCAAGATTTTTCTCCTGCTATCTGCAGAATTTCTCGTCAAGCCATCTCTCCATTTCTTCAATAATGCTAGATTTTTCTCTATAAGTGCCATCTCTACATCAACGTCTTCGTTTTCATGATGAACTTATAATGTCTTCACTCATACTATTATTTCACCTGAACAGGAGGGGCTGTCCGCCACGAGTGCTGGAGGTCCCGGGTTCAGGCCCCGGTGAGGACCAGGATTTATTTAAAGAATCCACCGGGACTTCCAGTAATTTCCCCTGGACTCTGGGTAGTGAGATGGGACGCCAGTGTGTATTGCGCACGTAAAAATTCCCTTGGCAGTTGGAAATCGAAAAAAGAGTAGCCTAACGGCGCTGCCCGGGCAAAATTTCGAGTTAAAAATCTACCCAAGTATTTCAGGATCCTCGGCGGTGCTACGGAGTTCGTGCACGAGCTGAGTTTCTCCAGACTCAGGTTTGAGTTAGGAGGAGAACGGAGCACTTATGGGTTGCACCCGTGTGCCGTGATGTTGATCCATAAACTAAACTAAACTCATACTATTATTTACATCAGTCTCTGATTTTTCATCCATTTCCTGTTCTTCTGTATTTACGTTGCTGGCCTCTAATTTTTTCATTCAATATCTAACCTAATCTGTTTATCCTGATTCCTTAATAACCTTTCCAAAACTGGGATATCTTCGTCACTTGATGAACCTTCCCTAATTCTTTTTTGTCTTTTAATTTCTCTCTCTCTCTTTGTCTATCTATTCTTCTTTTCACTGCTTGTCTGGTATTCTTATACGGAGCGTTTACTTCCTCCATAGACTCAACGCTACCAGGTCTGTAGCCATCATACATCTCATTTTCCTCTCTCATAAAAGTTTTCGGTGGTGTCTCCGATTGTTCACATCTCATCGTGCAATGGTGGTGTTATTGTTTGTTCTGGTACAAGGACCTTTTCAGATTCCGGAGGTATCACATATTTAACTCGTCTGACGAGTTGTCCTTCTGAATAAAACTCTTCTGAATAGTTATCAACTTTCTTGTCTTCTTCATCTCGTCTTAAATGTTCTGCATGTGCACGTGCCAAATGTCCTGTAATTTGGTTCTTGATATAATATGATACTGGGCCTAATTTTTCTAAAATGTAATATCCTGGAACCCAATAACTATCAAATTTGGAATTTCTTCGTTTTTTATAGTAAACTCTATCACCTACTTTAAATTCTTGTAGTTGTGTGTTTCTATCTGCATACTTTTTCTGTCTTTCTCTAGCTTTGATTACATTACTTCTCAACCTTACATGTGCTTTATGCATTTCTTGCAAAATCATTTCTTGAAACTCTTCCCCCATGTATTTTCGTCGAGGTTTAAGCAAATTGTCAATTGGCAGTATAGATTCTCTTCCGTATAACAAATAGAACGGTGAAAAACCTGTACCCTCATTTTGGTGTGTTCGTATCGCTCCCAATGCAGGTCCTAAGTACAGATCCCAGTCCCTATCATGTTCCTCTACGTTTTTTGCTAGTATATTGTATAGTGTTCGATGTTGTCTCTCATTTTTCACATTTGAGGAAGGTCTATAATAAGAAGTTTTTATGTGGACAATATTCAGATCTTGTAGTAATTTCTCAAACTTCTTGTTCACGAATTCTTTTCCATTATCTGTGAGGATTGTCTGTGGGCAACTAAATCGTGGTATATACTCTTGTAGGAAGATGTTAATAATGGAATCGGCACTCTTATCTGGGATAGGATATACTTCTGGCCACAAACTATAGCAATCCACTATATGTAATAGATAGATATTCCCCGAAAGCGTTCTAGGGTGAGGACCTGAAATATCTAAGCTTATTTTCTGCATGGGAAACTGAGGGATATCAGTTTCTTGTAAGGGACATTTGATTGTTTTCATATTTCTTAACCTACATTTCTCACATGCGTCAACATATTTATAAATACTCTTAAATAAATTCGGCCAGTAATATTTATTCTTGAGAGCTTTGAATAATTTGTCACGACCGAGATGACAATTTTCATCATGATATGCCTTCAAAATCTCAATTTTTAAATGTTTCGGAATGTATTTCCTCAATTCGCTTTATTCACCTCTTTCATTCACATAATATAACTGTTTGTCTTCCTGTAATTCTATAAAGTTCTTTTTGAAACTGTTTTCACCTGTTTCTTTCAACTTCTGCTTTATTTCTATTACTTTTGGGTCCATTTCTTGTTCTTCTTTCATATTAAAATGCACCAACCGTGGTTCTTCCGCTTTTGGTTCAGAATCTTCTTCTGTCTGTGAACTTCCAAAAATTTCTCTATTTAATTTGGCAGAATCTAGTATATTTACTTGCCAGTTTCGGTCATCTATCTCTGGTTCACCCTCATCTTCAGTAGTCTCAGATATCTCTGGATACGGGATTCTGGATAATAAATCAGCGCATGTATTTTCCTTACCTGAGATATATTCCACTTTTGCGTTATAGCCTTGTAAATTCAGCGCCCAAGTTTGTATTTTCCTATTCTGTACTGGAGCTTCTAATAAAGATTTTAATGGCATGTGATCAGTTTTGATAATGAAATTGGCGTTATGTAGGTAATAATTCAATTTTTGTAACGCATAATGTATGGCATAGGCTTCTTTTTCCACTGTCGACCATTTCCTCTGCGATTTACTAAGTTTGTGTGAAAGAAAGTAAATCGGTCTTTCATTCTTAACTCCTGGTATTCCTGAGTTTTCACCGTCATATGGTTGAGTCAGGCATGCTCCTATGGCATTATCTGAAGCATCTGTATATAAAATCAATTGTTTGTCTAAATCTGGATGTGCCAATAATGGAACCACTGTTAAACTATTTTTTTAGAAAATCAAATGCTCTCTGACAATCTTCGTTCCATTTGAATCTTGCATATTTACAAGTCAGGTTTGTGATAGGTTCTGCTATTTGTGCAAAATTTGGAATAAATCGTCGATAATATCCACACATCCCGATGAATGCTCTTACTTCTCTCACGTTGGTCGGAGATGATAATTCTTTAATGACTATCACTTTGTCTTGATCAGGTTTGATTCCTTCTCTATCGATGATGTAACCCAAGTATTTAGTTTCCGTTTTTAAAAACTCACACTTACTCAACTTCAGTTTAACTTCGTGTAGTCTTAGCCTATCAAAGACTAATTTTACATGTTTCAGGTGGTCTTGTACGTCTCCTGATGTATAGATCAAAATGTCATCTATGTATGCCAATGCGAACTGTTGCATCCCTTCTAATACTTGATTTATTAACAACATATAATGAGAAGCAGTCCGTACCCCAAATGGCATTCGTAAAAACCTACGTGAGTACAGAAAGCGCTTTTCTTTTGAGCATCAGGTGACATGGGAATACACCAAAATCCTGACCTAGCAGTCTAACTGTAGTGAAGAAAGTAGAACCATTAAGTAATCCCAAAATATCATCATCACTGGCAATGGGTATGCTAAAGTTTTGGTGATCTTGTTCAACGCACGGTAGTCACAACAGAACCGGTGTGAGCCGTCCTTTTTGGTCACAATGACTATCGGCGATCGACCATTCTGACTTTGATCTTACTATAATTCCTGCTTTTAGCATATCCTCTATTGCTTTCTCTACTATTTCTCTATTCCGTAAAGGAGTTCTATAAGGTTTCAAACTGATTGGTGGGTGATTTCCAGTGTCTATTTCCATAGTAACTGTTTTGGTCTTCCCCAGTTCTAAGTCATTAATTGCAAAAACATCTTGGTTTTCCTTCACCAATTCTTCCAATATTTTCTTATATTCTTGTGGAGCTTTCAACTGTGATAATAATTCTTGTTCTCTCTTCAAGAGTGACGTTGTTTTGTCTACTGAATGTATTTGAGATGGATGTTCTCTGAATGCATGGATCAATTCATCATTCTGTACTTTCCAACTTCCTCTACGTCTATTTCTGATATTGTTTCTTTTAGTGGGAGTTTCTAGATACTTACTTCTTGACATTTCTTCTCTTCCTGTTGTTAATATGGTGTTAGGATCATTTGCTATTTTAGCAATTACACATCCTCTGTATAATTTAATCTCCTTCCCTTTGTTGTTAATAACCATCACTGGAAAAATAAAGTGTTTGTCTAATGTCATTATTCCATCTGGGACCTCTAGACCAGGTTCGTCTATTATCTCTCTTTCCAACTCTGTTATTCTAACTGTTTGTCCTATCGAAAAATACGGATTATTTTTCATTTTTGCCTGTATCAGATTGACAGTTTGTGGTTTTAAGGTCATGGACGTTTTTACTCTATTGCCGATACGTGCATATCTTCCTCCAAATCAACATAACAATTTCGAAACCTCAACTTACGTAAATCAAAATAAACTCTTAACCATTTTTCACTAAGAAATCTCTACCTAAAATCATGTTCCTGTTTAAATTTCTGACTACATGGAAAAGGTGTCTTACATTTATTCCTCCTAATCTGAAATTTATCATAGTTTGACCGACCACCTCTAAATTTTGTCCGGTAACAGAGTGAAGGGTGTCCTGATTCCTGAATATTCTGAAATTCTTTAATATGCGGTATAAAATTTTTCTTTGATTACGCTGACGAGCTCCCGAATCAATAAGTGTCCTATTTCTAAATTTTCCTACTTCTATTATGCATGAACTCGGATCAGTTATATTCACTGAGAACTGTTTTATCTCCAAGTTGAGGCCATTCTCTATATTCTCGTGTTCTTGTTATCTGGGTAATTGACATATTCATTAATTCTTGGGATCTTTTTATTTTCCCCCCTACCGCGGGTCCTATTCAGTAAGTGGGACGCCAGTTTCCCTGACTTCCTGACCTTGCAAAATTCCTCTGCATTTCTCCAAAATTTCTATTTGGTCTGCTATTAACATTTCTATTCTGTGCATTAAACTGAGCACGTCTGTTGCCGCAAAATTTATAACTGTGTCCCCTCTGTCCACAATTCCAACAGACCATATTTGTACTACCTACTGTCTGTCTTATAGGATTTCTCATCTGTCTTCCTCTATCTTGAGTACCTTCATTATTTCCCACCAATGTCTGTATTTCAGCCCTGGCTTGATCAACTCCACATCTCCTCCATCCATACCTTGCCTGCCCTATTTCCATAGGTTCCTCTATTCTCTCCTTCCTATTTCTCTTCCTACTCTTAATCTAAATCACCTCCTTAAACTTTCCTCTTGTATGGCTATGTCTACTGCTTGTGTTAATCTAGCTGGATGTTCTCTCATCGGCTTGAATTTCAGTCCATCCGACCTTATTCCATCTACAAATATCCCTACTAGCATTCTTTCTACCTCTTCACCTTGCACATTCTGTCCTAAAAATGCTTCTTCTGCTAGATGTATTAACCTATCACTGTACAACTGAACGCTTTCTCCATTGTCTTTCAGTGGCAACAATAAGCAAGAAAATTGATGATAAAGTCAAATTAGCAGAGTACAAATTGTTGTTAGCATGCCCTGCCATAGTGCCATACGCACCATCGACGCCAATCCACTTGTGCACATGGCTGTTTCACCAATCTTGAAATTTGTATACATGTGGTTGCGTAATCTATTGTGGCCTGTTCTGAGGCGCAGAATAATTATTTGTTCTGGTCTGTCCATAACGTGGTAATCTTGAGCAGGTTTTGGTGGCTTTCTGACTGATTTGATCATTCTTTTCTTTTGGTGGTATGTAATGGGCACATCAGGCTGTTCTTCTTTGGCTCCTTCCTTAGCCAATTGATCAACTCTGTCGTTTCCGGGTACTCCATAGTGGGATGGTATCCACTGCATGGTGACCTTATGCTGACTGCTAAGTTCAGAAAGTAGTGGCCTTAGTACTGGCAATTTTCCAGACAGTAGAGCCTCGAGTACTGATTTTGCATCTGTCAATAGCACCACAAGTTGCGTACCATTGCTGGTATTTAGTAATTTCTCTGTTGCTATCTTGATTGACTCAATTTCAGCATCGTAGTTATGGCATTACTTTCCTGTCGGTACTCTAGCTGTGTCCCTGGTATTATTTGGGTATTCTATGTACACTCCCGCTCCTCCATTTCGAACAGCATTTTGTGCTGACCCATCTGTGTAGACTCGGATCCAGAGGTCCTGTGGGTATTCTTCATCAAGGAAGCTGAGAGTGGCTGTTCTGCGCTGCACACTGTTCTGTTCTTCCTTGTCAAATATTCCTCTCACTTTTGTCTGGATTTGTAATGATAGTCTAAAATGTTTGCTAATAATGTACGGTCATTATGAGCAAACGGCTGGTCACATGACGTTTACTACCGCCGTCGATTGGCTTAATAAGAAGATTCTCCCTTCTCGTCTGTCTTTTATTTGCAATTTCCTTTTATTCAAACCCCACCTTCATCTACATCTACATTCTTCATCTACATACATACATATCTACATACACACATAGTTTATTCCATAAAACTTTAATGTTCATATCCTAATGAATGCCTAGATACGTTCTTTCCTTCTTAGCGTTGAATTTGCGTAGGCACGAGATGAAAGTAAGTAGTCAGGCTGTAGATGACACTAGTCGTCCTACCTCAAGAGAACCAAGTCCACAGACCTTGCCTTGCAAACTGAAGTTCTAGTCAACATTTGTTTTTATGAACTCCGATGCGAGGGTTCAAAGGTGATAAAGTTCACACAGGGTTAAATTTACATATCATGTGACTATAGTTAATCCTACTTATTTGTTGCTTACTCTTGACAGTTTGGCTCGTCTGTGTGTTGCTTTTTTCCCGCATAATCCTTTACAGGACATTGCAGTCAACACCTGCATTTTTCAGCTGCTGTTGCTGTCTTGGCAAGTGTTAGGTACAGTAGTTTGCCATAGCTTTCTGAACAACCGGCTCACATACCTCTGTAAGTAACCAGCGCGACGCGTTCCTCTATCGAATCTCCCGCAGCTGTGTTTCGTACGTGAGTATACGGGATTACGATCAACGTCCTTGATCCCTTCGCCAGGGAGGGCGGCTATATTATTGGCACCTATAAATAGTTACACTGTAATCTACCATGCTTGACGTAGGAGGCGTCTAAGGTAGAGTGCCGTAAGACTGACTGCCTCGCCCAGTGTAAAACTGAAAACTCTTTCTCCTACGCGAAGTTAACGATCACAAATACAACACGACCGTCCGTCGCCATCTTGAAACCGGAAGTGACTCGGAAACTGCATCGACCACCACCCTTGCAGTATATTGGTGGAGAAAGGCAGAACCAGGCAGCACAAGTTAACGGTCAAGACTTCCAGTATGACAGTACAGGGCAAGATGTGGTGAGTAAAATAAGACGTGACAAGCGCAGAAAGATTCAGGGCAGGAAAAAAAGCTGGGAGCAGCCACTGTGGTGGAACCTTGAGGTGGAGAAGGCGTGGTGCTGTAAGGAGATAGCAAAATGCCAAGAAGAACGGAGCTGGCCTTCCTAGAAAGAGAATGCACTTAGAAAGAGAGATGCACACAAAAGTAAGCTATTAAAAAACATCTTGGTCAAGGTGGTTAAAAGTGAAAAATGGGCAGAGGTGTGTCAAAGAGTAAGCACAGGCAAGTCACTGAAATTGTTCTGGCGACTACATAAAAACATGAACGGGTAGTCAAAAATAAGAGCATTTCTGATTTCCAAGGTGCTGACCTCATCTGGCAGAGGACAAGGGCAAAGTCCTCTTTGAACGCTATCTAGAGCAGAGCAACCAGACAGACATGAGAGGCCGAAATCTTGCCAAGGAGCTCACGTCAGACAGGTGCAAGGCCCACAACACTTCGGATGAAGACACAGTGACAGTGAAAGAAATCAAGGCTGTGCTTCGACGATAAAAAAACAGCGCTCCAGGGCCAGATGGCATACGATACAACGACATCAATAGGTGTACCGACAACGAGCTAGAGGAACTAGCAGACATGTACAACAGTATAGGGAGTGCTAGCATCAAGGAGGAGTGGTTACACAGCTATCTGATTCCCTTGCCGAAGCCTGGCAAAGACCTCACAAAAATTCAGGGATATCGAGTTATAACAATGCAGAATACAATAGGCAAACTGCTGGAGAAGTTAATTGCCAGGAAAATAACAAGCCAGCTAGAGAGGAAAGGTGTTTTCCCACCTACCCTGGGTGGGTACCGTCCAAAAAGAGAAACCTTAACCAATGCAGCAGTTTTAAGCCCATGATGTCTATGAAGGTTTGAACTCAGGCATTGAAACCTTTGCTGCAGCGATTGATCTTGAAGATGCGTACAACAGAGTACCATTGGATCTTTTAATGCTTCAGCTTCTTGAACCCAAAATAAGTCCATTCCTCCTTAGTTGGATCGCTGCAGCCCTCTTCCAAAGGAAAGCAGTTTTTAGATGTGGCAGTTGGACGTCAGAACCAACAACAATATATCCTGGAATACCACAGGGATCACCATTATCTCCGGTACTGTTCAACGCCTACACTGTGAGAATCACCAGTGAGCAGATCACTGGACCTGGTAGGACATTGTCATATGCCGACGATGTTTTAGTGTATCGCCAGGGTAAGGATAGAGATCAGGTTGCTGTGGAACTACAACCCGAACTCAATCGCATAAGTACTTGGTGTGTTGATGCTGGGGCAATGGTCAACTCAAAAAAGGCAACCGTGCCTTGGTTCTCTTTGAATAATCATATTGTCAACACTTCTAACACCAACTGTAAATCTGTGTTCAGAGACGGTGGAAAGAATGCAGGCAAAGAATTACCCGGGGATACGGTTTGATCGAAGCTTTGCTTATAATGAGCACATAGACCAGGTAATAACAAAGGCCAAGCGGGTGTTGACTGCGATGCGGGTGATGTCGGCAGCAAACTGTGAGCACCGCTATCTATGTCTTCTATACGAAGGGCTGGTCATGTCTGTTTTTGAGTATGCAATGGCAATCCTGACTCTCAGCCGTAAGCAGATAGAAAGGATGGAAAGGATACAGAATGAAGCTATGTGCATTATTCTTAGATGTACAAGAGATACAGCATGCAGGGCGATGCGCTACCTTCTTGATTTTCCAACCATTGAAGACAGAACACAAGTCTGCAGCCTACCTCAGAGTTAACACAAACACACATCAACCGCATAGTGAAATTATGAAGGTGAAGGGCAGCAGGTTAAAAAAAGGCCGGTCGTGGATGGGTCAAGCCGAAGACATTCTTCAACAGGTGTGTTCACTTGAGGACTTAGAACCTGGCGAGGAGTGGGTACAAGTGCCAACAGATTTCTGCACATCCTTTTCAGTTTGCACCCAACTAGACAGAAAATGCAGACAAGAAAACCCGGCAGCTGTGGAGGCGGAAGTACAAGCTTTGATTTTCGAGAATTCCCTAGACGGTGATGCTGTCATTTACTCTGATGGGTCGGTCGTCCGACATGTGAGAAGCTCATGGGCCTTTACGACTCAGGCCGGAGGGAGAATTGTGAAGGAGGGCTCTGCTGAGACCACATGTAGTCTGACTATGGAAGTCATGGCAGTAAGTAAAGCAATAACATGGCTCGAGACACAGACATTCACTAGGGCATGTTTCCTTAGCGACTCAATGAACATGCTCAAGAGGATAGAGATGGAGGAGATCCGAAGAGACTGGTTGCTGTCTCTGGAGCGGTCTCGGCTGGCAAAGATTAGTTTCATCTTCGTGCCAGGGCATGCGGGAGTACAAGGGAATGGGCGGGCTGAAAAGCTCGCAGGTGAGGCTACTGTGGAGGGCGGACGCGCCATGGACCAGGCTGACATTCTGAATGCTCTACGAGAAGCAAGACTTGCGAGAACCAAGTGATGACTGTGAATCTACAACCATGGCCAGACTGCGAGAACAGCAAATTAAAAGAGGGGTGGCCAAACAAGAACACTACGCAGGAAGCCAAAGAAGACTGATAAACCAACACAGAACTGGTGTCGTTAGCCACTATACGCTAAGGGCTTTGCTGAGGAGGGGATCCGAGCATTTATGGACTGAATGGTTCGATGTGCAATGAGGATGATCTGTCGACTAACTAACTATTTAAAATAATTATCTTTTACAGCAAAAATTACATTGGTAAATCTCGTAAGTAATAAATTCCTCCCCCATTTTTGGCTTAACCTACAGGGGGTAGGAATAAACCAACAAAACAACTTCAATAACAATACTTGGTCTACAACAAGTATGACTAACAGAACCAAGTACGCAGACCAAGGCGTCCCATTCCGCGCTTTAGAATGTCTTTTTGTTTTTTAAACTTTTATTGAGTGTTAAAATCGTTGCAAAGCGTATTGTTTGTGTTTTTACAGAGAATTGCATGTGGACATGTAGGTGACATATGCGCAAAAATACAAATATTTTATACATTTTATCATTTCTACATTGAATTTGTTGTAGGGTAAAACCTTACAGAAACAACAGCATGATGATAGTGCACCGATATTATTTCCCCTGCCGCCTCCCTCTCCTGTCGGCTCTAAAACCTCCAATTACCATCACCACCACTCGGTAATGATGAAACTTGGCAGTATAAAAATGTTTGAACCGATCGGAGAGGACGGCAAGCAGCATCAACAAACAAACAGTAGTCAAGATGGTGGGAATGGGAGGTGTAAACAGTATCCGGGTTTACAAGGCAGGAAAGGGTAGTGGTTGCATTTATAATGTTTGTGTTGTTACATGCGTTCTGTGTATTTAGTATTTGTGTAGGTCTGTTTACGGAGCGTTGCATGTGGGCGTGTATGTGACGTGTGCATATTTTATTCATTGGACATATTTACATGTGAAGGGGGGTAGATAGGGAGAAAGATAAAACTTTCCATATTTGTTTCCCTTGTCACACTCTCACCTATTGGACCCACCACACCAATGCCCTCATAACCACACTCTGGTGATTATGGTAAAGGCAGGATAACTATTTGAACAAAACGGTGAGGGTATCAACAAAGGCAACAAACAAACCATGAGCAATGGAAAGGGGAGGGGGCACATGGGAGATGAGGTTATATATTAATAAAGGTAACTATAATAATAATGCAAATATAACAAAATACATCAATAATAATGATGGCAAAAATTTACCTATTAAGGGTGATAACAGTAATGATAGTACCAGCAATGATAATAATAGTTATGATAATGATCACATTTTCCAACACTGTGATTCCATTTGCTAGAATGATTTTCTTAGGAATGGTGTTAGCATAGCATTAGTAGGTACATACAATTGCAACCTGCACTGTTCAATAATAGTAGAAGTAAAAGGAGTTAGTTATCTTTTTCTCCTTATTTTTTTTTTTGGGGGGGGGGGGGGTGTCTTATTTGTAAGGGTTCATTCATATTTTCCCTTTCTTTTAGAAAAAAAAAAAAGGAAAACAAGCATTTGTATGTGCACAAATTTTTACAATCTCATTGGTTTGGTAACCATATGTGGTTTTGTATTCATTCATTCAACATTTACTCACATTTTCCTGTTTCTTTCTCGCACTCATGTATACTAAATTTTAACATCATAAGAAGAGTACTTGTGTTTACTCTGGAGATATCTGTGATATTTTGTGTTTACAACATAGGAAATTTATCCATTAGCATATTCCATTCCTTGAACACATTTACATGTGAATGGGGGGTAACAAAGAAAAGGGGAAATCTTTACATTTTTGTTTCCCTTGCCACCTTCTCACCAATTGGTTCGACTCCACCAATGCCCTCATCACCACTCACTGGCCAGTGATGGTAAAGGCAAGATAAATATTTGAACCAAACCGGTGTGGGTATCAGCAAAGGCAACAACAACCATGAGCGAAGGGGGGGGGGGGGGGACATGGGAAATGTTTTTTTTAAATTACTAATGATGGCAATGATAATGACAAGTAAGAACCATACTGAGGTTAATAATAGCAAATATAAAAAAAAAAAAGCAATGGTAATATTAGTTATGAAAATGATAACATTTTTACACATGTGATTCCATTTGCTAGTATGATTTTCTTTGGAGTGGTGTTAACATAGCATAGCAGGTACATACAAATGCAAAGCTGCAGTTTTTAATAATAGTTGGAGTAAAAGGAGTTGGTTATTTTTTCCTCCTTGTTTTTTCCCCCTAACTGTAAGGGTTCATTCATTTTTCCCCTTTGCTCTCTCTCTCTCTCTCTCTCTCTCTCTCTCTCTCTCTCTCTCTCTCTCTCTCTCTCTCTCTCTCTCTCTCTCTCTCTCTCTCTCTCACTCTCTTTTAAATAAAAAAATAACCAAACATTTGTATTAACACAAGTTTTTACAGTATCATTGGTCTGATAACCATATGTGATTTTGTATTCATTCATTCAACACTCACTCACATGATTCAAAGGGGTTGACAAAGAGAAAGGGAAATTTTACATTCTTGTTTCCCTCGCTACACTCCCACCAATAGGTTCCACTCCACCAATGCCCTAATTACCACCCTGGCAATGATGGTACAGGCAGGATAAATGTTTGAACCAACCAGTGGGGGTAGTAGCAAAGGCAACAAACCATAAACAAAGGGGTGCACAGGGGAGAAGAAGTTGTAAAATAATAATGATGATATCAATAATACTTATAAAATTAATGATACTAAGGATAATAAGGTAAATACTGAATACAAGGAAAAGGGGAAATACATGTTTGTTTCTCTTGCTACACTCCCGCCAACTGGTTCCACTCCACCAATGCCCTCATGACCACTCTGTTGATGGTACAGGCAGAACAAATGTTTGAAACAAATTTATGGGGGTAGTAGCAAAGGCAACAAACCATAAGCAAAGGGGGCATATGGGAGATGAAGTTGTAAAATAATAATGATGATATCATTAATACTCATAAAATTAATGATACTAAAGATAATAAAGGTAAGATAAAGATAGTAATAATAATAATGATAATAATAATACTAATAATAATAATAATAATAATAATATAATAGATATGTGATTCTATTTACTAAAGTGATAATCTTAGTAGTGGTGGTAGTATAGCATAACAAGTGCATTTAAAGCAACATTCCATAAATAATAATTTGGAATTGAAGGAGTTGATTTTCTTTTCTCCCTTTTTGCTTTTCCCCCTTATCTATAAGGCTTTAATCATCAGTTTGAAGCACATAACAAAGCATTTATACTTCCACAAATCTTTACATAATGGATTATTCATTGATCTTGGTGAGCATTTGTGATATTTTGTAATCATTCACTCACCATTCACTCGCAGTTTCTTCTTTATTTCTCGCACTCATGTATACCAAATTTGTAATACAATAAATGAGAATACACATAGTTGTGATATTTTGTGCGTGTACATAAATTATATTAAGTGTGTGTTATATGTGCGGTGTTTGTATCTGGCTGAGTTTCTACATGTCCATATTAGATGTTTATAGTAAGAAAGAGCTGTCAGTAGTTTTGTATGTATGTCTTTTGCTGTCTGTGGTATAGTATTGAGAAAAATTGCTTTATATATGTCGGTTTGTTTGCCTGTGTGCGTTTGTATGAGGTGTTTGAGTATTGCGTGTATGGCTGTAATTGTTGGACATGTATAATAAATGTGTTCCTCTGTCTCTTTTGTGTTATTTCTACATAGCTGACATTGTGCTATTTGTTTGAATTTGTATGCTTCTATCTGTGTTGTAGGTGTCATATTGTATAACTGTCTATATGTGATTTCCCTAGCTTTTTGTGTTATGTGTTTGTTGTGTAGGTTTGAAAAGGTGCATGTGAAGTCAGACATGAAGTACTTGTGTCCTCTTTTAATCCTAAGTTTGAGTGGTGGTGCTCGCTCTCTAACTAACTGTTTGTATATTGTGTGTGTTGTTTGCTTAATTAACTGTTCATGTCCTTGTATTGCCTGTATGCATGTCTGGTAGAATGTTGGCAGTGTTCCCTGGTAATGTGCAGCTGCATTGTTAAGAGGTGTGAGGTGTTTTATGTTGTTTGCTATATAATATAAAGCTAATCTATGTTGTTCTGGATGTCTGATGATTTTACCTATGTGACTGATTCTAAGTGAAAGTATTTTTATGTGGATGTCCTGTAGTGCAAATTCCCCCTTGTTTTTTGTCCCTTATGAATTTTTTGTCCTTTATGAGTGTTTTGTGTTTTATGCTGTGTTTTGTGTTGGTGAAGATGAAGCGTCTGATTTGTTTGTTTATGTCTGTGACGGTCTGTTTGCGAGGGTCTAGTACTGTCGTTAAGTATAGTATTTTGGGTATTATGTATGTGTTGACTATTGTGCTTCTACCAAATATTGTGGATGTTTTGTACCTATAATCTGGATGTTCTGTTGTGTGCTTTGTGTATGTCGTCGCTCTACTGTCGGGGTGTATGTGTCTGAATGCGTCCGTGAGGTTGTGTGTATCGATGATGTTTAGTAGTGTGTCTAATTGATGTATGCTGTCCTTGCCGGTCCTTCTCAGCCGTGTTCTTACTTCACCTCCTACCACATCCATTCCTTTAAGAACACAGGTGAAATCACCGGCAAGAACAATATTTTGTCCCTTGTATGTCTGTGTTAATAAATCGTCTAACTGTTCGTAAAATAGAGGTTGGTAATTGTAATTGGGCGGTGCGTGTATGTTTACAATGACAAATGAGTGTGTGTCGTTTTTCACCTGAACCGTACAAATCCTACCATGTGTGTCGCTGTGTGTTCTAAAAATATCCCAGTGTCCGAAATTTGTAAGATAGCTGTCCCTGATCCTGTGTTATTTTCCGCTAAACTAAAAAATGAATTTTTAAAATCCTAGCCGTGTCACTAATTCTGCTGCTTCAAAGTGTGTTTTGATGTTAGTTTCTTGCAATAAAATGAAGTCTGGTTTGTGTTTGTGTATGAGTGTGACTATGTGTCGAAATTTCATTTTCATACCGCGAATATTTAAGCTTATTATACATAAATCATCAGCCATTTTTAAAATAAATTAAACAACATGGTGGTTAAATTTAAGTGATTACCTTTATCTTTTCTGTGGTACTTCAATTCTGGGTTGTCTTCGGTTGTGATAATATTTTTGTGGTTTTCATTCTCCTCGTGGTCTTCGTCGGTGTCTTCGTCAGTGTTGATAAAAAGTGGTCCTTCATTGTCGCTGTTTTATTCTGTTTTGTAGCAGCTTTCTTGCATGGTTTGGAAGGAGAAGGGGAAGATCTTCCCTCCTCTTCTCTTATGTCTTTGTTGCTTGAGGAATTTCTTCTCTCTGCCCACTGTCTTTTTCTGCCGTAGTGGACGGTTTGGAAACAGTCGTCGTTGGTTTCTTGTGAAGTTGTTTTTGTTTGATTTTCTACGGCTTTCTCCGTGGTCATCGGTCCGCCAGCTACCTCGACGTCATCTTGGACGGCGTTTTTGTTTTGCTGTGTGTTGGCCTTACCCGTGATTGCTGGGAACTCCTCTTGTGCTAGTTCAGAGGTTTTCTTGTTATTGTCTTTCTTCTGTCGCCTTTGTCGGGCATTTGTTAGACCAGTGATCGTCTAGGCTCCAAAATGGACATTGGGCCCGGCGACCGGGCATAGTGAACAGTATGCGATGATCGCCTGCTATTTTTCCTGGCGCGTAATCTTTGCGTAGTGCAGCACCGGTTTTGAGGGGGTGCACATCACGCCCCACTTTCCGCCGCCCTACTGGATTCTGAAGACTTCTGCATTTTCGTCTACAATTGTCTTTTCGACTATGAATTTAACTCCCTGTGGAGAAATCGTATTGGGAAGCCAATGAATTGTCACTCATTCCCTTTCTCGTTCCAGGTGCTGTATCGATAGCTCTAATCCCTCCGCCGGCAGCTTTATTTTTTTTTGCCATGCAGGCCTTTATACACTGCCACATGGGCCGCCTGTGTTAGGTTAACGTACCACCGAGTAGGTGCTTCTTACCGGTATACGTCGGCAATACCGCCATGTGGTACCCCACATGGGCCCAACAGCGTGCTGGCGATTAACGAAGGCGTGGCAAAAGCGTTAGTTCACACACAAACATGGAAGCAGTACTAGAAATTATTTTTGAAATATTTGCTGCAGTGGTTCCGTCAATAGGAGAGAAACTAAAGCGCGAGCTAAATGGGCGAAATTTTTTTTTTTTTTTTAAAACTTTTATTGAGTGTTAAAGAAAACTTTGCATTTGTATTGTTCGTGTTGTTACAGAGCATTGCATGTGGAAGAGTAGGTGACATATGCGCAAATTTTTACAACATTTATTTCAACATATTTACATTTTGTTTTACATTCCTACAGAATGTCAACAGTAAAGTAGCTATGAGTTTTGTTGTTAACCTATTCAATTATCAAATAATATTTTGGGCGAAAGATTTATACGTTGTGAAGAGAAACCAGAGTTCTTACGAACCAGGAAATGAATGTCCCCACGCTTTATCGCCCAACCTGGAGGACCAGGTTAATTTACAATTATAAAATACTTTAAATGATTTGAGCTGTTTTCTTAAAACAACAAAACATTCAAACTGCATACAGAAATAATAAATTTCTGTAAATATATGCTAATTGAAAATCTTAGATTAGTTATATGTACTTAAACAAATGGAATATAAATTTGAGATATCATAGAAATATTTTTAATTATAATTATTTCCCTTACTTACAACACTATTCTTATGTCCCTTGATATTTTATTCTTTAAATGCAGAAAAGCCCCATTTACACTCTGTGGCGCGCGTAGAGAATATGCTAGCTCCATAATTATATCTTAATTACCTTAATTATATAAGCCAATGGTAGATGCTCAGTGGCATGGTTTGTGAGATTAATTGTATGATATATAAGCCAATGGTAGATGCTTAGTGGCATGGTTTGTGAGATTAATTGTATGATATATAAGCCAATGGTAGATGCTTAGTGGCATGGTTTGTGAGATTAATTGTATGATATATAAGCCAATGGTAGATGCTTAGTGGCATGGTTTGTGAGATTAATTGTACGAAAATCTTCGCATTCAATTGCTCCTCGTCTTTTTGGTATAGAAATAAGGAAGCCTTTAAAAGCAAACGTTTGCTTTAGTATGTCCACAAACGAATGCCGTCATTCACGATCAATTATTTTGAAAACTGTCTGTTGCATCGTTATGAAATTTTTCCTGCCGTCTTATATTTACCCCCACCAAAGGAATATGTCTTTGATAGGTCCAAAGGCAACTTAAATCATCGAAAGCGGCGACATTTCTTTGATGTTGTGCTGAAAAACTAGTGATTTCTCGCTAACAAATTTGTTTTTACGGTAATGAAATCCCCGCCAATTCAGATGACACACAAGGCGTATCCGGATTCGTATGAGAGTGGGTGCAATAAAAGAAGTAGTTTAAAAGTCGACAGGGTCGGCTGCATTGCACCGGGGTTTTATCCCATATTGCTCAGTTTCTTTCCGCAGCGCGGAAAGCGTCGCACAAAGCACGAACTCCGTAGCTCCAGTGACGACCCATGGGATTCTCCGAAAAAATGCACTCGTGAAATGAAGGACACGGCCCGGAAATCGAACATACAGCCTTCGGAGCCCGAGTCAGACGGCTTGACTACTTCACCACGGAGAATCCCGAGAGGGGTGCAATGTGTAATATTAGTAAAGACGGAGAATTTACAGAGGCATGGGGTAAATAATTTGTAAATTAACAGGAAAGTAGAAGGAATATATTTCTTACCTTATTTTTCATTTCCTTCTTGTTTCTTCAGCTGCTGGTTAATAAAATGTACACAAGTATTCATGTTAGCTTTTTATTTTTAGTTCGTGAAAGCTACCAAATAGCTGTGCGTTAATGTGCGTATGGAGTGACCAGAAATGATACCGCAATTTAGTCATCATGTTTCCATTTTTAAAGATCTGTTCAGCTGTCTGTGCACACATGGGTGACAGACCCGCTTTGAGTCTTCGTGAAAGATTGTCTACTCTGCTGTTTACCGTTCAGAGACGGAACATGATTACTTGCTTTGCACTATGAAAATAGTTGTCAGTGTCTCTGTAGTGGGCTTTCTTCTTAACGACCAAGATGTTGGTCCTCTTTTCATTGAAGCTTATAGATTGATTCGTATGCACTGTGTTGTCCGCTAATTTGACAACGTATTTTCTCTCATTTTCTTGTTATGCCACAATATGTCAGTTTCCACCGCAATATTACTCTTCTGTTGGTATTCAATGCATTTAGTGTGTGTGTTTTTATTTTATTTTCAATACAGTTGTTTGTCACCGCTGAGGGCTTGCAGAATTGAACATTCATCACCGTGGAATACAAAATGTTGCCATTGACATTATGCTGATTCTGTAATGTTTAGGGCCTGAAATTCGTCTGAATAGTTGGAGCAAAATATCCCAGTAAGTGTGTACGTAGATTAAGGTCTGCGATCTGCTCAGACCTTAATCTGTGTCGGACGATTCCAGTAGATTGATGATTACTCTCGGTTGCATACAATTCAATCCATCCTTTCTCCAATAGTCCTCTTCCTCTTTCAACACATGGTCCTCACATTTTTTCCAGTAAGTGTTATAAATATTTAATAGCGCGGACTGGTTGATAGACAGACAGACGGACAGACAGATAGATAGATAGATAGACAGACAGACAGACAGACAGACAGACAGACAGATAGATAGATAGATATATAGACAGACAGATACATAGATCGATCGATCTATCGATTCCTCGCCAGGAGCTGGGCGAAGCCGGGCCGAGTCAGCTAGTTTATTTATATAATCACGTTTCATGAAAGAACCCACGTAGGAGAGACACCTCTGAACTATCGCATATAAAGGCGCTAAGTCTGTGCCAAAGCGAAAACCGCAAGACAATTAAAAAAAAAATCCATGCGTGCGATGCCGACACGTAGTTATTCGTTGTAGAATTGTTTGCTCATGACAGAGCAATGATGACAGAGGTATTTTAACAAAGACGAACAATAAAGTCTGGTTTCACACAAAAACAACTTGTTTATCTAGTTCCACTATGGAACATCTAAGTAACTTTCCACTGTCCCCAGCCTTGACCTTGCCGGACACCTCAAGTCAGTACCTCAGTACTCTTTGTCACAATAATCCACACTGACTGTTTGTAAATTGACCGGACACTTTTCCGTCATACACAAAACACTTTCCACACAACCTCTCAGTCCCGACACGGATGCTCTATTTAACTTCGTGGAAAATCACCATTTCCACCATTAACCCTCCCCAACTCTGGTGGTAGGGTTCTTGTTTCCACCCCGTTCTGTCACCCTTCCCGGTGATTCAGCAAATGTCAATTTTCTCTGTTTTCCAAACATGTACTTTCCCAGTACCTTGACGCTGGTGTACCCACCCGTCCTATTTGCTGAGTCGACCAATCTTGAACTGTCGACCTGCGAACACACAGTGCGCTTGTCTCGCACACACACACACCTGTCAATATCTTTGATTTTCAATCCTGTCTTTATCACAGCGATACTGTCCAATGTGATGCTCCGCCCTTGTCGCAAATACCGTTTTTGTTCAAGCGAACCTTTACCTGTGCTGTTTGTGCCTAGTGACAAACCCAGTCACCCCAACTCTTCGTTGATCTGTAACGTAACTTCACACGCGCTGTTATTTGATGTGCCGTGTTAATTCTCTGGCGCGTCCGCGTCTAGCTTCAGCAATAACGTGTGCTGACTGTCCGGTAATTTACCTGTAGTGTGACCTTTACGTAAACCTTCTGCTAGCTTGAGTCTTGACTCTCCTCTGTTTTTCGTGGACAAACTTGGTCCCGTAATCACCTTCAAAGCTCGGAGAATAACACAACACAGTTCTCCGTCGACTACCGACTCGTTCGGTGTCTAAAACTCAACTCCCTAAAGTCTCCTGACTTCACACACAAATACACTGTCTCTCACCCCATCCCCCTGGGGTCTACACTCACCCTCCCTATTATTCCTCAGGACTGGCTGTTTTTCTCATAGCCAGGTCAGTCACTTTACTGTCTCCAACTTTCATCCATTCTTTCTCATGCCCGGTCACTCAACTCGCTGTCAATGACCCAGGCCTATGTCATCACCCCCCTCTTGAAAGAAAACATCGTTTTCAAATGTTGGGAGACTAATACTTATCAACTATGTGACCCAGACATATTGCCTGGGTAGCCCTAAGTATGGCTCCACCTTACTCTAGCTACCACACTAAATAATACATCAAATGCTCATAGTACACTCCCATATTCCCCACACATCAATACCAACACTTTACATCTAGTGTACCAATGCATGAGCTAAAACATCACATAATAATAATAATACATCATAGGAAACATCATATCTGTGTATCTGCAGGTCTATTAACATCCTCAAGAAGACACAACCTATTTGTGTCCCGACCCTGTATCAGGTGGTTCTTTTCTTGCATCAAACCTCCATCTATTTCTGTCGATGCTGTGTCTACCCTTCCTGTACCCATGCCTCATGTTTCCTATATCTTTAAAACATCTGTTTGCTAATCCTGGTTCAGTGATGTCGTTAACACTCTTTGGAACTGCCTTAACTTTGCAATCTACACATTGTACCGTTACACTGGAGTCTCTGTTTAGTCTGACCTCTTTATTAAATCCTGGCCAATATACCTGGCATCCTGCTCTATGCTGCTTCCGCCTTACTCCTATGTGCCCTGCACCTGCCCTATCCTGAGCTGTTCTAGTGTATCGGTCTCTATGTGTTAGCGGTAATACTACTTGCCCACATGCAGTTCCGCCATCTGAAAACCTGCGAGTGAGAACATTATTCTTCCTTCCAAAGCACCATCTACCCTTCTTTGATTGCCTATGTCTCACTTTACCACACCCTTGGAAACATTTGTCTGTCGTATCATCGTGTCTGTGGGAGTCACTCCCACTATGGTTGAGATCAATTTTCACCTGCTCAGCTGTACTATCCTTGCCCTGAGTTCCTGTGTCTACTTCACGTGCCTCTTCTTGTTCAGCTATACTCTCTAATTTAGGTTTTCTTTTGGTCACTACCTCGTTACTCCTTAAACTATGTTTCTGGTCCCAATAAACTACTTCTTCTTCTGTACAATCTTTAACTCCTGGCACGTTTCCGATGATCAAATCTGTCACTGGTGAGTCAAGAACACACGCTACCACGCTTCCTGTGATATATGGTGTTTTTACTGCTATCACAGCTAATGGGTAGAATTCTACTGTGCCGTTGAATGTTATGCATCTAATCTTTTCCCCTGTATAATCCGAGGGGTTCACTAAACTTTTTCTAACTCCGATAGACGTACACCCGGAATCTCTAATTGTTAATGCTGGCCTATCATTAACGAAACCATGGTGCATCTTCATGCTTCCACCTGCATGGACTGCTGATCCTGCTTTCACTGTATGACCACACACTAAGACTGGATGACCGTCTTTTTCAAAAAGAGGTTTGCACCCACTACAATCTTCATTGTTGATAGTCTCAATAACTTGTGCTGCATTAGAATGCTCCGTTTCCCTCATCGTACAATGATAGCTGACATGCCCCTTCCTTCCACATTTGAAACAAGTGATCTCCCTTTTACTGTTGTTCGTTGGTCCATCTGATGGTTGTGCATCACACTCTGCCATTTTGTGTCTCCAGCTTCCACAATTCCAACATCCGGCATAACTATTTGGACGTCTCTGGAAATGCCCCCTTTTGTATGGGTACCGTCCTGCTCTACTAAAATGGTTGCCACGGAAACCATTATCTTGAGACTCTTGTTGTTCATACTTCTGTGCTGAATCCACACTTTTCGATCTTGGTCTGATAACTGGATTCTGGTCCTGTTTAGTGTACGCTGCACAGACTATTTCCTCACTCATAAGTCTACCAATAGAACTGTTTGGATGTGCAGTCATGTAATTTTGCCCTAACTGTGACATTGTGTCTATGTCCTTTGGCTTACGTTCCTCAAAGAAAGCTACTAAGTTGGTATTACATGAAGCTAATACTTTGTCTCTTAACACTAAATCTACTAATTTATTAAAATCTTTCCCTACTTCTGCGAGCTCCATCCATTTGTTAAATGTGTTCTTTACTGTGTTAACAAAGTCTGTGAAATCTTGATTTGTCTCTGGCACTAACTGTCTTAAACTTTGTTCTATATCCATGTTCAGTTAGTTGGAACTTTGTCAGCAAACGTTGACGTAAGATAGTGTAGTTGTTTCTTTCTTCTACAGGTAAATTGAACATGGTGTCTAGTGCCTTACCCGTAAGAAACTCGCCCAGCCGCATCGCATACTCCGCTTCTGGAATGCCTAATGTTTTTACAGACGATTCGAATCTCCCAAGATAGGATTCAAGACAATCCCGGTCCGTAAAGTATGGCAGTTTCAATCGTTGTGATGACTGAAGGTCTTCTGTTTTCCTCACCTTGACCCTTAGATGATAGTTCTAATTTTTTAAACACAATTTCAGTTTGCATCTGACACTTGATCTTCTCTTTCTCAATTTCCATTTTCATTTGTGTCTCTTTCTCTTCCTGTAAACGCTTGTTTTCCATTTCAGCTAGTTTCACTTGTGTCTCTTTCTCTTCCTGTAGACGCTTGTTTTCTATTTCAGCTTGTCTTTCAGCTAACATTTCTTCCTGTATGCGTTTTGCCTCGCGTTCATTATGCCTCTCCTCTCTTTCCCAGTGCTGAACTTCTTTCAATTTTACTTCTACAAACTCCTGTAACTCTTTACCCTTCAGGCCTAACCGTTTACCTGCTTCGATATATTCCGTTAAAGTAGGCATCTTGTACTTGTGGATACGTTGCTGTCTGTCAACCAACTATAAATGTAAAGACTCTGCTGCTAGTCTTTGCGTCCCTTCCCTAAGTACACCTCCACTAAGACTGTACGTAAATTTGTAGTACTAATAATGTCACCCTGTACTCACACAGTCACTCTTCACTCACTAGGTAGTGAGGTAGGGGATATTACCTATACTCCCTCGCATATATATCTGCAATAGCTGTAAAAAACTCTGGAAATATATTTAAACATATATATATATATATATATATATATATATATATATATATATATATATATATATATATATATATATATATATATATATACAAAACGAATGAATGATAACAGTAAGTGTTGTCTATAAAACGTTAGACTCACAAGCCAAGTACACGGAGACGGTGATCACAAAGAAATAAACTACAGTAACAACCACAAGCTTGTGTGAAAACGACCACAGTGCGCGTAATATATAACTGACACAGACTACTAGACAGCAGAAATGACGAAAGATCACAATAATAACGTATATCCGACGACAGCAAATGTCATATGTAAATATAACGAAAGGAAGAGAAGAAAAAGAAAATATACCATCAAATATACACAGATCTGACGTTTAGACGCAAAAAGGCACGGTATATAATCCAGGACCACCCTGCTTCACTGCAGAATCAACCAAACCGACCTTACGATTTACTCCCCAGAAAACACACGGTGCACAGTAAGAAAATAAATTTTTGCTCTGTCTCTCGACCTTCGAGAAACAACCCAAAAATCCCCTACTCCTGACAAACACCGGACCACATACAAGTAATTGCTTAACACCCGAAAAAAAGTATATATAAGACACTGAGCAGCAAACAAAATGTCCAAATGGTTGGCCGACAATAATGTTCTTATTAATCCGTTGCCAAACGTTCTTATTTTGCTGTTAATAGTTTTTCACAATAGGCTGGAAGTGTCTGTTGGTTAAAATTCCGAAATGTCTACGACGTCAAATTCCAAAATGTTTGTTTTTCGATATGTTGTTAATTTCCTTGGACGTGGTGATAACAAATTAATAATCCAAACGTCTTTCTACTTTCGTTGCGGAGATGGCGCTTTGCTGTATCATAAATGTTATGGATTTCCGTTACCCGACAAGATTCACCAAAAAAGAAAAGGAAAATGGCAGCCAATGTTCAGCGCTTTAAACTTTGTACAGTCAGTTCTCTTTAGCAACTGTATGCGACCATGCGTGCGATGCCGACACGTAGTTATTCGTTGTAGAATTGTGTGCTCATGACAGAGTAATGATGACAAAGGTATTTTAACAAAGACGAACAATAAAGTCTGGTTTCACACAAAAACAACTTGTTTATCTAGTTCCACTATGGAACATCTCAGTAACTTTCCACTGTCCCCAGCCTTGACCTTGCCGGACACCTCGAGTCAGAACCTCAGTACTCTTTGTCACAATAATCCACACTGACTGTCTGTAAAATGACCGGACACTTTTCCGTCATACACAAAACACTTTCCACACAACCTCTCAGCCCCGACACGGATGCTCTTTTTAACTTCGTGGAAAATCACCCTTTCCACCATTAACCCTCCCCAACTCTGGCGGTAGGGTTCTTGTTTCCACCCCGTTCTGTCACCCCTCCCGGTGATTCAGCAAATGTCAATTTTCTCTGTTTTCCAAACATGTACTTTCCCAGTACCTGGACGCTGGTGTACCCACCCGTCCTATTTGCTGAGTCGACCAATCTTGAACTGTCGACCTGCGAACACACAGTGCGCTTGTCTCGCACACACACACCTGTCAATATCTTTGATTTTAAATCCTGTCTCTATCACAGCGATACTGTCCAATGTGATGCTCAGCTCTTGTCGCAAATACCGTTTTTGTTCACGCGACCTTTACCTGTGCTGTTTGTGCCTAGTGACAAACCCCGTCACCCCAACTCTTCGTTGATCTGTAACGTAACTTCACACACGCTGTTAGTTGATGTGCCGTGTTAATTCTCTGGCGCGTCCGCGCTAGCTTCAGCAATAACGTGTGCTGACTGTCCGGTAACTTACCTGTAGTGTGACCTTTACGTAAACCTTCTGCTAGCTTGAGTCTTGACTCTCCTCTGTTTTTCGTGGACAAACTTGGTCCCATATGTCGTGTCCTCCTTTAAAGTGTCGTCCCTGGAGTGAAGAGAGTCAACACCCACATTATAATATTTTTTCCCTTATCAATATCCTGGAGAATCCACCAGCTTCCGTCCAACACACTCCATCAGCCCATGGACACCTTTTCCTATCACTCTCTCACTGTCGTACTATGCCCCCTCTCATACTTCCCCAACGCAACATACTCAACAACTCTTGCTTCTAAAAATTAATAAAGATTAATTTATTAAAAGAAAAGTGTAACGTATATGAGACGTGTATGCGAAGAAAATGTGTGTCGTGTATTATAACATAAATGTATGTGTCAGCCCTCAAAGTTCAGGATCATAGTGTACACATCATGGCAAGGATTACACGACATCACACGAGTCAGTACACTAGACCTCACCGAAGTCGTATCCTTCTCTCCAGACATGTCCTCCTCCAGGAACTCTGATGACCATGAGATCTGAATCCCATGTAAATATATAATCCGTGGAAAAATACTATTATTGTTCCTACCACAACTGGTTCCTAATTAGTTTATAGAAATCTAAGATCTCATAATTCCTGCACAGAGAAAAATAATGGAACACTGTCTCATAAACATATCGTTTTCTTCTTGCGAAATGTTCTGTATTTTCACTCTTAAACAGTCAATGTATCTTAGGCAAAAATGGCTTGCTTTATTCACTAGATATAGTCTGAAAGTTCTGATTTCCTAGATACGTGGAACAACTACACTTCAATGTTTGGTTTCATCTAATGTGAACATCAGTTCCTACTGATCTAGTTCCACATGGGCTGAACATCCATCACTTCAGGTGTGTTAACGATTGGTATGCACTCATGTAGGATACTTATACCATTAAGCTCCACCGAGCAATGTGTATTAACTTCTTCCGTTGCGAAAGTTGCTGGCCCATCTCTCTACACCATAATTTATCCGGGATCGGATTTTTCATTGGTTCCGGGTTCTTCATTCCAACCAGAGGAACCTGTAAAATAAATCATACAACTGGTGATAGCCTCCCCGTAACTGATGTCTATTAGATGATCGTGGCCATAGGCCTCGCTCAGAAAATACAGTGAACCTGTCAGGGACAGATGAACTGACCACATAGGTTATCATCAGGCCAAGACAAGAAAAAAATCAGCAAACAGAATGCGAACCCCGCCCACCAGGGACACCTACGGGAATATCCCAATTATCCCTCCTTACTCAATTCTCAACTAGTAAAGCTTATCAACACTTCACTAATCTATTTTCAACTAACAGAGTCAAGTATCACTTCCCTACTCTAGCTAGTTTTCCACTAACAGTGCTAATCATCACACTTTAGTTTTAACAAGAAAACAGCCTATATTAATTAGAACTAATTATAATAGGTTCTACCTTAGGCAACACTGCAGTTAGATCAAATTACATCCACTCTTTCCATGACAGGCACGTGTAAATTAAATAACTCAATTCGCACACGGTAGACATTTTCCAATCAGAACCGCAGTTTCCGAAACACGTCCATCATAATCCACGGTTTAGTCAACTCCCCATCTCCAATCATGGTTTTTTGGCAAAACCTAAAATTGGTCACGTGACGGTATTGATGTCCTGCAGGTGTTATTTGGGCATATCATCCATTGTCAAGAATCCATTTTCCCTGGCTTAGTCACTGTCAAAGTTGTCATCAGTTGTTTTGACTCCCCCAACAAACTAACGAGTTACTGTATGATCCCAACAATAGTTTTCCCCAACAAGCTGCCAATCATCTTTATGTCCGGAAACTATGAATTGACAGACGGACTGTTTTCTTCCGAGCTGAGTACTTCCGCTTCCAATCCGACCTGTTTATAATCTGTCAAAGCGATGTATGATTCAGCTCACCCACTTCCCCTACACATCTGCAACTGTTAATTTTGCCCGACATGTGATGGCCGACATCCGATTGCCACCATGATCTCACGGGATCCATCTGTATTCAAATGTTGACAAACTGTCAAAGCGATGCAGGGACCCGTCTCACTCACCACCGAGTGTTCCCAATCCGTCGACCAGATGTACACGTGCAGCTACAAATATTGTCCTGGGATTTTGACATCCGATTTGTTTTTCCTGTTAGTAAAATAGTTGTCGCTGGCAGATAGTCCGTTTTATCAGAAAGCCTCTATAATAATCAACTGGTTAAACGCAAGGTTTTATTTTGTGACACCGTAATCACCTGTTTTGAACTTGACGTGAACTGTCTGTTAGCTAGTTCCCGCACAGGAGAAAACACAGTGTTTATACCGTGGACACGCACCGCTATCCACCCTCTCTCTCTCTCTCTCTCTCTCTCTCTCTCTCTCTCTCTCTCTCTCTCTCTCTCTCTCTCTCTCTCTCTCTCTGAGTGAGAAATGTTATTTTTATCTGGTTTCTTGATCGGAGGAGCTCTCGGATAACAACAATATTGCCCGGTGTTCCTTGACCGAATATAGCTGTCAGAAAATCTTTACTAAGCGACGAGCTCCCAGATACTCAGAATGACAACAATGTCTATATTGTTCTTGATCGGACGAAGCCTCCCAGTTAATATCACGATTGTTGTTGATGATAAGTGCGTGATATTGTCGTTGTCTAGGTAACGATGCTCCTGGTGTGTCAATTGAGCTATCTAACTGTCTCACAATGCAACTCACCCCAGGAATACACATCCATCAGTCATTAAACAAGATTGAGTTGGCGCACATAATCCTTTAATACAGAAAGAACACGGACACATAACATATTGGTATCTCCAGAAATCAATGTAAAATCCGCAGAATATATATGTATTCTCCTCACACGTTAATCAGCACACATCACTGCCTTCTATAATCTTCCTGAATCTCACATCCACAAGACATTTAGTCCAGCTACTATCCACGGCTGGATCTCACACAATACGACCCACCCACTGGGTCGGAGCCTCTGCTCACTATGCAACCCACTCTGGGTTTTAGGCCTGCATTCACAGCTCGGAGAATCACACAACACAGTTCTCCGTCGACTACCGACTCGTTCGGTGTCTAAAACTCAACTCCCTGAAGTCTCCTGACTTCACACACAAATACACTGTCTCTCGCCCCATCCCCCTGGGGTCTACACTCACCCTCCCTATTATTCCTCAGGACTGGCTGTTTTTCTCATAGCCAGGTCAGTCACTTTACTGTCTCCAACTTTCATCCATTCTTTCTCATGCCCGGTCACTCAACTCACTGTCAATGACCCAGGCCTATGTCATCACCCCCCTCTTAAAAGAAAACATCGTTTTCAAATGTTGGGAGACTAATACTTATCAACTATGTGACCCAGACATATTGCCTGGGTAGCCCTAAGTATGGCTCCACCTTACTCTAGCTACCACACTAAATAATACATCAAATGCTCATAGTACACTCCCATATTCCCCACACATCAATACCAACACTTTACATCTAGTGTACCAATGCATGAGCTAAAACATCACATAATAATAATAATACATCATAGGAAACATCATATCTGTGTATCTGCAGGTCTATTAACATCCTCAAGAAGACACAACCTATTTGTGTCCCGACCCTGTATCAGGTGGTTCTTTTCTTGCATCAAACCTCCATCTATTTCTGTCGATGCTGTGTCTACCCTTCCTGTACCCATGCCTCATGTTTCCTATATCTTTAAAACATCTGTTTGCTAATCCTGGTTCAGTGATGTCGTTAACACTCTTTGGAACTGCCTTAACTTTGCAATCTACACATTGTACCGTTACACTGGAGTCTCTGTTTAGTCTGACCTCTTTATTAAATCCTGGCCAATACACCTGGCATCCTGCTCTATGCTGCTTCCGCCTTACTCCTATGTGCCCTGCACCTGCCCTATCCTGAGCTGTTCTAGTATATCGGTCTCTATGTGTTAACGGTAATACTACTTGCCCACATGCAGTTCCGCCATCTGAAAACCTGCGAGTGAGAACATTATTCTTCCTTCCAAAGCACCATCTACCCTTCTTTGATTGCCTATGTCTCACTTTACCACACCCTTGGAAACATGTGTCTGTCGTATCATCGTGTCTGTGGGAGTAACTCCCACTATGGTTGAGATCAATTTTCACCTGCTCAGCTGTACTATCCTTGCCCTGAGTTCCTGTGTCTACTTCACAGTGCCTCTTCTTGTTCAGCTATACTCTCTAATTTAGGTTTTCTTTTGGTCACTACCTCGTTACTCCTTAAACTATGTTTCTGGTCCCAATAAACTACTTCTTCTTCTGTACAATCTTTAACTCCTGGCACGTTTCCGATGATCAAATCTGCCACTGGTGAGTCTAGAACACACGCTACCACTCTTCCTGTGATATATGGTGTTTTTACTGCTATCACGGCTAATGGGTAGAATTCTACTGTGCCGTTGAATGTTATGCATCTAATCTTTTCCCCTGTATAATCCGAGGGGTTCACTAAACTTTTTCTAACTCCGATAGACGTACACCCGGAATCTCTAATTGTTAATGCTGGCCTATCATTAACGAAACCATGGTGCATCTTCATGCTTCCACCTGCATGGACTGCTGATCCTGCTTTCACTGTATGACCACACACTAAGACTGGCTGACCGTCTTTTTCAAAAAGAGGTTTGCACCCACTACAATCTTCATTGTTGATAGTCTCAATAACTTGTGCTGCATTAGAATTCTCCGTTTCCCTCATCGTACAATGATAGCTGACATGTCCCCTTGCTTCCACATTTGAAACAAGTGATTCTCCCTTTTACTGTTGTTCGTTGGTCCATCTGATGGTTGTGCATCACACTCTGCCATTTTGTGTTCTCCAGCTCCCACAATTCCAGCATCCGGCATAACTATTTGGACGTCTCTGGAAATTCCCCCTTTTGTATGGGTACCGTCCTGCTCTACCAAAATGGTTGCCAGGGAAACCATTATCTTGAGACTCTTGTTGTTCATACTTCTGTGCTGAATCCACACTTTTCGATCTTGGTCTAATAACTGGATTCTAGGTCCTGTTTAGTGTACGCTGCACAGACTATTTCCTCACTCATTAGTCTACCAATAGAACTGTTTAGGATGTGCAGTCATGTAATTTTGCCCTAACTGTAGACATTGTGTCTATGTCCTTTGGCTTACGTTCTTCAAAGAAAGCCACTAAGTTGGTATTACATGAAGCTAATACTTTGTCTCTTAACACTAAATCTACTAATTTATTAAAATCTTTCCCTACTTCTGCGAGCTCCATCCATTTGTTAAATGTGTTCTTTACTGTGTTAACAAAGTCTGTGAAATCTTGATTTGTCTCTGGCACTAACTGTTTAAACTTTGTTCTATATCCATGTTCAGTTAGTTGGAACTTTGTCAGCAAACGTTGACGTAAGATAGTGTAGTGGTTTCTTTCTTCTACAGGTAAATTGAACATGGTGTCTAGTGCCTTACCCGTAAGAAACTCGCCCAGCCGCATCGCATACTCCGCTTCTGGAATGCCTAATGTTTTTACAGACGATTCGAATCTCCCAAGATAGGATTCAAGACAATCCCGGTCCGTAAAGTATGGCAGTTTCAATCGTTGTGATGACTGTGAAGGTCTTCTGTTTTCCTCACTTTGACCCTTAGATGATAGTTCTAATTTTTTAAACTCAATTTCACTTTGCATCTGACACTTGATCTTCTCTTTCTCAATTTCCATTTTCATTTGTGTCTCTTTCTCTTCCTGTAAACGCTTGTTTTCCATTTCAGCTAGTTTCACTTGTGTCTCTTTCTCTTCCTGTAGACGCTTGTTTTCTATTTCAGCTTGTCTTTGTTTTCTCTCAGCTAACTTTTCTTCCTGTATGCGTTTTGCCTCGCGTTCATTATGCCTCTCCTCTCTTTCCCGGTGCTGAACTTCTTTCAATTTTACTTCTACAAACTCCTGTAACTCTTTACCCTTCAGGCCTAACCGTTTACCTGCTTCGATATATTCCATTAAAGTAGGCATCTTGTACTTGTGGATACGTTGCTGTCTGTCAACCAACTATAAATGTAAAGACTCTGCTGCTAGTCTTTGTGTCCCTTCCCTAAGTACACCTCCACTAAGACTGTACGTAAATTTGTAGTACTAATAATGTCACCCTGTACTCACACAGTCACTCTTCACTCACTATGTAGTGAGGTAGGAGATATTACCTATACTCCCTCGCATATATATCTGCAATAGCTGTAAAAAACTCTGGAAATATATTTAAACATACATATATTATACATATACAAAACGAATGAATGATAACAGTAAGTGTTGTCTAATAAAACGTTAGACTCACAAGCCAAGTACACGGAGACGGTGATCACAAAGAAATAAACTACAGTAACAACCACAAGCTTGTGTGAAAACGACCACAGTGCGCGTAATATATAACTGACACAGACCACTAGACAGCAGAAATGACGAAAGATCACAATAATAACGTATATCCGACGACAGCAAATGTCATATGTAAATATAACGAAAAGAAGAGAAGTAAAAGAAGATATAACATAAAATATACACAGATCTGACGTTTAGACGCAAAAAGGCACGGTATATAATCCAGGACCACCCTGCTTCACTGCAGAATCAACCAAACCGACCTTACGATTTACTCCCCAGAAAACACACGGTGCACAGTAAGAAAATAAATTTTTGCTCTGTCTCTCGACCTTCGAGAAACAACCAAAAAGTCCCCTACTCCTGACAAACACCGGACCACATACAAGTAATTGCTTAACACCCGAAAACAGTATATATAAGACAATGAGCAGCAAACAAAATGTCCAAATGGTTGGCCGACAATAATGTTCTTATTAATCCGTTGCCAAACGTTCTTATTTTGCTGTTAATAGTTTTTCACAATAGGCTGGAAGTGTCTGTTGGTTAAAATTCCGAAATGACCACGACGTCAAATTCCAAAGTGTTTGTTTTTCGATATGTTGTTAATTTCCTTGGACGTGGTGATAACAAATTAATAATCCAAACGTCTGTCTACTTTCGTTGCGGAGATGGCGCTTTGCTGTATCATAAATGTTATGGATTTCCGTTACCCGACAAGATTCACCAAAAAAGAAAAGGAAAATGGCAGCCAATGTTCAGCGCTTTAAACTTTGTACAGTCAGTTCTCTTTAGCAACTGTATGCGACCATGCGTGCGATGCCGACACGTAGTTATTCGTTGTAGAATTGTTTGCTCATGACAGAGCAATGATGACAAAGGTATTTTAACAAAGACGAACAATAAAGTCTGGTTTCACACAAAAACAACTTGTTTATCCAGTTCCACTATGGAACATCTCAGTAACTTTCCACTGTCCCCAGCCTTGACCTTGCCGGACACCTCAAGTCAGTACCTCAGTACTCTTTGTCACAATAATCCACACTGACTGTCTGTAAAATGACCGGACACTTTTCCGTCATACACAAAACACTTTCCACACAACCTCTCAGCCCCGACACGGCTGCTCTTTTTAACTTCGTGGAAAATCACCCTTTCCACCATTAACCCTCCCCAACTCTGGCGGTAGGGTTCTTGTTTCCACCCCGTTCTGTCACCCCTCCCGGTGATTCAGCAAATGTCAATTTTCTCTGTTTTCCAAACATGTGCTTCCCCAGTACCTGGACGCTGGTGTACCCACCCGTCCTATTTGCTGAGTCGACCAATCTTGAACTGTCGACCTGCGACCACACAGTGCGCTTGTCTCGCACACACACACCTGTCAATATCTTTGATTTTCAATCCTGTCTTTATCACAGCGATACTGTCCAATGTGATGCTCCGCTCTTGTCGCAAATACCGTTTTTGTTCACGCGACCTTTACCTGTGCTGTTTGTGCCTAGTGACAAACCCCGTCACCCCAACTCTTCGTTGATCTGTAACGTAACTTCACACGCGCTGTTATTTGATGTGCCGTGTTAATTCTCTGGCGCGTCCGCGCTAGCTTCAGCAATAACGTGTGCTGACTGTCCGGTAATTTATCTGTAGTGTGACCTTTACGTAAACCTTCTGCTAGCTTGAGTCTTGACTCTCGTCTGTTTTTTCGTGGACAAACTTGGTCCCGTAATCACCTGTTTTGAACTTGACGTGAACTGTCTGTTAGCTAGTTCCCGCACAGGAGAAAACACAGTGTTTATACCGTGGACACCCTCTTTCACCGTCCACGCTCCCCTCTCCGAGTGAGAAATTTTATTTTACCTGGTGCACACACAAACGAGAGTTGCTGTTAATCTCTTGAAGCAGTACTGTCTAAATTGATGGAACGAAGTCACAGATAATAACTCCTCTCTCAGCGAAGAGCCCACAAATATCTCAGAATGACACCAATGTCTATAATGCAATGAGATTGTTTTGTAGAGCCACCCAGATAATATCACGTTGTTGTTAATGATAAGTGCGTGATATGGTCGTTGTCTAGGTAACGATGCTCCTAGTGTGTCAATTGAGCTATCTAACTGTCTCACAATGCAACTCACCCCAGTAATACACATCCATCAGTCATTAAACAAGATTGAGTTGGCGCACATAATCCTTTAATACAGAAAGAACACGGACACATAACATATTGGTATCTCCAGAAATCAATGTAAAATCCGCAGAATATATATGTATTCTCCTCACACGTTAATCAGCACACATCACTGCCTTCTATAATCTTCCTGAATCTCACATCCACAAGACATTTAGTCCAGCTACTATCCACGGCTGGATCTCACACAATATGACCCACCCACTGGGTCGGAGCCTCTGCTCACTATGCAACCCACTCTGGGTTTTAGGCCTCCCTTCAAAGCTCGGAGAATCACACAACACAGTTCTCCGTCGACTACCAACTCGTTCGGTGTCTACAACTCAACTCCCTGAAGTCTCCTGACTTCACACACAAATACACTGTCTCTCGCCCCATCCCCCTGGGGTCTACACTCACCCTCCCTATTATTCCTCAGGACTGGCTGTTTTTCTCATAGCCAGGTCAGTCACTTTACTGTCTCCAACTTTCATCCATTCTTTCTCATGCCCGGTCACTCAACTCACTGTCAATGACCCAGGCCTATGCCAGTCACCATTCTGTGGTCACTGTATGAGAAGAAATAAGTTGGTGAAATTGGTGACAACTGGCAAGATCGAGGGGAAAATGAACAAAGGGAAGGTAGAGAAGTACATATCTGGATGGCTTGGCGATGTAGCATGGTCAAGACAAGAACACCGAACTGATCCACAACTCTGGTGATGAATGAAATGGCGAAACATGACTGCCCACGCTTGCTACCGTGGCACAGGGCGAATGAATAATAATGAAGGACCACCACTTTAGAAGATGGAAGCTCAGAATATCCATAACCACACTACAATTCGACAAGACACGGTCAAACATGGCTACCAGCAACTGTCTTAAGAAGTAAAGACGGTCGGCATGATACCAATCACATGACCCACTGAGTGCCGTGTGGTCTTTAAACGTTTGGGTTTAGCTCCATATGCCTATTGTGCATTGGGAGTGTGACAGGAATATTTACTTTACTTTTTGGAATTAGGCAGTGACATGGCAGAGAAGTAAATACCCGGATGGCTTGACCACGGTGTACGATCGAGACAAGAACACGGAGCTGATCTACGTCTCAGGTGAACGACTAAGATGGCAAAACATGACTCCCACGCTTACCGGCATGGCACATGATGATGAGTGACGTTTTACACATAATATAGCAAAACCTTCATAACAGAGCATTTTGCCACCTCTCGGGTGATTGTAACAAGCTACGTGGAGGGTCCCAAGTAACTATGTAACAATATTTCAATGTTATTCTATTGCCCTGGCTGGGATAGGTTTTTGCTTGCCAACCCTCCTCCGTTCCCTGGACTCACTGTCACTCTGTCTTTCTACCTCGGGACCTAACCTCTAAGGTGTATTTCTGGCTGCCGCATAAATAACATGGCGATCGTCAGAATAACTTGAAAGTAATTTTATTAACCTAATCAAGAACAGCACAGGAAAAACATCAAGGCAGATAAAACAGATAGTTCTAAACAGACACAACAAGGATAACGTTCAGGCATAGAGCCTCAGGTAGCTATCTTCATAGACGCAGCTTCATACACTGTCCGATCCGTCCACATACAGCTCACCGCGTGTGCAAGAATCTCCTTCCTTCCAGGTAATTGGTTGTACGTACAACAGCCTTCTGTAGAAGCAAACTTCCAAATTTCCATGGACCACAGTCTTTTTAGTAAACAAATGTTCTAGGGAAGTGGCATAATGTCAGGTAGGAAATAATGTCCTGGAGAATAGTTCTCATATAATAATGGGTGTGTCTGAGTGATTGGCGGGGTCCAGCCAATAATACAAAAGGACTCAATCCAATCGTATCGAGATGACTGGTGATGTGTCAGTACAGCTGATGGTCATTCTTTCCAGGTCAGCAGTGGCTGTATCTCGTAGAGATCATATTCTTAAAGCAGGCATGGCCCAAACCTTGCCATGGCATAGTCATAAACATACTTTCTGCGTAGAGCCCTGTCGAGACCTTCAGCTCTTGTACATACTTCCAAAAAGAAGGACCCTGGAAAGGACAAACATTCGAGTGAGGGATCAAGCTGACTCAAGCACCACATATTAGTTATGCATTTCAGCTTACCAACACCAGTTTATCAGTGGCTTGCTTGAATGCGTCGGACATGTCAGGTAGCCCTGGATTGGCTACGTCCTGGCTTGCATAGACCTCCAATCTGTAGACGTCCGGTCGGCTATACTATGCACCCTGTTACATACACGAATCACTCTCCTCACTCATACACTGCCTTTATTATTATTGGGCACATTCATTTCCCAGCTTCTTTCTCCCTTGCAAACCATGCCTTTCTCACAACCAAGATCTCGTGGTGTGGTGCGCCTAGTAATCTGTGTGTTTCTCCCCGTTAACTAATAATATAGGAGTGGGGTTGTATGGCACGCAGTGTAGTTCCCCAATTCCAGCAAGAATATGCAAGAAGATACTACCTCTTCCGGCTGCTGCTCTTGTCTGAGCTGCCGCCGCAATGTAACGGCAGTGCCTCACCTAACACGTAGATTCAGAGGAATGCAGGTTCTCTCAATAAGATAACGAAGTTTATTTATAATCCCCACATCATCCTATCGACTACAAGACGAAAGAGATAGCACCGTGGATAGCCTCTTCCGGCTCAAGAAGATAGATCATAGATTGGTGGACCCCATCCCCGTAGCTATCTAATGTGCCTATATTTAAAAGAGAGATGCTACTAAGTAACGGTAAGCCGTAGGAAGCAAGATATCACTCGTCTATCAGCTGCCAAGAACAAGCGATATCATTTGGTAACTACTTATTCTTCAGATGTGTTCCCTTGCCATGCCAAGATCAAGACGCGTAGCCAGATTCGGCTAACGGTCACCCCTCCCAACATGGCAAGACTGCTGTTTCGCCATATCCTCTCAGTCGTTAAGACAATAGATATTTATAGGCCAAGTTTTGCCTGGACCAAAGAAAACCCAAGTTTACCTTTTCATTCCACCAGTAGTAGACCTTTTAAAAATGTCTCAATCTTTAACTTGAACTCTTGACATTCGGCCGTGGATGGCCATCAGTAGAAACGGACATGAATCCTCCAGAAGCCGCACCAGTGCGCACTTGGCGCAAGGCGCTCCATCGGGTCTACCCGAAAGGAAAGACCCATATCTACTCGCTCCATATAAAGATTGTGTTATGAAGGTAACCCCAAAGAACTATCTTTCATGATTGAGCGAACAAGAGAACTGAGAGCTTCCGAAAGCCGTTTCCCCCTGTTTTCCCCAAAATCAAAGAAGGCATGAGGACATGAGCCACTGGCGTTTCGCCACATAGGCCCCATCTTAAGAAAGTCGAACCCTACGAACTTTCGACTACCAGCGGTTCTGTTCGAATGACCCCACCCTCACATTCAACCATAGGATGTCGTGATAGGAAATCCGCTCCCACATTCTCCCTTCCGGGGATGTATTCGACCGTGAACTGATACGGTTGTAGGAGCAATGACCATCTCATTAACCTCGCGTTCAGTTTCTTAGAAGTTGCCAAAAAGGTCAGAGGTTGATGGTCGGACTGCACTTTGAACGGTACTCCATACCAAATAAGGTTGAAATTTCTGTACCGCCCACACTAGAGCCAGACATTCCCGTTCGACTGTGGAGTAATTCCGTTCGGCGGGTAACCAGTTTTCTACTTGCATACGCCACCGGACATAGCACCGAAGCATCATCTCGCCCTTTCCTGCAACAAAGTTGCCCCAATCCCTATGTTACTCGCGTCGGTTCTTAGAACAAACGTTTTCTCCAAATTTGGGAGTAGCAGGACTGGCCTATCCACCAAAGCCTGTTTCAGCCTCCCATAAGCTTCTTCACAGATCGGGGTCCAGATTATAAGATCTGGCGATCCCTTCTTCAGAGTCTCGGTTAACGGCGCCGCAATTTCGTTGAACTTTGGAATAAATTTCTGGTAAAACCCACACAAAGACAAGAAAGACCTAACATCTTTTTTGGATCTAGGACGGGTGTGCGAGACGGACCTTTTCAATATTCTTTTCTTCCGGTACCAGTCCCCCTGGGGTAATAGTATGTCCCAGAAATTCCAAGGATTGATAGCCAATCATGCATTTGCTGGACGGGCGGTTAACCCTTCCTCTTTTAACCTTTTGAAGATCTTTCCCAAGGACCTCAGGTGATCACTCAGATTGTCAGACGCGATGAGAATATCATCCATAAACGAGACCACAGAGGGATCCTTTAAAGGGTCTAATAACATTCTCATCATGCGAGTGAACACACTGGGCGCATTGCTCAGCCCAAATGGCATACACCTTGAATTCGTAATGCCCGCTCGGAGTACTGAAGGCGAGCCAGGGCGAACCTCGGTTTTCACAGGGATCTGATAATATCCCCTGCTTAGATCAATTTTTGAAAAGTACTTTGCCTTATTTAATCTGGCAAACAGTTGATTTGTGTTTGGTAACGGCTCCACTTGGAATGTCGTACAACTGTTTAAATGCCTGTAATCAATACATAAGCGGTGCTCCCCGCTTGGCTTCCTCAACAAGAAAACCCCGGCATTATAAGGAGAAGTCGAAGGAGTTATGATGTCATCATCCAGAAGCTTCTGGATTTCGGCTTCCGGGGCCCTTCTCTTTCGAAAAGGGCACTGGATATTTTTTTTGGCGAACGGGGTCTTGGGTAGTCAGAGTCATATCAAACTCGACCAACCCTGTCCGCCCTGGCCGATCGGTAAGAATCTGTTGATGGGACTCCAACAAACGGATGACCAGTTCTGTTTCTTCACCCGACAGATCAGGATTTATATGTACACCCCTATGGGTTTTTCCCCGGGTGTAAAGGATCCCCCCCCTATCCGCGTCTTCGCCCGATTCATTTTTCCATCGCGACCGCCATAGTCATGAGGGGGAGAGAAGTCCCATCGGATCGTTCCTCATTTTTTTGAGGAGGTTAATGTGGAAGATTTTAGATTTCCCCCTGATCCGGATAGCAAAATTGGTACGGGACACAACCCTTTCCACCGGGAAAGGTCCCTGCCAACCAATTTCGAGTTTATTGGAACCTACTGGAAGTAACAACAGAACCCGACCCCCCACTTTAAGAGACCTATCTTTCGTCCTTCTATTGTAGTAGGCCGGCGTGTCTCTTCTGGCCGCCCTCAGATTCTGAGCTGCCAAGCCCAACCCGTCTGGAGTTTCTTCTTTAACTCTTCGACGTATTATATGAGGATACAACTTCTTCGGAATTTTCCTTCCTCTGTCCAACATCTCAATAGGGCTTCTAAGGGACCCTTAATAGGTCTCCCGAATAGTAGAGTGGCTGGTGGCAACCCGGTCGACCCATGGGGAACCTCCCGATAGGCGAACAAGGCGGCTGAGATATACTCATCCCATCTGTCTGGTTTCTCTTGAGCCAGCTTCCGAAGCATGGTCATCAAGGTACCATTAAACCTCTCTACTTGCCCATTAGACTGAGGGTGGTACGGGCTTGTGTGAATGTGGTTAGTCTGGAAGATACGAAAGACTTCTTCCATCAGCTTACCACAGAACTGAGACACATTGTCCGTTAGGATCTGGTTGGGAAATCCCAACCGAGTAAAGGTCTCCATCAGTGCATCAGCCACTCGCTTAGAGTCGATTGTGGCTAAAGGTATCGCCTCACCCCACATGGAACAAGCAATCCACCATCGTGAGAATGTACTTATTCCTCTTCCTAGTCCGAGGAAGAGGACCAACAAGATCGATGGCAACTCTCTCGAAAGGAGAGTTCATAATGGGGCATGTCACCCAAGACTACCGGAGCCGTCCAGTGTTTTGGTGCCACACACGCTGGCACTCTGGGCACGACTTGACGTACCTACGCACGTCTCCAGTCATCCCTGGCCAGTAGTAATGGCAGGAAATGCGCTGGAGAGCTTGCCCCCGGCACCCATATTTCCACTGAAGAGAAATGGTGTGTCCCATATGAAGAAGCTGTTCCCGATAAGCCTTAGGAACTACCAGCTGTCCATGCTGCCGATCCTCTCCACATCCGGCTCTCCGGTACAGTAACCGATTCTTCATATAATACTGACCCCGTCTTGGTGGGTCAGAAACTTTTGGGCAACTGGTTGAAGCAAGGTTGCAAAGCGTAGCATCCTGGCTTTGAGCAGCTCGTAACTCCCCAGGCAAGGGATTCACGATCAAGGCCGGCGTCTGCTCATCCTCCGATTGAGATCTGGTTTGCAATCGCCCCTACGTACATGGGTTCGGTTGGAATCCCTAGAAAGACGTAGCGACAACCCAAGATCATTGGGAAGATTGGATCGAGCAGAACGGCTGCCTGTATAGTGCCGGTAACATATTTTGATTTGATGTCCACCTTCGCAATTGGAAGAGACATCGCTACCGCACTTTTTGTCGCCGTTTGAATCTCAATAGATTCCCCGGTTAGCTGCTCTGGGCTCACTAAGTGTGATGAAATTACAGCCTCAAACTGCAGACCTGTGTCATAGAGACACTCGACTGGTTGTCCGTTCACAAGTATCGTCTCTACTACTGGTGGTTTCTCTGAATCTTTGTTCTCTATACCCCTCCCTTCGACCTCCTTGTTAGACCCTTCCCCGGTTTCTACAAGACAGGCCGCATAGTGAGAGTCTTTCTGTTTGCGCCGGCAATCAGCCGTATTGTGTGTAGGAGATTTGCAGTAGGCGCACCACTTTTCACTCCACTTTCTTTTAGGAGATCCAGGTGGACTCTTACCAGAGGGTTTCTTATTTGGAACTTTATCGAAAGGATCCTCCTTCTTAGTGTGAGCTGTTTTAGGGTTCTTCTTCTTTCCAGACCATGTATCTGGTGATCGGGGATTGGGTTGTGACAGTTCCCCATTATCTCCATGAGCTAGCACATACCTTTCCGCTAATGTATTTACCAAGTCTAACTTCTCTGCCCCATTTTCTAGCAAGAAAGTTTGCAATGGCTTCGGCATCATCCTTTTCATTTGGTCACGACCACTAATTCTTCTAAACTTTCATAGTCGTTAGCAAATCCAGCTAATGACATCCACTTCAAAAGGTAAGACTTCAGTCGAACACTGTAGGCTGCGAACATCTCTCCTGGCTCTCTCTTGGACTTTCTGAACTGCTGACGGTATGTATGGGCTGTCATCTGGAACCTTTTCAATAATGCTTTTTCCAGAGCCTCATAGTCATTCTCCATACCAGGTGGCAACCTTGAGTAGACCTCGTACGCGGTCCCTCTCAGGCCCTGCGAGAGTTTCAAGTTCCATTTCCCACGTTCCAGTCCCATAGCCAAAGCCATCGACTGGAATTTTTGAAGATACTGGTCGATCTTCTCTTTGTGTTCATCGAACGGGAGCAAAGGGAACTTCATTGCCTGATATGTACCGCCACCAGAAGTTGTTGAGTCCGGTAGAACTGTGCCTCCCACTGCACCCTCGCTTTCCTTGGCAGTTTGAGCTCTAAGCTCCAACTCCCTCATGCGGAAACTCATGGTCACTGACGGCCTGTTCTGCTTCCCTTTTCTTGGCTTTCGCGCACAGCCTGTCTGAAGTCTCTTTCCACTTCCTGCACATATTTCTGTAACTCCGCTCCATCATAGCCCATCTCACGCCCTGTAGCCTGTACGTCAGCGACATTAAACCCAGCTGATGCCATCTTAAACTCAGAGGGAAATGTATACAATTCTATATCAAACTTTATCGATCAAATAACAATTGGATAGTTTATACGACCACAAACACGTCATATGTCGGTCAGTCTGTGTCAGGCAGAGTACAGACAATAGCCAGGCACGGTAGGCAGAACCTATTGATAGTAGACAAGGATATCTGTCCCCTATCACTATATCAGCCAGAACTCCACCAGGATTTCAAATATCCCGCGACGTGCCCCCAGAAATTGTAACAAGCTACGTGGAGGGTCCCAAGTAACTATGTATCAATATTTCAATGTTATTCTATTGCCCTGGCTGGGATAGGTTTTTGCTTGCCAACCCTCCTCCGTTCCCTGGACTCACTGTCACTCTGTCTTTCTACCTCGGGACCTAACCTCTAAGGTGTATTTCTGGCTGCCGCATAAATAACATGGCGATCGTCAGAATAACTTGAAAGTAATTTTATTAACCTAATCAAGAACAGCACAGGAAAAACATCAAGGCAGATAAAATAGATAGTTCTAAACAGACACAACAAGGATAACGTTCAGGCATAGAGCCTCAGGTAGCTATCTTCATAGACGCAGCTTCATACACTGTCCGATCCGTCCACATACAGCTCACCGCGTGTGCAAGAATCTCCTTCCTTCCAGGTAATTGGTTGTACGTACAACAGCCTTCTGTAGAAGCAAACTTCCAAATTTCCATGGACCACAGTCTTTTTAGTAAACAAATGTTCTAGGGAAGTGGCATAATGTCAGGTAGGAAATAATGTCCTGGAGAATAGTTCTCATATAATAATGGGTGTGTCTGAGTGATTGGCGGGGTCCAGCCAATAATACAAAAGGACTCAATCCAATCGTATCGAGATGACTGGTGATGTGTCAGTACAACTGATGGTCATTCTTTCCAGGTCAGCAGTGGCTCTATCTCGTAGAGATCATATTCTTAAAGCAGGCATGGCCCAAACCTTGCCATGGCATAGTCATAAACATACTTTCTGCGTAGAGCCCTGTCGAGACCTTCAGCTCTGTACATACTTCCAAAAAGAAGGACCCTGGAAAGGACAAACATTCGAGTGAGGGATCAAGCTGACTCAAGCACCACATATTAGTTATGCATTTCAGCTTACCAACACCAGTTTATCAGTGGCTTGCTTGAATGCGTCGGACATGTCAGGTAGCCCCTGGATTGGCTACGTCCTGGCTTGCATAGACCTCCAATCTGTAGACGTCCGGTCGGCTATACTATGCACCCTGTTACATACACGAATCACTCTCCTCACTCATACCCTGCCTTTATTATTATTGGGCACATTCATTTCCCAGCTTCTTTCTCCCTTGCAAACCATGCCTTTCTCACAACCAAGATCTCGTGGTGTGGTGCGCCTAGTAATCTGTGTGTTTTCTCCCCGCTTAACTAATAATATAGGAGTGGGGTTGTATGGCACGCAGTGTAGTTCCCCATTCCCAGCAAGAATATGCAAGAAGATACTACCTCTTCCGGCTGCTGCTCTTGTCTGAGCTGCCGCCGCAATGTACCGGCAGTGCCTCACCTAACACGTAGATTCAGAGGAATGCAGGTTCTCTCAATAAGATAACGAAGTTTATTTATAATCCCCACATCATCCTATCGACTACAAGACGAAAGAGATAGCACCGTGGATAGCCTCTTCCGGCTCAAGAAGATAGATCATAGATTGGTGGACCCCATCCCCGTAGCTATCTAATGTGCCTATATTTAAAAGAGAGATGCTACTAAGTAACGGTAAGCCGTAGGAAGCAAGATATCACTCGTCTATCAGCTGCCAAGAACAAGCGATATCATTTGGTAACTACTTATTCTTCAGATGTGTTCCCTTGCCATGCCAAGATCAAGACGCGTAGCCAGATCGGCTAACGGTCACCCCCTCCCAACATGGCAAGACTGCTGTTTCGCCATATCCTCTCAGTCGTTAAGACAATAGATATTTATAGGCCAAGTTTTGCCTGGACCAAAGAAAACCCAAGTTTACCTTTTCATTCCACCAGTAGTAGACCTTTTAAAAATGTCTCAATCTTTAACTTGAACTCTTGACATTCGGCCGTGGATGGCCATCAGTAGAAACGGACATGAATCCTCCAGAAGCCGCACCAGTGCGCATTTGGCGCAAGGCGCTCCATCGGGTCTACCCGAAAGAAAAGACCCATATCTACTCGCTCCATATAAAGATTGTGTTATGAAGGTAACCCCAAAGAACTATCTTTCATGATTGAGCGAACAAGAGAACTGAGAGCTTCCGAAAGCCGTTTCCCCCTGTTTTCCCCAAAATCAAAGAAGGCATGAGGACATGAGCCACTGGCGTTTCGCCACAGTGATCCCACCTCACCCTTTCCTCTCATAACGGATATTAACAAAAAAATATTTTTCAAAGGCTGACGAACGGGAGCGAGAGTTAGTCACGCGAGACCCGTCAAGCGTGAAAGAATTCCGTTCAGTTGCAGGTTGCTATCCCGCACTGTACTTTCAATACCCCCCCCCCCCATCCCCCCCACCGGACTTCCCTACAACGGGTTGCTACATTGCACTAAATCTCACGTCACGCATACACTTACACACTAGCTGTCTATCGGTTGCTCCTGGTAACCTACGGCAACTATTGATTTCTCTTTGAAGCAAACTACTGAGCACGGTATAGATCTCTCTTGTGTGGCTTATTCAGATAAGTGAACTTTTTAAAAATTTTAATCCAGTTCCCAAGTATGAGATTATTATAAGCGTGTTATTGTGGATGAATGGACGAATTCTGGGCAGTGTAACTAAAGCTGTAAGTAAGTTTAGCTATTTGAGTATGTATTCAAAAGCTATGTTTGTTTATTTGCTAATGTTGTTATTTTCTCTGGAGCAGTGGGGAGAAAGTGGAATGTCATTGTGGTCTAAGCTCGTGAAGGGAAATTCTCAACTGCATGTCGTAGTGGCCTAGTTCGATGAAGGGAAAACTTTCAACTGAATGTCGTTGTGGTCTTAGCTCGATGAAAGGAAACTCAACTTTATGCCGTTGTGGTCTTAGCTCGATGACGGGAAACTGTCAACTGCATGTCGTTGTGGTCTTAGCTCGATGAAGGGAATCTCTCTTGGCTCGATAAAGTGAATCTCTCTTGGCTCGATAAAGTGAATCTCTCTTAGCTCGATGAAGTGAATGTCTCTTAGCTCGTTGAAGTGAATCTCTCAACTGTATGTAGATGTGGCCTTAGCACGAGGAAGGGAAACTCTCAAGTGCCTATCGTTGTTATAGAGGACGGTTCGAAATAAGCTGCCGTCTATTTGGGAACAGATCGCTTTGCGTCGACTTTGATGGTATGAGAGTCGGCCGGTCAGAAAGCAGTAGCAAATTACTGAACGGAAAATTTGCTTCATATAACACAAAATACTGGGGTTAAATACAATGCGCTGTAAAACGGACGTGCGACTAAGTAAGAGAACGGGCAACGCACGAGTGTGGGAAACGCCGTTCAGGGGACAGTATCCACCGGAATAAGTGCAGCTCTACACATGAACAAAGCAGAAAATTAACTCTTGTGGTTCACAAAACAATTGTGTGGATCTAGGAAGATAAGGGAAAACCACCACATTATCTTTCCAGGCTTGAGTTCACATGCAGCGGCTAGCACGATTACCTGCCGGTGCAGTAATAATGGGTTCGAAATCACACGGAGGAATATTTATTTATATCGATCCGGGCGCCCGGATCGAACCAATCTAAAATGATCACCAGGAAATTTCTTGGAAAGTGAAGGTAATCGGTGTGATATTGATTATATCACCCTCGAGTTCCGATTTTTCTATTTAAAATAAAATGGGACAGCACCAAATGCCTAGGACACATTACGGCGTGTGAAAAGAGTTCTTTGCTTCCTGGGATGTATCCACAGGTTACAGGCGTTGGGTGGAGGAGAAAGATGTTCACAGATGTCATACCAATGTTCTACGAGGGGATCTGGCCGACGCTCGACGCTCAGAGGAAAGGCGAGACGGACATATAATCAGATTGCTACTGGAACTATTAGTGTTGGAACTCTTCGCTGGTTGCTGAGGATGGGGACGGAGCGCTTATGGGAATGTCCCGAATGCTGTGATGTCGGTTCCTAAATCAATCAATCAATCAATCAATCAATCAATCAATCAATACCAATGTTCTGACTGAATAACTGGGCATGACGTGGCAGTTATGTGATAAAACATGACGAGACCTGACAATTATGTGAGATAAGATGACAGGATTTGACAATTATGTTAGATAACATGACTTGACAATTAATTAATATAATCTGACAGGACGTGACAATTATGTGATATGACCTGACACGACGTGATAATGTTGTAATATAACCTGACGTAACGTGACATTTATGTGATATGACCTGACACGACGTGATAATGTTGTGATACAATCTGACGTAACGTGAGATTTATGTGATACACCTACCATGCTAAATATGTGATTTGTGTGTGTGTGTGAGTGAGTAGTGAGTGAGTGAGACGAGTGAGTGAATGAGTGAGTGAGTGAAAGTGAGAATATAAGCGTAGTCCATACATGAATTACTACTTCTTGTTCACTGGACTGATGCGTGTGGATTAGCTTTCCTTATTACCAACGTCCCTCACCATTAGGCGAACCAACTCCGACTTCAGAGGTACTTGTAATTAACGTCCCAAAGTCAAGGACGAGAAGTCAACATTTTAATTCAACTGACCGATGTAGGGATTGAACCCGCTAACTCTGCATAATCTCACCGGATGTTTAAGAACAAACTCTCTTATCCATTAAGTCATGCTGACATAACCTGCCAGGACGTGACAATTGTGTGATATAACTTGATAACGCGACAATTATGTGATTGAACTTGACAGAACGTGACAATTGTGTGATAGAACTTGGCAGAACGTGATAATTGTGTGATAGAACTTGACAGCGTGCAATTGTGTGATATAGCTTGAAAACGTTACACTAGTGTGAAGGAACTTGACAGAACGTGACAATTGTGTGATAGAACTTGACAGAACGTGACAAGTGTGTGATACATTTGATAGACCGCGAAAATTGCGTGATCGAACTTGACAGAACGTGACAATTGTGTGATATAAATTGGAAACGTGACAATTGTGTGATATGACTTGACAGAACGTGACAATTGTGTTATGTACCTAAACAGGACGCGAAAAGTGTGTGATATGACGTGACAGTTGCAGAATGTGTAATTACACAGTTGGCCCACAAGCAATAAAATCCCTAAACCCAACAGACTGATGATGTTACAGAACATGTGGAAAACCACAATGGACACTCACAATGATTAAGATAAACGTTTTGAGGCTGACCCATAAAGCCAACGTATGACAGACATCGTCTTCTTCTTCTGCGTTCATCCAGTTTCTTTTTTTTTCTTCTCCGGATGTGATTGTGTTGTGCCTGTTTACAGCAAAGCTGCGTTCTTGCGCCGTTAGGCCGACACATCCGACTTCTGCGGGCATTTGTTGACCGGGTTAACCATCCGGGGATATGACAGACATAAAAGGCGGGACCACGTAGACAAGGTCAGCTTGTAGTTGTGAAAATTGAACTGTCCCACCTATAAATAGGGTTGGCAGACGTCCGGCAAAAAAAGGACATGTCCTCCTTTTAGCCTAATATTCTCTGTCCGGCAGGCAAAGCTAACAACCTTTAAAATGTCCGGCTTTTCTTATATTTTATGTTATAATTGTTTATGTATTGTTGTTACAACTTACAATGTATCTACACTCTACCGTATGTTTACATTGTTAAAATGTACAAAGTCTATGCATTTCTGCGAACTAGTCGATTATAGTAATTCTAACTGTTATCTGTATCTGGCTCATTACTCTTTTTTTAAAACTCTTTTTACTTCTTTATTAAAACCCATTGATTAATAATATTTATTTAATTTTCCTATTTATACCAAATGTGAAACACCAGAGGAACAGACTCTTACTCGACTCTGTAAAGGGCATCGTTCTCACAAAGTACAATTTGAAGAATCTCTCATGTGAACAGTTTTATGCATATGTGATTGCAAACGAGGATCTTCTACGAAAAGTTGGCTCCTCCGAGAAATATATTGTGTAATTAATAAAGATTATAAGGTAATAATCGGCAGTTCAAATACTGTTTTTTAGCATTTTGTAAAAAGGCCTCCATTGAATTTATATTTATTTTTTAACATGATTGCTTCTTGGTCGATTCACTAAGAGTAAGATACACTTACTGGCAGCTATTGTAATAGAATTGTACTGATTGTGGGTTTAACCTGGAACGATTCAAATGAAACATTCAATATGTCATCGTTTGTCCTATATTTTGTCTTATTTTGTCCTCATTTATTTGGGTTCGTTGCAATTACTCCCCTTTATTGTTGAGATCACCCACATCCATCCATGGGTACGGTTGCAAGATACGTGGGTACTAAAATATTTGTAAACATTGCATTTCCTTTGCAGGGCGTTGCCATCAACTCAGGGTAATATTTCAAGGCAATATTACTTTCAGTAGTGAACCATACTTTTTGAACGAGAGGTCAACGTCTAAGTCTACTTTGAAATGCTTAGCGGTCATCAGCGCACATGAAGTTTAAGAGGGAACGCTCGAAATAACCATATGAAATATAACTGGGCATGTATAACGTCTATGCACACATGGATCTCCTGCACAAGAAAAGTAAATGGGAATTCCTATCAGAGCTGCTGGAAACATCTGTCAATAGTTGCATAAAAGACGTGGATATCAACGATCCAGCTAAAACGTAGGGGGTTGGGGACCCCAATGATAATCGCGAGTCTCACCCAGAACCTGACGCCAATTATCATGGATCTGACTCGGCTAAATGACCGCCTCCTTACTTGGCTTGCATCCTGACCAGGTGGCAAGATGTTTTCTAACAAAGTGAAAATCCTAGAGCTATTTAATTTAAAAAAAAAAAAAAGATTAAAGGTATGAGACCGGACTTAACGGCACCGGGTGTTAATTCAATACGGCTCGGTCTCAATGCGCAGAGCCGCTCGCGCACCTCGACAGCGTCGCACAGAGCACGAACTCCGAAGCTCTAGCGACGACCACCAGGGGTCTCCTGAAACATTACACTCGTGAACCCAACGAAGAGCTCGAAAAAAAAAAAAAACGAAGCCACACGACCTTTTGGGCGCTAGGCAGACTTATCAAAGTGGCCAGGCTATTTTTGTTTCTTCCATTCTACTAGAAGGCAGCTAGTCAAATGGTTTGGACATGCAAGCAGTTTACCAACTAACAGTATACCACAACAAGCAATGATGTACAGACCAGGGGGAAGCAGAGGAAGAGGCCGACCACGTAAACGATGGACGCAGGGAATAAGAGTCCATGGGAATATCGATACATGAAGCCCATAAGCGGGCACTCTCTCGCTGTTTATACTTCACCTCTACACCGCAAGGTACAAGAGGAACATCATGAGATGAGATGAAAATCTACCATTACCACTACCCCGTTCAACCTCAGAAGAGAAGTCATATTAGGGTCAATCCCTGGCTCAGATTAATAATCATGTGACTGTGCCGGCGATAAATAGAATATTAATTTGAAGGTGATTGTTGTCCTTGTTGTCCAAAGAGTACTTTTATATGCCCATGGTATTCTTTGCATTATTTTCCTTAAAAAACCATATCTCCACTGCTATTAGATGTTTTTCAGCTTGTCTGCTCATTGTCCACGTTTCATATCAATATAAAAGTATAGGATCTATTTTTTTACGTTGCATTTGACATCTTGTCATTGGCCAGTATGTTTTCCATCTTGCTAAAGGCTACCTTCGCCATAGCGATTCAACGAAAATAAAATAAAGCATGTATAAGGAAGGGGTAAAGAGATATAATAATATGAAAAGAGTATGACTTTATAGCCAGGCTATTACATTTTGTCATTTAAATATCCACAGACACTCCTTGAAGACACAGGGAAAGGAGATGTCTGAGAATACACTACACAAACTGACAACAATTACTTCCAGCTCGTCCAGATTCCATTGGCTTTTAGTACAGATCTTAGTTTAGTGTAGTTTAGTTTAGTCGATGGATCAACATTACGGCACACGGGTGTAACCCATAAGTGCTCCGTTCTCCTCCTAACTCAAACCTGAGTCTGGAGAAACTCAGCTCAGTGCACGAACTCCGTAGCACTAACGAGGATCCTGAAATAATTTGGGTAGATTTTTAACTCGAAATTTTGCTCGGACAGCACCGTTAGGCTACTCTTTTTCGATTTCCAACTGCCAAGGGATTTTTTTACGTGCGCTACAATACACACGGGCGTCTGATCTCATTACCCAGTGACCGGGGGAAATTTTATTACTAGAAGTCCACGTGAAATAAATCCCGGTTCCTCACCGGGGCATGAACCCGGGACCTCCAGCACTCGAGGCGGACACCATACCTCGAGACCACGCAGCCCCCCTAATACAGACGAGAAACTTATTTGAACTCGGTGTAGTTGATTGGACGTCCAGTATTCTCAGATAAGGGCCAGAAAATAGAAGAATCCGGTGCACGTTTTGTAAATTTCTAAGTAACTGCAGCTGAACATAACAAGAGTTAGACATAGAGGCCTTTTTAATTTACAAAATTAGAAAACTTATCCAAGGAAGAATATGTTAAGCATGTCTAGTGATATACTCAAATTTGGATCCTCGTGAAGATTATAGTTCGTGCACTGTGCCGAAAGGCTCCCTGTGGGATATATGGATTCGACTAGGGCATTTGTGGCGTTATCCAAGTGTAAAATGAAATAGTTCTTCTACAACTACACGACAAATAACTTCTATGCGTGCCAATGAATGCCTGCAATGTAAACAAAAGTAAAAAGACCTTTTCAACGCTTGAGTAGTATTGGGTATATGGTGCTAGCCCATATGTTATATTCCAGTCGGCTGTAAACGTGTGATGTGTCCAATACACACAGAGCCGCCTTTACTTCCCATGGCTTTTTCTGACACTCATTCTAGGCTGTCTACCTGGGAATCGGACACGAGATTCGCTTCCGTAGGGCTTGAAACACTTCACTACTGAGCCCATAGGCAGACATGACGAGATTCGCTTCCGTAGGGCTTGAAACACTTCACTACTGAGCCCATAGGCAGACATGACGAGATTCGCTTCCGTAGGGCTTGAAACACTTCACTACTGAGCCCATAGGCAGACATGACGAGATTCGCTTCCGTAGGGCTTGAAACACTTCACTACTGAGCCGATAGGCAGACATGCTAGCGACTGCGCTCTTCGGCTCCCCATCATCAACGTACTTAGTTAACATTACATCTATAACTTAGACTGCCGAGAGAATAGTAGACGCGCACGAAAATGGACACAGGACATTGTCGACATCTTGCATGACAGGAAAAGTATGAATAGAATTAGTGTAACTGCGATAAAGCTGTGAAATTGTAAACAATATAAAATAACACATAGTAACGCAGCTTACAGAACACAGTTACAGAAAATACAGGACGTTGCGGCTACAAGCCTTCATCAGCAAACAAACACATACATAAAATACAACATATAGTCACAGAGAAGACACTCTAGTAACTACATTTAGCATAAGAACGGGATGAGAAGAATGAAAACAATTAAGATAAAATGAAAAATTGAAACAAAAATATGTTACTTATCTCATAATCCCAGATGAACGCATGTGTTGGTGGCCAAGCCTAGATCAAAGGTGTTGCCATAGTGGTAATATTTACATTAGTTCACAGCTAACCGATTTCATTCGATTACACTATGACCCCTACCTAGTTCAACCCCATGAATGGCTCAGATTAATAATCTGGTGACAAATAGAGGCTGCCCACTGTTTTACCCACACAGGATATTAATTTGAAGGTGATTCTTGTCCAGAGAGGGTAATGACGAGTGTTACTAACATATTTGATTCGATTATACCATTACTCCTACCCCGTCCAATCTCAAAGATAAGTTATGTTAGGGTCCATCCCTAGCTCAGATTAATTATCCCGTGACTGAGTCAGCCCCAAACAGCAGCTGTCCACGGTATTAATATTATTATCCTCACATGATATTAATTTGAAGGTTATTAGTCCATAGGGGGTAATGGCTGACATAATAATAAACTAACAGACCGTTTGAACTATACATATTCATGTTATTGATATATATATATATATATATATATATATATATATATATATATATATATATATATATATATATATATATATATATATATATATATTATATGTGTTTTAAATTAGCATATGTATAAATAAACGTATAAACATTTCTCAAGCCAGTGCGCAGATGATTCGCCTGAACACGCTGACCACGCTACTACTTGCTATTCTGTGCTGCCTCTCCTGTGTCATAATTCTCCGAGACAGAAGAGCTAGACTTGTGGTCACCATCTATACACACCAGGCAGCGAATGAGTTAAACAGCATCATACGACGTCAAAGGGAGAAAATCCGCTATCTGTCTGCTCACCCTAGGGTTATCTTCCGTTGTCCTGACGATGGAACGGTCATTGAATATCCCAGGTATGGACCTCTGCCTGTCTGTTTGCCTGCATGTCTATTATTTTCACAGCATTTATTTAAAAATGTTTGTATTTTTTATGTGAATGCAATATACACAATAGATAACTCATGGGCTAAAGATGAGTGATTGGAAAGGTTGAGTGAAAGAAGGGGCTAATTTGTGACCTTTAAAAAAATAAATTTCGTTCTGTCGTTAGGTCGGTCTACCTAGTATATGTCTATCTGTCCATCGGTCAGTATGTCGGTGTGTCTGCTTATCTATCAGGTGACTGTCCACCTATATTTATGTCTGCCTATCGCTCTGTCTGTGTAGTTAATCCACAAAATGAACAGTAGTGCCACTCTCCTTGTGCTGTGCCCCCCTCCCTGTGCTCGAGGAGAACATATAGATACAGACACATACCTTGTGTCCTGCATTTAGCATTGAATAACTCAAAGCTATTCCGTGTTTCCACAAATTCCACGATGTGGAGGCACCGTTTATCATCACTTCTCCGTACGTTTCTACAATTTCCACAGTGTGGTGGCACGTTTCGAGTCAATTTTCCCCTTGTTTCCACAAATTGTTTCCACACATTCCACCGTGCTGTGTCACCGTTTACAATCACTTTCCCGCGTGTTTCCACAAATTCCACCATATGGTGTCACCTTTACAATCACTTTTCCGGTGCTGCCACAAATTCGCCAATTTGATTTTCACCGCCACTTCCGTGTATGTGACAGCAAGGTTAATAAATAAACACACATGTATTGTTGGCCCTCACAGGAGTAGGAGAAAGAAGTAAAGACTAGAGGATGCACCAGATAACATAACAATTGAAAGCTATGAAAGCAATGGAAAACTAATTAACGTAAAACATGCCAAGAGATCACGACAGCAGAAAATACTGGTGTTGACTGCGACGTCCTGTAAAGGGTATGCAACCTTAAAAAAATAGTTACCGATCGGGATTCGAACATATCACCTCAACATGACGACATCGCCTGGCTGCAGGTACAAGTGTACTTCGAAGTATAACCAACTAGACACTCCTGTCAGCACATCTTCCCTGCGTGCTTTAACAAATTTACCATGCTGTGTCCCTGTCTGTTACCACTTCTTTCCTGAAGTTGATATATCAGATGATGATGATGATGATGATCACATGTATAAACCTCAGAAGATTCCTACCAAGCCGATGTCTACCTCTATTTTCAGCCATGCATCCGACGATCTAACAGAGACGGTGATGACGACCAACGATGAGTGTGGGGACGCCTCCAAAACGGACGCCATCATCATTGTCCACACGGCAGCCAGTCATTTCAAGCGCAGACAACAATATCGGGACGTCTATAGTAACTACAGCAATACAAAACCCTACAGGCTAAAGGTGCATATGTGATTCTATCATGTTTTCATAAATTACAGGCTAAAGGTACATATGTGATTCTATCATGTTTTCATAAATATGTTACATACATTTTTTGTTCCCACGTTTTGAACTCAAGCGTAGTCCACGCAGGAGTGATATTTACATGTGGATTAGCTTTTCCTATGACACTCGCCATCAGGCGAACCAACTCCGACTTAAAATGGTGCTTGTGATTTACATTCCCGGGTCAAGGACGAGAAGTTAACATTTTAGTCCAACTACCTGTATAAAGGTGGAACCTGCTAGCTTGTCATCAGCACGCCGGATGTTTAAGAGCCAGCGCTCTTGTCCATTCGGTCATGCTGACCCCCGTTACACTAAATGCTCGGTTGTCATCTGAGTTGTAATGTTTGCTAGATTGAGAACATAAAGGGAAATGCGTAATATAAATAGTGATCATCATTATGTGCACACCGGGCGACGATGTCAATGATCTTCCATGACAACAGTGAGTTTTCCATGTTATTCAGCGGGTGAATGTCTGCCACGGCAGTCTGCGAACCTGTTCAACCTTTCGTTTCTCTTTGGACCTCATATCTAATGCCTTCAGTACCTCCCAGTTGTCATACCATTTTTACATCCAAGCTTGACGAGAAAACCTGCTTTCAGATTGTTAAGTGCTCTAAGATTGAAAGGAACACAAGCATAGAAATTGTTGAGTGCTCCAAGCTTGAAAGAAATACATGCACATAAAATGTTGAGTGCTCCAAGACTGTTTCAGGTGAGGACATGCAAAAACATTGTTGAGTGCTTTAAGATTATATCAGAATGCATGCATAGAAATTGTTGAGTGCTTTAAGGTTATATCAGAATGCATGCATATAAATTGTTGAGTGCTTTAAGGTTATATCAGAATGCATGCATATAAATTGTTGAGTGCTTTAAGATTATATCAGAATGCATGCATAGAAATTGTTGAGTGCTTTAAGATTATATCAGAATGCATTCATAGAAATTGTTGAGTGCTCCAATATTAGTTCAGGGGAAGCCACATATTCGCGTTGTTGAATTCCAAGATTTTGGTAGAGGAAAACTTACAAAATAAATTATTGAGTGCTCCAAGCTTGAAAAGGATACATGCATAATCATTGTTGAGTGCTCCGAGATTACGTCAGATAAAGACATATATAGAAATTGTTGAGTGCGCCAAGATTATGTCAAATGAAGACATATACACAAATTGTGGAGTGCTCCAAAATTATGCCAGAGGAAAACATATATACACATTGTTGAGTGCTCAAAGAATAGATCAGATATATATATATATATATATATATATATATATATATATATATATATATATATATATATATATATATATATATATATATATATATATTGTCAGGGTCTTAAACTTGGCTCGCTTGCCTAACAAGTGTGAGACAGTACAAATACAACGTGATTTGACGTAAGACTCAACGACACATCGTTCGATGGATTTATTAACGTATCAAATACAGAACGATGATCACAAATATATATAATGGATACTTTACAACTTACATCCACAATACAGTTCACAAGTCTGACTCGCAAGATGTCCAGACACTCGCCTTTCAATACAGAAACCATACAACGCCTTTCTCTCAATCACACGTCCGTCATGTTCCGTGTCCCAGAGCTGTCTGCACCTGGTTCGCAACTTGCCTCCTGCCTGACGTGGCGTCACGTGGCAGGCATGCGTCTTGCGTTGGCGGCCTGACCGCTGGTCATCCAGCGATCTCGCAGGCCGGTAACTCCTATTTGCCTGGCGGCGCAACGAAGTTGTTGCATCCCTTCCTGGGAGCTAAGTCGCCTGGCGGTCGTAACGATGTCCCTGCATCGCTGTCCCCTGTCGGACTCTGACATATATATATATATATATATATATATATATATATATATATATATATATATATATAATATATATATATATATATATATATATATATATACACACACACAAAAAGGTCCGGACACTTGTGATTGACAGACGTACATGCCCTACGGTACAGGAGCGTACGAGGCCCTCACCTCTGGGGCTTGGCTGAACGCCTCTAAGTCGGGTCCCTTGGGTTCCAGGGTCTGGCCACAACTGGCCACCTGCTCGTGGAAGCGAGGTCTAGGAGGTTTGACGCTGAGCCGCCAGCGTCTGCATCCTACCTTGTGCGAGACGTATTGATTACCCATTCCTCTAGAATACACAAGACTAGGCCGAGAGAGGGAACATGTCGTTTGGGCACCACATGTTTCTCTGAAGCTCTGCCCAGGCATTGTGATAGAATTTTGGCCACATTCCAACTCACATACTTTGATCTGTCAAGACTGCAATGTGCCCCCCCCCCCGGCCACACAAACACACACAAACACACACACACACACACACCCACGCACGCACGCACGCACACACACACAGGCACGCACGCACGCACGCATGCACGCACACAGACAGAGTCATATATACAAAACGTTATTCTTTTCTTCGTATCTTCATTAATAACCACATGTTGCATAAACATATGATTTAGCTTGTGGAGTTCATTTCTTGCATGAGCGGTTTTATCGAACTAATATATCTCTTAATTCTATCCCTAGAATTAGCGTCTAAAAAAGATTGGCGGCCCAGTTAATTACATGTCGTCTGCCGTCGTTGGCTTACTGTGTGCATGTATATAGTCAGTGATGGCTTTTTTGCTTGTTTTATTCTGTTCTTGTAAATAGATGTTAACTGAAAATACCAACATTGTTTGCAGGTTGTGTTCCTGATCGGCTCGGCGCTGAACGCCAGTCTACAGATCAGGCTGGAAAGTGAGAACAGAGATTATGGGGACACCGTGGTCGGATCATTTCTGGATACCTACCATAACTTAACAATCAAGGTAATTTTGTTTGCCACCAACATATAGTTGCAACAACAGTAGATTGACGTGGGTTATATTGTGTTTTCTTTGAGTTAATTCAAGAACCGACATCACATGGCTTTGGACCTTCCCATATGCCACCCGTTTCAAACTTTAACAATCAGCGAAGAGTTCCAAATCTAATGGTGTCTTTTCGAGTCTGATTATGTGTCTGTCTGGCCTTTCTTCGGAGTTCTGGGTGTCAGCTAGATCCATTGGTCACTACCTGCTGTGCCACTCTCTGCAGGCCATGGTGATTTATCTGCTCTTCCACACCTTTCGCATGATCTGAAAGGGCCATAAGCACGTCTGACTTATCGTGCACCACTACACCTTTCAGCGATGCAGACCCAGCAAATCATAGTGCCTGCTCGTTTCCCACCACACCAGCATGTCCTGTGAAAAGATCCAACGGCTGTTCCCCATCTTTGATTTTTAAATTGAAACATGTCACTTTACACGAAGCATGCATCTCTTCACTCTTTGCAGCATGCTCGGTGAGTCCTTTACAATCACAACATGTGTGCACTGTTTGTCCTCCAGCCAGCGGAACGCCGCAGAGGCTGCCATCAGCCCCATCATCAGACTAGAGATGATGGGATCATATTCCAGGCTCTGCTTTACCGTCCTTTTGCGATTTGCTAGGCAATGTTTACATTCAGTAGTCTAATATTGCTTTATGAACGACCAACGCCTCATTCCATAGAAATCTCAATAAAGTAACCTGCTTTCAAATCGCAATCGCAAACTACAAAACGTAAAATTGTATAAAAAATAACTGTACTGTTCCGTAAAGGACATACATGTTATTTTGTGTGAACAACTCTAAGCTGACATTTGACCCTTAATTGCAGGCTGTCATGGGCTTCCGGTGGCTGGCAAACACATGTCCTGACGTCAGACTTCTCATCAAGATGGACGACGATGTTTTCTTTGACGTGCACAAATTCTTCACCAGATACTGGACACAAGTTGGCAGCAACAGAAAGACACGATCCGTTCACTGTTTAGTTTGGTACAGGGCTCAGGTTGAACGAACAGGCAAATGGAGGGTCGAGAAGAACCTCTTCTCTGGCTCCAAATACCCATTCCCATATTGTGCTGGGTTCTTCGTTGTGGTATCTCCAGACTTGATCAAACCTATGTACATTCATGGCAGAAATGTGCCCTTTTTCTGGATCGACGATGTGTTTCTCTATGGGATGGTCCCAGCTTCAATCGGAGGTGTGCATTTCAATCAACTTGCGGGGAGGAAAGGGATGTTAGTTGAGAATTACAGAGATCTGCAGTCTTGCAGAGAGCGATTTGGGCCCGATAAGTGTCCTATTTGGGCAGCCCAGACTAGCAAGGATGAAGATTTTGATTTTGAATATTCGGCATTGCTGTCGCCAGAATTGCTGTTCAGAAATAAGACAGGAAATTGGACAATTGTTGACTAATGTGAAGAGGGTAAATAAGTTAGTTACTTGCCTATTCTTGTCTAGCATCGCAGTCAACATCAGCATTTTTTGTGTGTGTGGCTGTTTGTGATGTCTTGGCAAATTTACGTTTAGTAGTTAGTCATTGCATTCAGAACGACCGGTACTCATGCCATTATATGAAAACCAACGCAATGCTGTCTGCTGCTAAATCGCCCGCAGATGTGTTTTCGTCCGTAACCTCCTTCGCCACAGAGCCGGATAATTAAACAACCATAAAATAACAATCGTAAGCACAGAAGACACAAACAATATATCGCACGATATATACCCGAAATATTTCGCTGCATCTCGTCAGGTGCATACTGCAGAATTATATATACAAGTAATATTAGTTATTCAAAACAATGTTTTCCCGTGATGAATTTCAATAACGAAGACATATTTCGCTGCATCTCGTCAGGTACTATACTGCAGAAATCACACAACTTACGTGAATTAACTAGATAAATCCTTCAAACTGAAATATACACATGTTCGCACAGTAATGTCGATTGTCTACCACGGTAATTTTAAACTGACTAACATGTCTTTCTGCTTACACAAGGACGGCTTACGAAGGTTGATTATTATAGCTTCAGCAAACTTTAACAATCGACTACTTTGTGTGTTGAACAACACACGGAAGACACTGTTTCTTTCAACCACGTGACCGCTCTCGAGCACATGTCTCCCGACCGATGAAGCTGGACTGTTCCGGTGTGTCGGCCTGCCTAGGCTACCATCTTCTGTGTGTAGTATCTTGTCCAACCAATTCGGAATGTGTTCCGAAACCCTGCAATGTAACTGTCGCTCAGTTCTACCTATGTAGATGGCCTAGCATCTGCATGTAAATTGGTAAATACCATTTGATTTGGCGTCCAAAGCTACAGGTTCTTTTACTGCTGGGATGGGGATCGGTGTGTTTCGGTACCTGATGACTAGAGTTGCAGCACAGAAAGTTCGACCGACTGCTGTGGTGAGCCTGTCCCGCAGACGTTGCATTACGTCATCTCCTTGGAAGGTTAGCTGGATCAATACCTTGAGTTTAGGTACTGTAGTTACTTCAGGTTTCGGTTTGGGCTGTTGACAGTGGCGCTTTATAAATCCCGTGGAGTACCCATTCAGGTCTAAGGCATTCTTCAGAGTTTCAAATTCCTCTGTCAGTGTGTCCAGGGTGCATATCTTCCTAGCACGGTCAAACAGGGTCCGTACTAAGCCCCGTTTGTAAGTCAGCTTAAAATTACCGTGGTAGACAATCGACATTACTGTGCGAACATGTGTATATTTCAGTTTGAAGGATTTATCTAGTTAATTCACGTAAGTTGTGTGATTTCTGCAGTATGTACCTGACGAGATGCAGCGAAATATGCCAGGCAATAAATCGTGCAATCTATTGTTTGTGTCTTCGTTATTCTAATATTAGGTAGTTGTATATCTTTTACAGAACGTAGCAGACAATTCCAGCATTTATTTGCTGTTTGTGATCTATTGTCAAGTTTACGTTCAGTAGTTTGCCATTACTTTCTGAACGACCAGCACTCATACTATTTTCATTAAAATAAATCAACGCTAAGCTGTCTGCTGCCAAATCGCCAGCAACTGTGTTTTGAACGCGGTATGCGGGATAACGAATTGCGTCTGTAACCTCTTCACCATGGAGAGGGCTTATATCATATGAATTGAATAAATAAACAATGCTTTAGCTGAAACACTTAAAACACATAGTCACAGGTATTGTTCGAATGTGGAACATCTGTTATCCCCACGGTCATTTCAAATGTAACAGGAACTCTTTCTGATAGCATAAAACTGGATGGAATTGCCTAATCGCCAGCTCCTCACTACATTTGAGCAATAATTTGCAATATGTCAGGCAATAAATTGTGCAACATATTGTTTGTGGCTTGTGTGTTTAAATTCACCAAGGGAATATGTTGTTTTGAACAATCGTAAGGTTATCTGTTTATGACTGCAGCTGTCAATCGAGAAGATTTGTAGATTGTATAAAGTCAGTGAAAAACATTGTCAATTAGTTAACTTATAATGCCTTGTGAAAGTACTATAACTATGAGCTGTAAATAAACTGTATTTATGATGTGTTGCGAGGAAAGCTACCTCTATAATGTGTTGTCAATGTGCTGTATTTATGACACGGTATAAAGAAACTGTCTTTATAATTTGAAGTGAGTGTGCTGTATTTATGAAGCAGTGTAAACAAAAGTTGTTTTTAAAACATTTTGTCGGGAAGCTGTCTGTATAATGTGATGTGCGCTTGCTGTATTTATGACGCGATGTAAAGAAACTGTCTTTAGAACATGTTGTGGGGAAGCTGTGTTTATAATGTGATGTGAGCTTACTGTATATATGACGCTTTGTAAAGAAATTGTTATTATAATATGTTGTGAAGAATCTGTCTGATGCCAAGATGTCTGTTACGGAATGTGAATAAACTGTCTTAAAGACACAATGTGAATGCACTATCTTAATGATGCAATGTGAATGCAATGTCTTAATGACACAATGTGAATGCACTGTCTTAAAGACACAATGTGAATGCTATGTCTTAATGACACAATGTGAATGCACTGTCTTAAAGACAATGTGAATGCTATGTCTTAATGACACAATGTGAATGCACTGTCTTAAAGACACAATGTGAATGCTATGTCTTAATGACACAATGTGAATGCAATGTCTTAATGACACAGAGTGAACGCAGTGTCTTTATGACGCGATATAAAGAAAGTGTCTGATCTCATCGCATCTCATATAATCATGTTCCTCTTATACCTTGAGGTGTCGAGGTGACGTATAAACAGCGGATGAGTGCCCGATTATTGGCTTCGTGTAATGAGATTCCCATGGACTCTGCTGTTCCCTCTGTCCATTGTTTACGTGGTCGACCTGTTCTTCTGCTTCAAATTGGTCTGTACATCATTGCTTGTTGTGGTATACTGTTAGTTGGTAATCTAGTTACATGGCCAAACCATTTAACTTGCTGCCTTCTGATAAAATGTAGAGCTCCTGTAACCCCAATTTTAGTCCTGATTTCTTCATGTCTGATTTTCTCTCTTCTTGAAACATTGAGTATTCTTCCCAGTAATCTCATTTTTATTGTTGTGATTTTTCTTTTCTCTGTTTCTGTTATTGTCCAGGTTTGGCATTGGTAGCATAGCGTTGGTAGGAAGATTGTGTTGTAAAGTGCTTTCTTAGTAACTATTGATACGTATTTGTTCTTTTGTATTGGTATCATTTGTCCAATGAGTTGGTTTGCCTTATTGCATCTATTTTCGATCTCGTCTTCTGATTTTGCATTAGATGATATTATACTTCCAAGGTACTTGAAGCTCTTTACTTATTTCACTTATTACAGTTTTAGATGAATATTTATTGTTTTTTTTTTCTTTGTTTATATTTATTACCTCTGTCTTACTTCCGCGTTTGTAAGTAAAGGACCTGTATAAACGCCTTAAAGAGCATTGGGCATACAATACCAGACCCTTATCTTATGTGGATAAATCTGCACTCAGTGGGTCACGTGGTCGGGACCACAACGGCCGCGTTTACTTCCCGGGACAGTTCTGGTACCCATTTTAGGCTAGGTCGACCTGATAGCCTAGGTCAATTAAAATAATTCGAACCGGCTTGATGCGGATCGAACCCGTGGCCGCTGGGGCGTCAACCGAGCGTCTAGCCACTACCCTAACGAAGCTCCCACACGCATGAGAACGTTGCAATACTGTTTCTGAGAAACAAACATGTAATATAAGGCGTATTTTTAATGACTGTGTAGTGTTTGAAAATAATGCCGGTCCAAGTTTTGTATTCACCCTCTGTAAAGTTCATGCAACATAATAGGTAAATACATAACTTGGACCGGCAATAGTTTCAAACACTGAACAGTCATTAAAAATACACCCTGTAGTACATGACAATCATGTTTCAAAGTGCAATAATGTTTATAAAAAACAAATATGCAATACTACATACAATACAATCATGTTTCACATTACAATAAAGTTTCTGAGAAACCAACAGGAAATAAGACATTACAATAATTTTAATGCCGCTTACTCACGTTCGAAACACAGCGGTGACCGATTTGGCAACAGACCGCGTCTCGCTGGTTTTAACGTGTTGGTATGGGAGCCGGTCGTTCAGAAAGCAATGGCAAACTAGTGAACGTAAAACTTGCCAAGACATCAACAGCGGCAAAAAAAAAATGCTGGTGTTGACTGCAACGTCCTGTAAAGGATATGCAACTTAAGACAACAATAATTTCACCCAGAGACGGATATGCAATGGTACGTTTACAGTACTGCATCGCAGAGAGAAGTATCTAGTTGTATATTGCAACATGCCTCCCAGAAATACACATGCAACATCGTTTTCTTCCCTGCCAAGATTTATCTTCCCCTGTGTCCTGTCCTATCCATCTTGGCGATTAAACCCACGGCCAATCTCTCGCCCCTCTCCAGTCCACATAAACACTCACGCAATAACACAGACGCCCGTACACACACAGATGTATGTTTGTTTGCTCTATCTTATATGAGATTTTCTCGTATTTGCCAACAATAATTACATCCTACACAGGTCAGCAGGGTTAAAATATTGATTTCTCGTCCTTGACTTGGGGTCATAAATTAAGTAACTCAGAAGTCAGAGTGGGTTCGCCTGATGGCGAGGGACACTGGTAGTAGGGAAAATAAAATCAATCCACTGTACTTGAAATAGTAGCACGTGCATAGACTATGTTTGGATTCAAAGTGAGGGAGCGCACGCACACACACACACACACACACACACACACACACACACACACACACACACACACACGCACGCACGCACGCACGCACACACGCACACACACAAACACAAAAACATCCCACAGTAAAGTAAAGACGTCCACATTCGTTCACTGGCTAGCGTTGGTCAGAAAGACACAATATCTCTGTAGATGCAAGATGAGCTTCGTGAACTCTGAACTGATGTGAGGGCAGCCTCGTGTTTCTTCTTCCGTCATTCTGGTCCCAGTGGAACCCCGGCCCTCAGCCAACTCATGCCTATGCAGCGCTGTAGCGAAGGGAGTTACGAACGCAATTCGTAATCCCGCATATCGCGTACGAACCACAGCTGCGGGCGATTAGGCAGCAGACCACCTTGCGTTGGTTTTCATACAATGGTATGAGTGCCGGTCGGTCAGAAAGCAAGACAAACTACTGAATGTAAATTTTCCAAGAAATCTCCAACAGCCAAAAATGTTGAGGTTGACTGCGACATCCTGTAAAGGATATACAACTTACTTATCTATGCAGACGAGTCCGTAAAAGTTAGAAAAGCAAAGGGCTCTTCTACACGCCCACACATGCAGTTAGTATATGGTGATAGACCCATATTTTATACACGACCCATATTTTATAGACCACCCATACTTTATAGACGACCCATATATTTTATAGACAGCCCATGTTTTATAGACCACCCATATTTTATAGACGACCCATATATTTTATAGACCACCCATATTTTATAGACCACCCATATTTTAAAGACCACCCATATTTTATAGACCACCCATATTTTATATACCACCCATATTTTATAGACCACCCATATTTTATAGACCACCCATATTTTATAGACCACCCATATTTTATAGACCACCCATATTTTATAGACCACCCATATTTTATA
>JACEFZ010016320.1:177500-249213 GCA_014155875.1 Cepaea nemoralis
ACTCAACAGCTCAACATCAGAAGTCAGGTCTAAGATGTTCTCAACAATATAAGCCTGATGCACAATGTTCCCAACATCAGTTATATGATGCGCGATGTTCTCAACATCCGATTTATGATTCGCAATGTTCTTAACATAAGATGTTTGGTTCGCAATGTTCTAAACAATAACAATCTGATGCGCCATGTTCTCAATAATACAAGCCAGATGTCCGATGTTCTCAACATCAGATGTATGATTCGCGATGATCCCAACAATACATGCGCGATGGTAAATAATGTTGCAAATAATTCCAACAAGAGAAGTATACAAGAGAAATAAGTACGATGTTTACAAACAAGAAATACCTATTGATTCATGGTACCAGAAACAGGAGTAAGCACACATGTTAATCCATCAATATCAATGTGTTTAGTGTTGCGTGTATTCGCCAGCCATCTGTCCAATGTCTGTGTGAAGTAGCTGAAATGAGTACGCCATGGACCAATCTAGCCTAGCTATAGCCGGTCACCAGGTTTGATGTTATTTATCATAGTTCGAGAATGACGTCTCACGACAGCGAAGTAGGAAATATAATTAAATGTCTTTTGGTTATCTCCAAAACGGCGTACATGCTATCAGGTTATCTCCAAGATGGCTGAGGATGTTATCATCCGATAACTGTTATCATTGGAACTCTTGGTATAGAAAAGACACCTTAACTGATTCAGTGCCAAGCAAAAACGGCCAAAACACGGCACATAATAACATGAAAAAGTATCGTAAATGTCCGTTCACTGAGCATTCTAATTTCGGTAGATATCAGTAGTTATATATGTTGCTTACTAGCCCCTAAAAGAAGGAGCTAAAGGAGCGCTCCTTCAGGAGCTGAAGGAGCGGGTCGTGAAGGAGCGCGAAGGCGTCTGAAGGAGCGGGTCATGTCCGCTCCTTCTGTGATGTGATATTGACTCCTTCTAACACCTCCCTAGTTGTGTCTTTGGCTTGTTAAGCTCGGTATTTTTGGCGGGTAAAATTTTTTAAAAAGAAAAAAAGTCTGATCTAATGGGTGATAGGTCTCATCATGTGTGTGCGTGTGTGTATGTGGCAGGTGGAGGAAGGAGCCGGCATAAATAGCAAGCGCAAAGAAGGTGGTGGTCGGTGGTGCGACGTGTATAGTGACGTCATCGGTCCCTCGTAGTTGTATGTTTGGGCTATTAGGGTCGAATTTTTGGTGGAAAAGTATGGTCTAAGGGGTAGCGGGGGTATTAGGGGTGATGTCTCCGCACCTCCTTATCGCATCTTTACCATGTTAAGATCGCTGTTTTGGCAGGAAAAGTATGTTTTTTGTAATTAAAAATAATTTAATTTTTTTTTAATTTAAAAAAAAAAAATATTTCAATGGAAAATAAAAGATATTGGTTTATAGTGGTCTTTAGTGGGCGGGGCTTAAAACCTATTATCAAACGGTGTTAGCTCAGTAAATGAAAATCTTAAAAAGAGTAAAGATGGCCGCTAGTACGTGTTGTAGTGGTATGGCTTAGTGTTATTTGATGTTAAGGGGTGGGTGAGTGAAAGCGTATCTCTATAAGTGCTTCCAAACAATATAGCATACAGTATCAGATCGTTAAAGAAACAAATAAAGATGGTTGTCGGTGTCCTCCGTGGGTGCCGGGTTCGAATCCCGGTAGGGCGGTGTAGTGGTAGAAGAAATATTGATAATGTTTTTGTTACTTAGTTGTGATGGCGATAGCGGGTGGTATTAACCAGGCTATGTGTAGCAAAGGAGAGGTGGTGTGTTGGTTGAAGCTTAGGTGGTACCCCAGACGAGATGACAGGTTCGAATCTCGGTACTGTATTATTGGTAAGGGTAATAGGCGTCAGCGTGTGGGGTGTCTAGCTGGTCATACGGGTTAGGATTCGGGCCGCATATTCCATCAATTTCAAGCTGTGTCCACAATTCCAAGGGAAAAACAGGCATCCGACTTCACAGCTTAACTTAACATAACAAATTGGAGAACATAAGATACCCATACACGTAGCCAGCTGTGACAAAACCAATAATAGCCAGCTGTATATGAATAATCCTGGGGGATTATCGCCGTTGATAGAAAGGGGTTGGGAAAGCAATATTACTCGGCATATCTTCGGGGAGGGACTTATAACATATGTCGTCTAAGCCCAAGGTATATCTCCTGTAATATAAGGTGGTCGGAAAACCAATATCACTAGCCTCGATTCTTCTCATAATCGCGACCAGTGGCTTAAAGACTTAACCGTTATTGCAGACGCAGCTGTGTGTAGACTAATCTACCAGGTCACGTGGTCTAGGCCATATCGACAAAAAACGGGGTATAAATGCTAAGGAATATTCACTGTACAAAACAGTTTCTACCAGCCGATCAGAGCTAGGAAACCAGACAGGAAACCTCTTAATACGAGTCCACAGCAGCAGATATCGTGTATAAAAGACGACCAGTCTATATCATATAGAACTACCGCTCTCTGACAACACCAAAAACAGAGCTCACCATGTGGCAAAGCATTAATGGTAAGTTGGACTTTGATAAATCTTTCACAGTTTTGTTATGTTTCTTCACATCGACACGTCGTTAACCTAACAATACTAGTATAATACAGGGGGGATATATAGGCCTAGGCGTATATAACAGCTGAGGAAACAACACAATAGGTTCGTAACAGTTCATATTAGGCTGTGTCAAAATGATGTGAACATAGCGTTACGGTGGTACCTTAATATACACTAGTAATTGGGTAGTCGTATGGGGAGTCAGAGTTTTTTCTGGTGAGGTCGCTATGACTTTACGTTCTTATAAAAAGGAGGGGGCATATCCGATCCAGAGCTAATAATGATATTAGGTGTTCCCTGTACAGATGGTATAGTACCTTATTTTTATCTATGTTTTACAGATACGGATGACCAGGAAGTCCTAATTCGGAAACTGTGGGGTCTTTTAAGAGCGGAACCACACAGCGATTGCCTGGACTGCGCTATTCGCAATATGCAGCAAGCCCAGCCACTCATGGATTCGCTTATGGAGTCTTGGTTTAAAAGTGATAGTTTTTATGATCTAGTAAAGTGTCGACTGCAGTCTGTACTACAAGAACACTTTACCAAGGAGGACATAATCACGCTAAGTCTCAGTAGACTTGAGGCATGTCTCCACGAATATAACGACGAACACGCAACTCCCGAGCCCTCGCCAACCAACAACGAACGTCCATCGCCACCAACATCACCGACCTCCTTAACGTTCAGTCAATCCACACTGGTGGATGGGTGGTAAGCGGCTACATTTAGGTCGTCAATAACGGAACAAAGCTCAATATAAATATACGTCGTTGTAGTGTTCTGTCTTCTCACGGTGTGTTTCATAGGGGTGGCTACAGAGTGGTATATCACTCGAATGATCGTTTACTGACACAAACACCCTACATTCATCAGGGCTCTCACTAGTGGTAAACTGATGTCTCCTAGTGTGAAAAGAGTGAATATCAGCGCACAAGCTATCACAGTGTTGTGACCAAGTGCAACTGTTATTATTCGTGAAGAACACAGACTAAGCCCGCGTTATAAGTTCGGTGACATTGGTATCAATTCCTAAGTCGGTCAACAAGAAAAAAGATGTCTACGCCACCAACAGACCCTCATCAGGCTGCCCTAAGACCGGTTGTCACTAAAAATTATACACTGAACCAAGAAAGAGTAGTTAGGAACAAAATCAACAGAGATGCAACCCGGCTGGTTTACTCGTTAAACGTACAAACTCCGGTCAATGTGGTACTATAACATTTGACAGTACAAGTCACTATGAGTCGTTTTGAACCCGTATGTTTAGCTATTACAAGAGGCGACGCATTGAAACCAAACAAGGCCTGAATGGGGTGCCAGTGGAAGACCTGTTTTCACACCGTTGGCTAAATTCCCTATATAGCACAGGACATATGAAACTTTTTCGCTCAAGGAAAGATTGACAATATTAATTCTTGGTTAGAAATAGACGTTATCGGTCTTGAAGGACGCGATACAGACGAGTAGACACACAAACAACCTGCCCAAGTCAAAGATATGATCGGTCAGTAGATCAGTAAACAATTTGAACATTAAAATAATCTTGGACACTGAAAATTATTGTGCTTGCTGTTTTCACAGGTGTGGTAAACTGATCAACTAGGTGAAATATAAATTAAAATTTAAAACTAATAAATCGCAATTTTATTGCGCAAGATGTAAGCTCGATATACGTCCTATACCTAACTTACACCTATACTTAGGCTATATCTGTATATTAAGTGAAGCTGGCAATAAAATTGCGATTTATTAGTTTTAAATTTTAATTAAATTTTAAAACTAATAAATCGCAATTTTATTGCGCAAGATGTAAGCTCGATATACGTCCTATACCTAACTTACACCTATACTTAGGCTATATCTGTATATTAAGTGAAGCTGGCAATAAAATTGCGATTTATTAGTTTTAAATTTTAATTAAATTTTAACTTTTCACATTTCTAACACTGGTTTGTATCTATGTCAGAGTTTGTTGTGTTTGATGTATAGTTAGGGTTAGGGTTAGGGGTTAAAGTTAGGGTTAGGGGTTAGGGTTAGTGTTAGGGTTAGATGATGTATAGTTAGGGTTAGGGTTAGTAAGAAAGAGTTTGTTGTATTTGATGTATATAAGGCTCTATGTTTTGTAGGCTCTTTTAGGCGATCAGCATTAGTTACTCTGGTAGTCCAAGGAATTCGTCTCAGGAACCCAATCTCTGTTGCTGTTTTCAAGTTCTTCTTAGGGGTGATGGTTGATGACCATATTCATTGTCTAGAATACCGCCTAGTATGTTAGGGGGACAGGTGATGTATCTCCATTAGATTGGGAAACCTGCCTAGTCAGCAGAAAATCGGTTGTTCTGTAATCAAAGAGAGTGTTAATGTTATTTGGTATGAAACGTTGAAAGTCGGTTATAAGATCTGGTAGAGGGTATTCAAGGGCTCATTAAGACAGACGTGGTTTTAAGAAAGGTCGACTTCATAACAGACAGTGTTGGTTGCAGACTTGTCGTTATTGCAGCTGTGAAATGACAAAGTGTGAAAGCGGTGGACAAAGTACGAAATGTTATGTTAGTTAAACTTCGAGACCACCCTTTGTATTGTTGAAAGATGGAACAATGGAAGGTTAGTCTAGAAGTCATTGTGGTATAGAAAGTTGAAGATGTCAGCCATGGGTAATAGCTCTTTGCTGATGAATACTCAGATGATATTGAAACTATCCCAGGTGGAGCCACAGATTGCATTACCATAAATGTTGTTATGACTGTTTCATTAGAACTCATGTGCAACGAAGGTTTGGAGTATCTTGGTGATGTGACATGGAAAAGTTGTGAAGTTATGAAAGACAGAGACACTTTGTGTTAGAAAGAAAGAACAAAGAGTGTGAAGAGATGGGTGATTAGTATGTATAAGTGCGTCTTTAGCAGATACGTTGGAATGGTAAGTTGAAACTTTCGGTAATGTAAAAGAGGGAAAGTGTTGACGTTGATGATTATGTCTTGTGAAATGTCTGTTCAGATAAAAGTTCAAGATACTTTTGACATAACTACAGAAGCACTTTTTTTTCCCTACTTTTTTTTTTATAAGTTTACCCGAGATATTTATAAGTTTGGTTAAGATGTTTCATGTTTTGGCCAACATTTTCCCCCCTTTGGCTAACATATTTTCTTACTTGGGTCAACATATTTCATAGTTTAGCCCATATGTTTTCCCCTATGGTTAACAAATTTTCCTACTTTTCATAAGTTTGGTGTAAATTTTTCTTTACTTGGTCAATATTTTTCTCTTTAGGTTAACACATTTTCCTAAGTTTTATAAGTTTTGTGTAAATTTTTCTTCACTTTTGCGATATTTTTCCCATTAGGTTACCACATTTTCCTAATTTTTATAAGAATGGATGAGATATTTCTTCACTTCGCCAATGTTTTTCCCATTAGGTTAATACATTTTCCTCCTTTTCATAAGTATGGTTGAGATATTTCTTCACTTGGTCAATATTTTTCCCATTTGGTTAACACATTTTCCTAATGTTTATAAGTTTGGGCGATATATTTATAAGATTATTTGAAACATGTCTTTACTTGGAACAATATTTTTTTCACATTTGGTTAACAAACTTTCCTACCTTTTTATGAGTTTGGCCGAGAAGTTTCTTTACTTGTCAACAGTTTTCACCTTTGGCTAACACATTTTCATACATTTTAAAAAGTTTGGATGCGATATTTCTTTACTTGGCCACTATTTTTCATCTTTGGCTAACAAATATTCCTACTGTAGTCGACATATTTTCCTACTGTTTGTAAGTTTGGTCGAGATATTTCAAAACTTGGGTAATATTTTTCCTAATTTGGGTAACACACATTCTTATAACGGTCGACATCTTTATAAGTTTGTCCATCGTTTTGCCTATTGTATTACTTCGGTCGACATATTTCTTGATTTTACTAGCATGGTTTCTTACTTGTTATAAATTCGGATGAGATATTTCTTTACTTGACCAATATTTTTCACCTTTGGCTAGCACATTTTCCTAATGTTTAATAGTTTGGTCGAGATATTTCTGTATTTGGCCACCATTTTTCCCATTTGGCTAACAAATTTTACTACTTTTTATGAGTTTGGACGAGAAGTTTCTTTACTTGGTCAATATTTTTCACGTTTGGTTAACATGCTTTCCTACTTGCTCAATATTTTTCACATTTGACGAACAATTTTCCTACTTTTCATAAGTTTTGTCGAGCTATTTCCTATTTGTGTCAACGTTTTTAATTAGTTTGGTTACAATTTTTCCTACTTTTTATAGTATTGGTCGAGGCGTTTATTATTTTGGCCAACTGTTTTGTCAGTTTGGCTAACAATTTTTCTATCTTTTGTAAAGTTGGTCGTGCCGTTTCTTATTTTGGCCAACAGTTTTGTCAGTTTGGCTAACAGTTTTTCTTATTTGACTGTTGGATTGGTACATAGAACCTGTACTTTTGTCTGGATGTGAAATGTTGGTTGTGGAACAATTGATGCACATAAACAATAATAAACGAGACATGCACACAGTGGACCACCAGTACACATTGGAACAGAGAGACAGGAATAAATACACATTGGTATAGCGAGACAGAATCACACACACAAGTACAATACCACAAAAGTACAAATACACAAATATCTGCCAACGACCCAAGTACACCAGAAGAATGTCACAAGTACAAAAGGACAAATGTTTACAAAAATGATACAAATCAAATAACAAAAACAGAGATTTTCATTTGTTTTCTCTTTTAATTTTCAATCACCCAGTGGTAAACACTTGTCTGAGTAGTCAGTCGCTAATATCATACGTGTCCATGAGCACCTGTTGTTGTTGGTCTTCTCTTTTTTCTAATACGAATACCTGGTTGGGTAACAGGATCGACAGCGCCTTGCAGTAATTCCTAAGGGCTGTCAATTTGGCTCTATCTTTTTGTTGGATATCCGTTTCCTCTGTTACTATGTGAGCAGTAGTGTTTTTCCCTGCTTGAGAGGTGTCTAAGGGCTTCTGATGTTGTGTTCTTATATGACGATGTAAATTGTCTTTTCGTTGATACAAACGCCCACAGCTGTGACATTTGTGGGTTGTGGAATTGTGAACTGTATTAGTGTGGCGTGTGAGATTGTATTTTTCAGTAAATACTTTCCCACAGGTGATACACCGGTGGCCTTCTCTCTTAGGAGTGGGCATAATGCTTCTGGGTGCCAATACGATGTCTTGATACTAGTTGGTTGATAGCAGTAGCTTGGTACACGGTCTGTATATTTCAGTGACCTAGTAGCTGTTTGACCTCGAGAATGCAGAGTCTTTATATTTCACCTAGTTGATCAGTTTACCACACCTGTGAAAACAGCAAGCACAATAATTTTCAGTGTCCAAGATTATTTTAATGTTCAAATTGTTTACTGATCTACTGACCGATCATATCTTTGACTTGGGCAGGTTGTTTGTGTGTCTACTCGTCTGTATCGCGTCCTTCAAGACCGATAACGTCTATTTCTAACCAAGAATTAATATTGTCAATCTTTCCTTGAGCGAAAAAGTTTCATATGTCCTGTGCTATATAGGGAATTTAGCCAACGGTGTGAAAACAGGTCTTCCACTGGCACCCCATTCAGGCCTTGTTTGGTTTCAATGCGTCGCCTCTTGTAATAGCTAAACATACGGGTTCAAAACGACTCATAGTGACTTGTACTGTCAAATGTTATAGTACCACATTGACCGGAGTTTGTACGTTTAACGAGTAAACCAGCCGGGTTGCATCTCTGTTGATTTTGTTCCTAACTACTCTTTCTTGGTTCAGTGTATAATTTTTAGTGACAACTTGTCTTAGGGCAGCCTGATGAGGGTCTGTTGGTGGCGTAGACATCTTTTTTCTTGTTGACCGACTTAGGAATTGATACCAATGTCACCGAACTTATAACGCGGGCTTAGTCTGTGTTCTTCACGAATAATAACAGTTGCACTTGGTCACAACACTGTGATAGCTTGTGCGCTGATATTCACTCTTTTCACACTAGGAGACATCAGTTTACCACTAGTGAGAGCCCTGATGAATGTGGGGTGTTTGTGTCAGTAAACGATCATTCGAGTGATATACCACTCTGTAGCCACCCCTATGAAACACACCGTGAGAAGACAGAACACTACAACGACGTATATTTATATTGAGCTTTGTTCCGTTATTGACGACCTAAATGTAGCCGCTTACCACCCATCCACCAGTGTGGATTGACTGAACGTTAAGGAGGTCGGTGATGTTGGTGGCGATGGACGTTCGTTGTTGGTTGGCGAGGGCTCGGGAGTTGCGTGTTCGTCGTTATATTCGTGGAGACATGCCTCAAGTCTACTGAGACTTAGCGTGATTATGTCCTCCTTGGTAAAGTGTTCTTGTAGTACAGACTGCAGTCGACACTTTACTAGATCATAAAAACTATCACTTTTAAACCAAGACTCCATAAGCGAATCCATGAGTGGCTGGGCTTGCTGCATATTGCGAATAGCGCAGTCCAGGCAATCGCTGTGTGGTTCCGCTCTTAAAAGACCCCACAGTTTTCCGAATTAGGACTTCCTGGTCATCCGTATCTGTAAAACATAGATAAAAATAAGGTACTATACCATCTGTACAGGGAACACCTAATATCATTATTAGCTCTGGATCGGATATGCCCCCTCCTTTTATAAGAACGTAAAGTCATAGCGACCTCACCAGAAAAAATTCTGACTCCCCATACGACTACCCAATTACTAGTGTATATTAAGGTACCACCGTAACGCTATGTTCACATCATTTTGACACAGCCTAATATGAACTGTTACGAACCTATTGTGTTGTTTCCTCAGCTGTTATATACGCCTAGACCTATATATCCCCCCTGTATTATACTAGTATTGTTAGGTTAACGACGTGTCGATGTGAAGAAACATAACAAAACTGTGAAAGATTATTTATCAAAGTCCAACTTACCATTAATGCTTTGCCACATGGTGAGCTCTGTTTTTGGTGTTGTCAGAGAGCGGTAGTTCTATATGATATAGACTGGTCGTCTTTTATACACGATATCTGCTGCTGTGGACTCGTATTAAGAGGTTTCCTGTCTGGTTTCCTAGCTCTGATCGGCTGGTAGAAACTGTTTTTGTACAGTGAATATTCCTTAGCATTTATACCCCCGTTTTTGTCGATGTGGCCTAGACCACGTGACCTGGTAGATTAGTCTACACACAGCTGCGTCTGCAATAACGGTTAAGTCTTTAAGCCACTGGTCGCGATTATGAGAAGAATCGAGGCTAGTGATATTGGTTTTCCGACCACCTTATATTACAGGAGATATACCTTGGGCTTAGACGACATATGTTATAAGTCCCTCCCCGAAGATATGCCGAGTAATATTGCTTTCCCAACCCCTTTCTATCAACGGCGATAATCCCCCAGGATTATTCATATACAGCTGGCTATTATTGGTTTTGTCACAGCTGGCTACGTGTATGGGTATCTTATGTTCTCCAATTTGTTATGTTAAGTTAAGCTGTGAAGTCGGATGCCTGTTTTTCCCTTGGAATTGTGGACACAGCTTGAAATTGATGGAATATGCGGCCCGAATCCTAACCCGTATGACCAGCTAGACACCCCACACGCTGACGCCTATTACCCTTACCAATAATACAGTACCGAGATTCGAACCTGTCATCTCGTCTGGGGTACCACCTAAGCTTCAACCAACACACCACCTCTCCTTTGCTACACATAGCCTGGTTAATACCACCCGCTATCGCCATCACAACTAAGTAACAAAAACATTATCAATATTTCTTCTACCACTACACCGCCCTACCGGGATTCGAACCCGGCACCCACGGAGGACACCGACAACCATCTTTATTTGTTTCTTTAACGATCTGATACTGTATGCTATATTGTTTGGAAGCACTTATAGAGATACGCTTTCACTCACCCACCCCTTAACATCAAATAACACTAAGCCATACCACTACAACACGTACTAGCGGCCATCTTTACTCTTTTTAAGATTTTCATTTACTGAGCGAACACCGTTTGATAATAGATTTTAAGCCCCGCCCAATAAAGACCACTATAAACCAATATCTTTTATTTCCCATTGAAATTTTTTTTTTTTTAATTAAAAAAAAATTAAATTATTTTTAATTTAAAAAAAATACTTTTCCTGCCAAAACAGCGATCTTAACATGGTAAAGATGCGATAAAGAGGTGCGGAGACATCACCCCTAATACCCCCGCTACCCCTTAGACCATACTTTTCCACCAAAAATTCGACCCTAATAGCCCAAACATACAACTGCGAGGGACCGATGACGTCACTATACACGTCGCACCACCGACCACCACCTTCTTTGCGCTTACTATTTATGCCGGCTCCTTCCGCTCCACCCTGGCCACATACACACAAGCACACACACATGATGAGACCTATCACCCATTAGACCAGACTTTGTTCTTTTTAAAAAAATTTTACCCGCCAAAAATACCGAGCTTAACAAGCCAAAGACACAACTAGGGAGGTGTTAGAAGGAGTCAATATCACACCACAGAAGGAGCTGACATGACCCGCTCCTTCAGACGCCTTCGCGCTCCTTCACGACCCGCTCCTTCAGCTCCTGAAGGAGCGCTCCTTTAGCTCCTTCTTTTAGGGGCTAGTAAGCAACATATATAACTACTGATATCTACCGAAATTAGAATGCTCAGTGAACGGACATTTACGATACTTTTTCATGTTATTATGTGCCGTGTTTTGGCCGTTTTTGCTTGGCACTGAATCAGTTAAGGTGTCTTTTCTATACCAAGAGTTCCAATGATAACAGTTATCAGATGATAACATCCTCAGCCATCTTGGAGATAACCTGATAGCATGTACGCCGTTTTGGAGATGAACAAAAGACATTTAATTATATTTCCTACTTCGCTGTCGTGAGACGTCATTCTCGAACTATGATAAATAACATCAAACCTGGTGACCGGCTATAGCTAGGCTAGATTGGTCCATGGCGTACTCATTTCAGCTACTTCACACAGACATTGGACAGATGGCTGGCGAATACACGCAACACTAAACACATTGATATTGATGGATTAACATGTGTGCTTACTCCTGTTTCTGTACCATGAATCAATAGGTATTTCTTGTTTGTAAACATCGTACTTATTTCTCTTGTATACTTCTCTTGTTGGAATTATTTGCAACATTATTTACCATCGCGCATGTATTGTTGGGATCATCGCGAATCATACATCTGATGTTGAGAACATCGGACATCTGGCTTGTATTATTGAGAACATGGCGCATCAGATTGTTATTGTTTAGAACATTGCGAACCAAACATCTTATGTTAAGAACATCGCGAATCATAAATCGGATGTTGAGAACATCGCGCATCATATAACTGATGTTGGGAACATTGTGCACCAGGCTTATATTGTTGAGAACATCTTAGACCTGACTTCTGATGTTGAGCTGTTGAGTTGGGTTGAGTTGAATCAAAAATACTGAAGTGCTTTATTGAACCTAGACTGTTGTTATACGGATGTGAAACATGGACAATGAATAGTCAAGCTGGGGAACATCTTATGGCAATGGAAATGTGCTTTATGAGCACATTCAAAGAATACCAACGAAAATCCAATGAGCAAGTCCAACAAGAAATAAATGAAACGAGTAACTTGAATTAACAAACTGTAAAACGTAGTGAAAACCGGCAAGATTGAGGGGGAAAGAACAAGGGAAAGGCAGAGAAATACATTTTTCGATTGCTTGGCCTCATGGTATAATCGAGACAAGGGCATAGACAACTGATCCAAGACTGATGGCGAACCATGACCGCTGACGCTTATGGTGAGCTCTGTTTTTGGTGTTGTCAGAGAGCGGTAGTTCTATATGATATAGACTGGTCGTCTTTTATACACGATATCTGCTGCTGTGGACTCGTATTAAGAGGTTTCCTGTCTGGTTTCCTAGCTCTGATCGGCTGGTAGAAACTGTTTTGTACAGTGAATATTCCTTAGCATTTATACCCCTTTTTTTGTCGATATGGCCTAGACCACGTGACCTGGTAGATTAGTCTACACACAGCTGCGTCTGCAATAACGGTTAAGTCTTTAAGCCACTGGTCGCGATTATGAGAAGAATCGAGGCTAGTGATATTGGTTTTCCGACCACCTTATATTACAGGAGATATACCTTGGGATTAGACGACATATGTTATAAGTCCCTCCCCGAAGATATGCCGAGTATTATTGCTTTCCCAACCCCTTTCTATCAACGGCGATAATCCCCCTAGGATTATTCATATACAGCTGGCTATTATTGGTTTTGTCACAGCTGGCTACGTGTATGGGTATCTTATGTTCTCCAATTTGTTATGTTAAGTTAAGCTGTGAAGTCGGATGCCTGTTTTTCCCTTGGAATTGTGGACACAGCTTGAAATTGATGGAATATGCGGCCCGAATCCTAACCCGTATGACCAGCTAGACACCCCACACGCTGACGCCTATTACCCTTACCAATAATACAGTACCGAGATTCGAACCTGTCATCTCGTCTGGGGTACCACCTAAGCTTCAACCAACACACCACCTCTCCTTTGCTACACATAGCCTGGTTAATACCACCCGCTATCGCCATCACAACTAAGTAACAAAAACATTATCAATATTTCTTCTACCACTACACCGCCCTACCGGGATTCGAACCCGGCACCCACGGAGGACACCGACAACCATCTTTATTTGTTTCTTTAACGATCTGATACTGTATGCTATATTGTTTGGAAGCACTTATAGAGATACGCTTTCACTCACCCACCCCTTAACATCAAATAACACTAAGCCATACCACTACAACACGTACTAGCGGCCATCTTTACTCTTTTTAAGATTTTCATTTACTGAGCTAACACCGTTTGATAATAGATTTTAAGCCCCGCCCAATAAAGACCACTATAAACCAATATCTTTTATTTTCCATTGAAATTTTGTTTTTTTTAAATTAAAAAAAAAATTAAATTATTTTTAATTAAAAAAAAATACTTTTCCTGCCAAAACAGCGATCTTAACATGGTAAAGATGCGATAAAGAGGTGCAGAGACATCACCCCTAATACCCCCGCTACCCCTTAGACCATACTTTTCCACCAAAAATTCGACCCTAATAGCCCAAACATACAACTACGAGGGACCGATGACGTCACTATACACGTCGCACCACCGACCACCACCTTCTTTGCGCTTACTATTTATGCCGGCTCCTTCCGCTCCACCCTGGCCACATACACACACGCACACACACATGATGAGACCTATCACCCATTAGACCAGACTTTTTTCTTTTTAAAATAATTTTACCCGCCAAAAATACCGAGCTTAACAAGCCAAAGACACAACTAGGGAGGTGTTAGAAGGAGTCAATATCACACCACAGAAGGAGCTGACATGACCCGCTCCTTCAGACGCCTTCGCGCTCCTTCACGACCCGCTCCTTCAGCTCCTGAAGGAGCGCTCCGTTAGCTCCTTCTTTTAGGGGCTAGTAAGCAACATATATAACTACTGATATCAAGAAAGAAAACAAATAGTAGTATGGCGATGTATCTGTTTAAATTGGAGGCCACATTTGGCGATATTTAATCCTTCGACAATTTATGAGTTAAGTTGATGTTGTTGTATTGTTGAAGATATTTTCCAGGTGGTAGCCTAATGCTTGTACGTTGCTATTCATTTTATGTTAACTGAAAACACAAATTACATGACCCCATAAACACGTCTTTAGGTTAGTTTTGTATATAAATTAATTGCATGTCAACTGGGCTGTTTGTGATTTCTTGACAAGTTTACGTTCAGTAGTTTTCCATTGCTTTCTGAAAGACCGGCACTCATACCATTGTATGAAATCAACGCAAAATCTGCTTCTAAATCGACCCGCAGCTGTGTGTCGAAAATAGGTATGCGGGATTACCAATTGCATTCGTAGCTCCTTGGCTACGGAGCCGGCTGGTATAGTGGGTAAGTAAGATGTCCTATCACAGGCCTTAATTGATTCAGTGCCCAAAAAAAAAGGTAGGTTTGGGCCAAACATGATACACAATCAAATGAACCAGTATTATAATGTAAATGTTCATTCACTGAGAATTAAAATTGCGGACGATACCGCGAAACGAATCAAATAACACGATGACTCTAGTATGGCGATATATTGTCTCTCTGTCGAAATGGGAGGTCCCATTTGGCGATATATTATCCTTCGGCACTGAATCTGTTAAGGCGCTTTGAGCTTGTGGTGACGAGGGTGATGTGGAAGCAGACCGCTTTGCGTTGATTTCCATGATATGAGACGTCGGCCTTTAAAAACAATAGTGAACTACTAGACTAAACTTACGCAGTAACTTACAAACAGTCTTTAAGGGATTGACTGCAGCGTCCTGCAAAGGAGATGCATCTATCTAACGACCTGGGAAATAGGACACCGAAGAAATCTGCCTCGATGCGAATTCAAACCCAGGATTACCAGATCATAAGCCAAGTGTGCTAGCCACTGATTACGTGCGAATTCGTAGAAGACAACAACACTACTTTGCTATTAGTGAAAACAAGAACGACGGAGAAACATTGCATATATATTATGTATAATTATATATGTATATATATGTATATATATGTATATATACATATATATATATATATATATATATATATATATATATATATATATATATATATATATATATATATATATATATATATATATATATATATATATATATATATATATATATATATATATACTAGCTGACCCGGCCCGGCTTCGCCCAGACCCTGGTGGGGAGCATCTCATTTAATTCATATAAGTAGTCATATAAGTTCTCGTTCCCGTTACCGACAATCTGTCTGTCTGTCTGTCTATCTGTCTGTCTGTCTGTCTGACCCGGCCCGGCTTCGCCCAGACCCTGATGGGGAGCATCTCATTTAATTCATATAAGTAGTCATATAAGTTCCCGTTCCCGACTATCTATCTGTCTGTCTGTCTGACCCGGCCCGGCATCGCCCAACTCCTGGTGGGGAGCATCTCATTTAATTCATATAAGTAGTCATATAAGTTCCCGTTCCCGACTGTCTGTCTGTCTGTCTGTCTGTCTATCTATCTGTCTGTCTGTCTGTCTGACCCGGCCCAGCCCATGGTGGAGAGCATCTCATTTAAATCATATAAGTAGTCATATAAGATCCCGTTCCCGACTATCTGTCTGTCTGTCTGTCTTGGGTAAATGGAGGAGGGAGGAGGAAGAGGGAGGTGGAGGGAGGAGGAGGGATTAGGAAGAGGAGGGAGGAGTAGGGTGGAGGAGGGGGAGGAGGGAGGAGGAAGAGGGAGAAGGAGGGAGGAGGAGAACGCAGGAGGAGGAGGGAGGAGGAGGAGGAGAGGAGGAGGAGGGAGAGGGAGGAGGAGGGAGGAGGAGAGAGTAGGAGGAGGGAGGAGGCGAGTGGATCATGAAGAGGGGGAAGATTGGATGAGGAAGAGTGATAAAGGTAAGGACGGAGGAGTTATGAATTGGAAAGGAGGATGTAGGAGTTAGAAGGATTGAGGGGCTAACGTGCAGGAGGATGTGTTGCAGTAGTAGTATAGGGAGGATGATTGAGATATTGATGAGTATTTAAATGTGAGTAGGGTTGAGAAATGGATGAGGTGAGGAGCTGAGGGTATAAGGACGATGAGTAAGATGAGGAGTGAAGAGGAGAAGTGAGGCATTGCTTAGAATATGAAGAGGATGAGGTGTGAGGACGAGGAAAGAGGGATTAGGAGGCATTGTGAAGGGATTAGTATTTATTATTTATCGTTATCATAGGAGGTATTAGTGGAGACTTTAGTATTATGTATATTTAATTAGATTTATCATTATTCAATTATATAGGGTTATTGTAGTTTTGAGGGCTACTGTAGATTAATCAGTCTGATTTAGATTCTTGATGAATTGGATGATTTATGTGTATTATTTGTAGGAATATAATAGAGTCTAAATTTATTATTATTTATGTCGACTTAGTACTTAACTAGTATTTTCTATTCACTTTCTTATTCTTCTTTCTTAACGTGGATTCTTACTCTTTATTCGTAACCGATATATTCGTAAGTATTCTTCGTTGAATTCATCTTCTTGATATCTGTATCTCATTTATTCTTATTCTTTCTTAAGGCTATTATTTTCATTCGTTTCGTTATTCTTCTTTATTTCCTCTTTCATTATTTTCCGCTTTTGCTCATTATTACTTTCTGGATTCTTTATTCTTCTTCTGTCTCCTTTTCTTCTTCGTTTATTCTCTTTCTTCATTCATTCTTCTTCGTTTTCTTCTTTTTTTCATCCTTCTTCGTATTCTTTTTTCATTACTTCTTCTTCCTTATGGCCTCTTTTCTCTTTTCTTTTTTCCTCCTCTTTCTTTTTGTTTTTTTTTTTTTTTTTTTTCTCCTTACTTTCCTTTTTTTCTTTTTCTCTATTCCTTCTTCTCCTTCTTCTTCTGTAAACTTCTTTTTTATCGGCTTCGCCCTCCTTTGTTTTCTTCTTTCTTCTTTCTTCTTGCTCCCCTGTCTTCTGGTCGTTTTCCTTTTTTCTCCTTCGTTCTTTTCCTGCTCTGCTTTCTTTTCCTTTCCGCTTCCTCCGCTTCTTGTTCTTCTTGTTTCTTTCTTCCTCTTTTCTCCTGGCTGTTTGGGGGCGTTTTTTCGTGTCTTCCTTCCCTTCCCTTCTCGAGGGTCCTGCTTTTTTCCGTCCTCTTTCTTTTTTCTGTCCTTCCCTCCGCTACGCTTCTTGGCTTCTTCTTCGTCCTTACTTCTTTCTCGCTTTCTTCTTTACTCTGTCTTACCCCCTTTTCCTTCTTTGTTTTCTTCTCTTCGCTTTCTCTTTTCTGTCCTATCTTTCTTGCTTCTCTTTTCTTCCTTCCTTTCTTCGTCTCTCTACTTGTCTGTTCTCTGTTCTTGCGTCTTGCTCCTTTCGTATTCGCCCTTCTTCCGTCTTCGTTCGTGCTGGTCCTTCTTCTCGTTTTTCTTCTGTCGTTTGTTTCCCGTTGTCTTCGTTCTCTATTTCTTCTGCTGTTCTTCCTTACTCTGTCTGTGCGTATCCGTTCGTCGCGCTTCTGCGTCCCTGCTTTGAGCTTCGCTTTCGCCTGACTCCTTGCTCCGCGCTTTTTTCCTTTGTCCTGCTTTCTGCGTGGTTCTGCCTCTGACTAGTCGTTTTCATTCCTTCTTTTACGTCGGCCTCCTTCTTTTCGTCTGTCGCGGCTCTATTTTGAAGGATAAGAGAAGAGTGACTGGAGTTCGCCATTACCGATTCATACTCCGTCTAGGTTCTGTGATTTCCGTCCTTCCATTGATTGTTCTTCCCTTCTACACGACTGTAGATAACTTCCTTACACATAAAAAGATGAATTGTTATTGATATTGCCGTGGCATGGAGGCATATATATCAGAAGCAGAGTTGAACGCCTACGCCAGCCGGCACGGCACTTGATGATGATGATGATTGCCGTGTGACGATTCTGTGTAGTCACGTCATTTTCTTCCCTTTCCCTAGCGTTTTGGTTCGGGGTTTCTTTCATGATCATCATCATATATTTACGTACGTATTTTGGGAATGGGAGGAGGGAGGAGGAGGAAGAAGAAAAAAAAATACGACAGTTGGCAGCGCTGGAATGAAAGGAAGGCGTGTAGAAAATTTTCATCTCAATCGGATGGGCCGTTCGCGAACAAATAAAGGACATACATACATACATCCAGACAGACAGACGGAGATCCTAATTTATATATATATATATATATATATATATATATATCTATATATATATATATATATATATATATATATATATATATATATATATATATATATATATATATATATATATATATATATATATATATACTAGCTGACCCTGCCCGGCTTCGCCCAGACCCTGGTGGGGAGCATCTCATTTAATTCATATAAGTAGTCATATAAGTTCTCGTTCCCGTTACCGACTGACTGTACTGTCTGTCTGTCTGTCTGTCTGTCTGCCTGTCTGTCTGTCTGTCTGTCTGTCTGTCTGACCCGGCCCGGCATTGCCCAGCTCCTGGTGTGGAGCATCTCATTTAATTCATATAAGTAGTCATATAAGTTCCCGTTCCCGACTGTCTATCTGTCTGTCTATCTGTCTGTCTATCTGTCTGCCTGACCCTGCCCGGCTTCGCCCAGTTCCTGGTGGGGAGCATCTCATTTAATTCATATAAGTAGTCATATAAGTTCCCGTTCCCCTTACCGACTATCTGTCTGTCTGTCAGTCTGTCTGTCTGTCTGTCTGTCTGTCTGTCTGTCTGTCTGACCCGGCCCGGCATCGCCCAGCTCCTGGGGTGAAGCATCTCATTTAATTTATATAAGTAGTCATATAAGTTCCTGTTCCCGACTGTCTATCTGTCTGTCTGTCTGTCTATCTGTCTGCCTGACCCTGTCCGGCTTCGCCCAGTCCCTGGTGGGGAGCATCTAATTTAATTCATATAAGTAGTCATATAAGTTCTCATTAAATTCATAGAACAAAAAAAGTAACTTAAAAGAATGTCCTTCCACACACCATCTATTATTTTTAATGAAAACTCTTTCTAATCACCTGCATGACTACAGTAACTTCTTAAGCAAAAAAAGATGAGTTACAATGTTATGCATTGTGCATTATTTTTATGAAAACTTTGAAAATGCCTTACAGATTGTATCATTATTTATTATAACTCATATGCCGGTACATAACTATGGACAAAGAGTTTATAAATCTTTGAAAACGATGCCACAATATGACTATGAGTTATACAGAAAAGTTATGCCCCTTGAAATAACTTTTACAGAGTTAGGTCCCCTGAGATATATGAAATTATAATGAAAAATGAAAAATGAAATAATACTGAGTAAGCAGGCGATTTCACACTATAAAAATATCACAGTTGGCAGCGCTGGAATGAAAGGAAGGCGTGTAGAAAATTTCATCTCAATCGGATGGGCCGTTCGCGAACAAATAAAGGACATACATACATACAGACAGACAGACAGACAGACAGACAGACAGACGGAGATCCTAATTTATATATAAGATATATATATATATATATATATATATATATATATATATATATATATATATATATATTATATATATATAATAATAATAATAATAATAATAATAATAATAATAATTCTTTAAAAAACATACAACACGCACACACATACACACACACACACACACACACACGCACGCACACACACACACACACACACACACACACACACACACACACACACACAGAGCTAGCTACGAAAACTGATCAAGGAATGAAAGAAAAATGTATTATACGTTACAGAAGCAGTGCAAAGTTTTAACAAATATACAAAAAATTGAATATAGATGGAACATATTACATGACTCAATAACACAGACGTCTAAAGAGATAATCAAACCAGTGAAAAGAACCGTATCAACTGCTGCTGCTGATTTGAAGAAAAAACGTGTTCAATTGTCGGTATGTCGACGTGGTATAATTGGGGCCCTATAGTGTTTCTGTTTTGCTTGCGGAAATGGAGCTGCGTGTTTCACTTCTTGGTTTCTAATCGTTTCCTGTTGGTTTTTTATTTCTTCTTTGTTGCTGCTTTTTATGTCTGGTCAGTTGCACACTGGTAGGGCCTGGTGATGTTAGACCGCCTCTCTCTCTCTCTCTCTCTCTCTCTCTCTCTCTCTCTCTCTCTCTCTCTCTCTCTCTCTCTCTCTCTCTCTCTCTCTCTCTCTCCCTCCCTCCCTCCCTCTCTCTCTCTCGATGAGTACGTGGGTGGGGGATGTGTGTGGGGATCTGTGTATGGCAGGGGGATGTGTGTGTGGGTGGGGGATGTGTATGGGTGGTGTATGGGTGGTGTAAATGTGGGTTTGGTGGCGGGATGTGTGTGTGGGTGGTGGATGTGCGGTTGAGGGATGAGTGGATGGAGGATGGGTGATTGGGGGTGTGTAACTGAATGGGTGGAGGATGTGTAGAGGATATGTGGGTGGGTGGGTGTGTGTTGGATGGGGGATGTTGTGGCGTGTGTGTGGGTGGGGAGATTGTGTGGGTTGGGGATGTGTGAAGGGTTGGGTGCGGGATGTGTGTGTGTGTGTGTGTGTGTGTGTGTGTGTGTGGATGGGGGAGATTATGTGGTCGGGGAAGTATAGGTGGGGGTGTGTATGGGTGGGTGCATGATGTGTGGGTTGGCAGAGGATGTTTGTGTGGGTGAGGGAATGTGTGGTTGGGGATGTGTGTTTGGCTGAGTGATTGGGGGTGTGTGGGTGGGCGAGTGTGTGTGGGGTGGGGGATGTGTTTGTGTGTGTGTGTGTATGTGTGGTAGGGGAGATGTGTGGGTGGGTGGGGGAATATATGTATGCCTGGGGTATGTGCGTGGTTGGATGTTGTTTGTGGGTGGGAGATGTGTGTGTGTGCATTGGATGTGTGTGTGCAGTGGATGCGTGGTGGGTGGGAGATGTGTGCGTGGGTGGGGTATATGTTTTATAACATGGTAATAACACTGTTTATGTTTACAACATTCATTTGACAATGTTTTTTTCCTATGTAAATGCATCATGCACTATTGATGAACGAAATATGAGTGACTGGAAGGGCCGAATGTAAGACGGGCCTGCGTGCCCAATTTGTAACCCTTCTAAAATAAAGATCAATCAATCAATCAATCAATCAATCAATTAATCAATCAATCTTTTTCATGGGGTTCTTTTATTTTTCAGGAAGTGATGATCGGTAGTCGACACGACGACATGTCCATCCATCTTTCTTGTCTTTTGGTCTGTCGTTGAATCTTCGAGGACTGTCTCTTTTTTTCCAATCTTGTGTCTTCCACTCTTGTCCTTGGTGGAATGTAATCTTTTCTCATAGTCGCCGTTGTCTCTTGGTCGCTTTCTTTTTCACTTTCTGTTTCTTTTTCCTCGTCTGTTTTTTCGTCTTTTGTCTGGTTTTTCTGTTGGCGTCGTCTGTTTGGACTGTTTCATATTTGATCTATTTCTTGAGTAGTTCAATCTTTGCTTGCTCTTCTTTGACCTTTGCCAGTGTTTCTTCCGTCTGCGCCTTGATTTCAGCCCCCCGAGTCACAATCCCGCTCGACCTTCTGCTTGACGAACGTCATTCAGTTGGTCCAGGATGCGTACAGCTATTAATTGCTGTTCTTGTGATTGGTCGTTCTCTGCTCCATGTATGTATTTTTGATTTCAAGTTCTTTAGCTGGCTCTCCAATTGTGTAATTTTGTGTGTGTGCGTGCGTGCGTGCGCGCGCGCGTGTGTGTGTGTGTGTGTGTGTGTGTGTGTGTGTGTGTGTGTGTGTGTGTGTGATAATAATAAAATTGATAATAATATCTTGTACTCGTATGTCTTTCTTTAGGCTAGTGTGCCGCCTGCTATGGTGGGGAATCTCTGGTGGTTTCTCTCCTTCACTGAGCACTGACTGAAGGCGGTATGCTTGACATCAACGTTCTCAGTTAGGTTGCTAATCCTTGTGAATTGCATTCTGTTTGGGATAGGGAACGATTGGACTGTGTGTTCTGTAAAAAATCATAGAAGATTTCTATGAAAGACTGACTAGTTATATTTCGGAAGATTGTTCTATTGGCAAGGTAAAACTATAATCTATCATCCTAAGTGGTTATCCAAATCTAAAATCCTTTTTCCTGTGATTGAAAGTGTTGCCATTTCATTTCTGCCCTAACAGACCAACCATCAGTTAGGGCGGGTGGAAGAATGGCTAGAAGTCTTTCAACATTCTGTTCTAGTAGTTTTCTTGGGCTCATTAATATGCTGAAGCTTGTAAGAGGTAGACTATCGCAAGAACTCACGTGAAATCTAACTCTACGGGTAAATACAAATCGTTTGACTCCTTTCTCGGGGAGTTTAGTTCATCTTCTCATCATATGTAGGCGTGCCGTAACTCGGAGCTTACTATCTACTCTGTTTCTTTGGGTTAGTTTTGGTATATTTTGTTCTTATTTGAATATAACCTGCTTTGAGGACTGATTCTCAGAGGAGGATGTATTAGTATCACTGGGGGATTCTATGAAGGATTACTATCAAAAGCCAATGGATCTGTATCAAGGATCATTCTCTGAGAACTATCTCTTGTCAGGATGAATGGGGTCTGGTTATGGCAGGTCGTCTGTTGATCTGTTCTTGTGATCTGAAGGAGGTAATGAGTTGAATATTAATGGATAATGAGGGGTGAGGATGAACATCTCGGTATGGCTGGAAGTACTCCCTTTTTCGACATCTTGATTATCAACACTCAAATGTAACAAATAAAAACGTGTGCTATGAATGTGGGCTGGAGACCAGATGTGTCAGAATCCTGGGAAAATTACTCCAGAGTTACAGTATTGAAACCTGTGTCGTTTTGAAGTTCAAGTCGTCCTTCGTCTATATACTTGTTTATCGTCAGATCAAGGCAGTGGAGACATACACGGTGACACTGTTTTCCAGTTAATGCCGAATTCAGACATTTTCTTTTCAAGGACCGTTTTCCAATAAGATCTTCCAGATTCTTCTAGCTCTTGTCTGGCCGTCTTGATTAAACTTTATATTGTTACAACTTTGACATACTGTATTTAGCAATACACTGGGCGAGTGGGAATTTGTGTTTCTATTGGTCTATTATAAGTCTGACTCAGATCTTGATGTATTTGTTTGTTTAAACTATCTGTCTATTCTACTCTTCTCTAATCACTGTGCAACATTTCCCCCAGGTGTTGCCATTGTGTAAACATTCTTCTGAAAGAGTGACGGATAGATTAGGACAATTATCTTACTATGCGGGATTAGATCGTAGAATCTCTTGCGATCTTGTGACCCTGGACGAGCTTCATTCGATTCTTCCAGGATGCACTGTACAGCTTTTATTTTCTATTCTTTTTATTGGTTATTTCTTTGCTCCATGTTATCTATTTTTGTTTCAAGTCCTTCAGAGGGCCCTCCAATTGTGTTGTGTCTGTGTTAGTTATCGATTTACCTGCACTGAGTTTTTATCCCATATGACTCGATCTCTACCCGCAGTATGGCTTGTGAAAGCGGCACACAAGGCATGAACTCGGTAGCTCCAGCGACGGCCCCCCGGGGGACTCTGATAAAATTGCACTCATAAACCGAATGGGAGTCCGAAATTGAACACTCAAGTGCAAAGCAAAAAGAATATTGTTGGAAACTAATGGGGTTCAGCATGACAGCATGAATAAGTGCGCTTGTTATTAAGCATCCGGCGCGCTGATGCCGAGGTAGCGGGCTCAACGCCTAGACCGGTCAGTTCAACTAAAATGTTGATTTCTCATCATTGACTTGCGGATGTAAATTACAAGTACCCCAGAAGTCGGAGTGGGTTCGTCTGACGAAACGCGCCAAAACCATCAAGTGCACTAGAATTAGTAGCACGTGCATGGACTATACGTGAAGACAAAGCGAGCGAACGTAATAAAAAAAAAAAAAACGAGAACTGAAAACTACCAAATGTCTATAATTAAAGAAGAGGAAACCTCGATGGGAACACATGAAAACTCCCAGGATGGACAGCGTATATTTACAGTGATGACAGAGCTGTATCAGTTTCTGAGACATTGGAGAAGATTAATCTTTATTCACAGCTTGAGTGAGAGATGCTTCCACACATCAGACTAAACAATCGAAAGCCCAAGGACAAGAAATATAAATACAGGAGAATGGGACTCTCCTCTCTAAAGTTAAACCAAAACTGTTGTGTATGTCAAAAACATAAAGATTGACTCAAACTGGTGAGTGAATCAGAAATATAAAGGTTGACTATTGTGTGAATCAGAAATATAAAGATTGACTCAAACTGGTGTGTGAATCAGAAATATAAAGACTGACTATTGTGTGAATCAGAAATAAAAAGGTTGACAAAAACTGTTGTGTTACAAATGCATACACAAAACACAGCATATAGTCACGGGAAGACACCACGGTGAAAACATTGAAGCATAAGAACGGGATGAGAATAATGAAAAAAATGAACATAGGAGAACAATAAAGAGGAAATGAAAAATTTAAACAAAAACATGTTTGAAAATAAATAAGCCAAGTTATACCGTTGATGCATTCTTTCTAGTGGAACCTTTTGAGTAGAAACATACATCTCAATATAAAAGATCCATGTAATATATAGGATAACTCGTTTATCTTAATTAGCCCAATTTGGCATTACATCTCCATCATATTAAATTTGGAAAGAGTTAGTGTCATTATCCATATTTATTATGTCCCTTGAGTAGATCATATCGTCTGTGCCTGTTTGGGCCGGATAGAAGCCGGGAGAGATTTGGAGCAACTGAGTGTGAATATTATGGGTTGTTAGATGGGGCCTACATTACTTGGCAATCCCATGAACGTGTGAGTTCAAAAACTGCGATAATCCCAAGGAAAGCACGAACAAACAAGCTTTTTTCATAGGGTTAAGAATTGGGCACACAGGCCCGTCAAGTAGTTGCCACGTGATCATTGGAGAACCAGCGGTGGAGGAGTGAACTTCACAATGTTGAAGTCCCGTCTGAGGGAACATAGTGGCCCCACTGGTGTTGAGGTCTTCCTGTTGTGTGGACATTTCGAAACGAAATATAAATTGACAGGTCTATTACGAGGACGAATAAGCTATAATAATCACCTGTAGCTTCCCGACAGGCCTGTAATTTTGTCCTCTTTAGTGGCAGAACTAACATTGCTTATACAATCTCAAACTGTCCATAAATACTGGGGTTGATTATAGCGCTGTCTAAAAGGCGCTCAACTAACTTAAACTTTAGTGGTAGTTTTGATTCCCCCCTTCCCCCTCCCCTCCCCTTACCAGTACGGTTATGGGTTCGACCCAGCCGTTACAGTTACATGCTAGGTATCCGAGAAAGTGAAACCATTCGGTGCGACACTGACTATATTATCCCCTTAAATGGACAGTTCCACAAGATTAATTACGGGATGGCTGTGATATCGTTGTATAATTCGACTGTTATTGTCACACTGTGCCGGAAATCAGTCACCGGAAACACCTGTCACGCGTTGCATGGTTTATATTAAACAAGTCAGCCCTTGATTAATTTCGCTGATATGTAGATTATATTTGCTCTTTTGTGTACTTCATGATCCCATCCATTTGTTTCTGTGGTCAATATTAACATGCGCACTAGGCTCTTAATATCTGCAGCTGTTATTGCTTACGTACATGATGTTCCAGATGTGTCTTGTTTCTATGCTAAATAGTTACCCGAGATTTATATTTGTTGTGTTATTAATGCATGTTTGGTTAGTCATGGTTTCCAATGCTGATCAAATAATTATCGCTTACACTTAAATTTCTACTGTTATTGTTTTCCTTCCTCCTCTTGTTTTTTGTTGCTGTTGTTGTTGTTCCTCTTCTTTTCTTCCTCTTCCTCCTCTTTCTATTGCACCCCATATTCATCCTCCTCCTCCTCCTCATCCTCCTCCTCCTCATAATCATCATCATCATCATCATCATCACCGTCTTCTTCTTCTTCTGCTACTCCTCCTCCTCCTTCTACTCCTCCTCCTCCTCCTCGTCCTCCTCGTCGTCGTCGTCCTCCTCCTCCTCCTCGTTCTCTTCTTCTGTGTCTTCTTCTTCTTGTCATTCCCCTCTTTCTCTTGTACTCCATTTTCCATCTCTTCTTCTTCTTCTGCTGCTTCTGTTGTGATAATTCCTTAAACATCATTAGTCATTCTCTATACGTAATTATAACGACATTCGTGCCTCCTTAAATGTTTATCTTGAAACAGTCATAACATCTGATGGGAGATGCCTTGAAGAGATTAGTACATGAATAGTATGGTGAAGGCAGCCTTTTGCAAGATTAAAAACATACTGACCAATAAAAATATGTTATTTGCAACGAGAAAAAGAGTGTTGAGGTGCTACATAGAACCTGTGCCTTTGTATGTATGTGAAGCGTGGACAATGAGCAGAAATGCTGAAAAAACATCTGATGGCTGTGGACATATGGTTTCTGAGGAGAATGCAAAGAATACCATGGACAGACAGAAAAAACCAATGACCAAGTACTACAAGAAACAGATGAAAATCATAAACTGATTAGAGAAATTAGACGTAGACAGTCAACATATTTTGGTCACGTTATGAGAAGAAATAAATTGGAGAACTTGGTGACAACTGGCAAGATCGAGGGGAAGAGAACAAAGGGCGGGCAGAGAAGTAAATACCTGGATGGCTTGGCCACGTTGTATTGTCGAACAAGAACACTGAGCTGATCTACGACTCTGGTGATCGAGTGAGATGGCAAAACATGACCGCCCATGCTTACTGGCATGGCACATGATGATGAAATGTTTGCAACGATCTGGGCAAGTCTCACTGCTGAACACATACGGCACCACTCAACTAACCCACCCAGCATATCTCCATCACCTCCCTGCCTGTCTCTCCTCCTGTTTTTCCATATGACTCCGTCTCTGTCACTCTGTCTCTCACTCCCTGTCTGTTTCTCTCGTCCTCTCTTTTCAACACACTCAATAACCTCAGTTGTTTTGAAGTTTTTCCGACATTCTCTTCTCGTGACATAACCCCAGAAGACAGACGATCATTTTATGTATGTGGATTTATTATTGTTCTTTCACTTCAATTATCCCACCATCTAACAATCATCACAGCGCATGTGCATTTCTTGCTATTAACTCTGTATCCTCAGTATTCTCTTCGGCAGTTTGATTGTAACTGATCTTAATAAGTCTATAGGCAATAACCCATTGTTGTATTTGTTGTTTGAAAGATTTATCTTGATTTCAGTACCTCTGTCATGTGAGTGTGTAATTATTATCATTATGTTGTCTTGTCCAGCCGTTGTTTATTTACTCATGTGATACATTATGTTTCTCAATTCTGAATAAAAAATATGGTCCTTCACTATCATCTCTAAAGTTTAATTCTGTTCTACCTTCTTCTTACAGTCCATGACGTGTGCCATTGGTGATCATGTTTTTCCACAGTCCTCTGTCTTGTGTACTGCCAGTCATTTCTGGTATTGATGTTCCTCCATGCCTGATGTCAGACTGACCAGCATCTTCTCTCTTGGTCTCCCACTGCCTCTTCTCCCCTCCAACCTTCCCGTTGTGACGACATACTCCAGCTTTCCCTTTATCATGGCACGCCCAAAGAATGTGGACTTTCGTCTTCTGATGCGAGTAACCAGTTCTCTTTGTGGGTGAACTTCATGAAGTATTTCTGTGTGCTTAGAACTCACTCTTTATTTGGAATCTGAGATTATCGTAGGGATAACATGCTTCAGATTGGAACATTATCAGTGACTGTGTGCTGTAAGTATTTCAGCCAATGTATAATGTATTTATTCACTCAGTAAGATACATAACTCAGCAGTATGCACCTGACCAGATGCAGGGAAATATGTCAGGCAGGAAATCGTGCAACATATTGTTTATGGCTTCCGTGTTTAAATTATATCTATTGGTTTAAGACTGGGCAATTTACTAGCGTTAGAGTCGCGTTAGATCCACGAATCTGGTGATCGAGTCAGATGGCAAAACATGACCGCCCACGCTTATCGGCATGGCACATGCTGGATGGAGAGTCACATCAGGACAACAGCCTGAACAGTCACATGTACATAAAGCTAAACATAGGTTCTACAGCAATGTGTACATTCTGGATATTGATGTTCAGTGTAGTTCACGTAGAAAATAAAATGGCAGTTATAGGCTGGTTCCAAGCGAACTAAAAGAAGACAGAGACCATCATAATCTTCTTCTGTTGACCTGTATCCGCGACTGGGGCACAGGCTCTCGACAAACTCATTGCAAGCTCCCATATCATTAGCTCTCCCAGACAGCTCTCCGCGACTGGGGCACAGGCTCTCGACAAACTCATTGCAAGCTCCCATATCATTAGCTCTCCCAGACAGCTCTCCGCGACTGGGGCACAGGCTCTCGACAAACTCATTGCAAGCTCCCCTATCATTAGCTCCCCCAGACAGCTCTCCGCGACTGGGGCACAGGCTCTCGACAAACTCATTGCAAGCTCCCATATCATTAGCTCTCCCAGACAGCTCTCCGCGACTGGGGCACAGGCTCTCGACAAACTCATTGCAAGCTCCCATATCATTAGCTCTCCCAGACAGCTCTCCGCGACTGGGGCACAGGCTCTCGACAAACTCATTGCAAGCTCCCATATCATTAGCTCCCCCAGACAGCTCTCCGCGACTGGGGCACAGGCTCTCGACAAACTCATTGCAAGATCCCCTATCATTAGCTCTCCCAGACAGCTCTCCGCGACTGGGGCACAGGCTCTCGACAAACTCATTGCAAGATCCTCTATCATTAGCTCTCCCAGACAGCTCTCCGCGACTGGGGCACAGGCTCTCGACAAACTCATTGCAAGATCCCCTATCATTAGCTCTCCCAGACAGCTCTCCGCGACTGGGGCACAGGCTCTCGACAAACTCATTGCAAGCTCCCCTATCATTAGCTCTCCCAGACAGCTCTGTCCATGCCCTTCCCACCTTGTTGATGTCTGTTTCTACTTCTCTTCTCCATGAGTTTTTATGTCTTCCACTATTTCTTTTGCCCTGTGAGTTCCATGTATGGTATATTCAGTACCAGCGTCTTTCTTTCACCTCTTGTTCAATGATATTTCTCTAGTACTCTCCAAGAGTTCCACACTGGTGATTTTGGTCATACCATTGTATTCCTTATATTTTGCGCAGGCACCCCTTAATGAATGTCTGTAGTTTATTTGTAACCGTTTTCCCTGTTTTCCATATTTCTGATCCACACAGCAGTACCGATTCTACGTTAGAACTGAATATCCTAAGTATTGTGCTGTTTAATTTCTGTTGGCTTCCACAAATATCCTATTTCCTCACTCCTATTAATGAATTTCTGTGGTAATCCATAACATCTCATCAATTTGTAAAGAGATTGCCCAGCAATGCTATCAAAGACCTTTTCGTGTTGCACAAATACAATAAAAAGTGGTCAGCTCAATTCCATGCATTGCTCTATTATTATGCGCAGTGTAACTATTTGATCAGTGCACGATCTGTGTTGTAGGAAGCCGTCTTCTTCACCATTTAGTTATTTGTCAATGGCACATTGTAATCATTCCAGAATATCCCAGGTTAATATCCTCCCAGGATCAATATAATATTGACAGCTGATGTTTCTCTGTTGATCACGAGCAAGTTTACAATGGCCTTGTTGTGAGTTTGTTGATGGCATTTGCTCCTTTGGGAAGAAGCAGAAGCAGAAGCAGAAACAGAAGCAGAAGTTGTTTATCTTTGGTTTACTGTCTACGTAGGGGATACAGGGAGGATAAGTGCCAGGGCCAGCCATCACACGGTCTAATACTGATCTTCATCAGCCCGAGAGTTGTTCCGGGAAACAGACAATAGATTGCACGATTCATTGCCTGGTACATTTCGCTGCGCATTTCATGTACATACAACAGAAATCACACAACATAGATTAAAGCAATAAGATAAATCATTCAAGCTAAAATACACAACACACATATTCACACAGCCATTTGCCTTGTTTGTTTGTACAAAGTTGGTTTCTGTAAATGGATGGCAATTGCCTCGGCTAGCTTTTACATATGACCATTTTATGTGTTACACAACACAGGAAACACATTGTCCCTACAAATAACGTGAACAGTTTCGAAAATGTGGCACCATATCGATCTCATCCCCTCTTTCTTTGCCACATTACCCTTTAATATTTATGTTGTGTATTTCAACTTGAAGAATTTCTCTTATCACGTTAAACTGTGTTGTGAGATTTCTGTAGTATGTACGCAACAAGATGCAGCGAAATATACCAGACACTAAATCGTGCAATCTGTTGTTTGTGTCTTCATTGTTCAAATTCACTACGGGAAAACATTTTTTTGAAACAGACAATAGTCTAGCTTACGAAAGAGGATTGACTATGATCTCCGCTTTGATGAAGTCTCCCTAGAGCCACACACTTTGCATGGTGCGAGACTGCAAGAGAAACTTAGTAATTCTCCGAGAAGATGGCGGATAATCAATGCTAAGGGTTGACGAATGCAATTCGTAATCCTACATACCGCGTTCGAAACACAGCTGCTGGCGATTTGGAAGCAGACCGCCTTGCGTTGGTTTCTATACATAGGTATGAGTGTCGGTTGTTCAGAAAGCAATGGCAAACTACTGAGCGTAAACTTGCCAAGAAATAACAAACAACCAAAAATGCTAATGTTGACTTCGACAGCCTTTAATACTGTAAAGGATATGCAACAAATTAACCATGGCTGGTTGTTGAAGACGAGGATGGAGCGTATAAGGATATATGCCTTGAGTGGTGTGATGCTGGTTATTGACAACGCAAAACAACTCCCCAGGAGGTACAAGAAAGATAAACCTCCCTCTATCCCCGGGAAGGTTAACCCCGTCAACAAATGCCCGCAGAAGTCGGATGTGTCGGCCTAACGGCGCAAGAATGCAGCTCTGCAACACAACGCAATCACGTCCGGAAAAAAAAACAACAACTCTGGATGAACGCAGAAGAACAAGAACCTCCCTCTATAAGTGTAGTAATGGACTCTAAATTCAAATCATCCCCACAATCTCCGAGTGCACTGTCTCCAAATATTTTTAATTTCCCCAATCTACATTTAACGGAATATGCAATTACCTGTCTAACCTAAAACACATTTGTCATTTCCAGTAACTGTGCAGCTGGGTAAACACAGCCCAGACAAGCCAAGCAACCCTGCACCTGTGTACAGCAACATCCTGACATCCTCACACAAAAATTGTCAGGGATGGGAGAAAGCGCAAAACGGTTATGCAAAAGTATACAAAATACCACCGACTTTCAGATAAGGGATCAAAAATGTTTTTTCTGCGCACAAACGCAGCTAAGACTGAAATATGAGTTTCTGCCTCTCCGAGTGAGCTAGCGCAACTGGTTTTGTTAGAAAGGGTGATGCCAGGCCCGCTCGGGTTATTTTGTGATATTAGTCTTTCTGGAGTTTTTCAAGCCAAAGTGTTTGTTTGTGAAGCATGCTGATATTACAAGTGAAATATACACTATTGTAGTCGTAACTTGTGCTTGATTATTTGTTTACCATTTATTAAATCGCAGTGTCGTGGTCGTTAATCTGTTTACTTCACAACAAGGTGAGTAAAAATGGACTTCTGGAAACTATTCTGGTGTGTAGTCGTAGCGCAATATTTTTTTTTATAGACCAAAGGGTGCTGTCCATATCACACAGATCATATTTACTTCCCATGAAGTTTTCTGGTACTCAATTAGGTTTGATCAATCTGGGAGTCGAGACAATTTAATCCCCCCAAAAATACATAAATAATCTGTTTCTGTGTGGATTTGAACGCATGACCACCAGGCCGGCAGGCAATTCTGGTAACAACAGAGCTACCACGGCTTTCCTATCAGTAGGTGGAAGGTATATTCCACAGCCGTGGCCGAGGTTTGTTTCCACCAGTATGGCTCTGGGATCGATCCTGTCTCGTTAACTAGGTAGCAGAAAGTGTCCAGAATGTTCTGGAAATGTCATGGGAAAGGAAAGACTTGATGGAAGGAAACTGATGACTGCATCTTATTATGTCGTAGAGAATTCAGCATAGCCGAACAGTTAAGAGCGCTTTCTGTTAACTTTCCGGTACGCTGATGGCAAGGTAGAGGGTTACATCCCTACACTGGTCAGTTGGATTAATATGTTGGTAATAAGGAAAATTAGCCCACAAGCAAAAATCAGTTCAACGTGAACTACGCTGGAGTTCAAATAGACCCAACGAAAACATAATGATGCCATGATCTAGTATATGTGAAGGCCTAACGTTTGGCACAGGTAGCACACTGCTTGTCTGTACTGTTTCTGTGTATGCCTATTCTTCTTTTACTGTTTACCTCCCAATAGAACTTAAGCCTACAACTAACTCACGCCATACCTCCTATCTTCTGCTATTTTCCACAGCAGCCCCCCACCCACCCACCCCCCCAACTTTCTCCTATGTCGGCGTTAAAGACTGTCTTTCTTCTTGGTTGATCGAGTTGTTCGTCTGTCCTTTTCTTTGGAACTATTCAGGGGATGGTAGGATTTTCCATCTAATCACTCCTACGAGATAGGAGAACCCAGCCCAAGCCAGCTGTCCCTAGTCGCTGCTTACAGTATCTGTGGTAGGTTACATTGTTACCTACTATTCCTTGCTTTCATTATGAGCCTGTTATAAACCAGTCAGGTGTCGTCTTCACAATCAAAGTTGGCTGCATGGATCTCCAACACTGTCTATCTCTTGCACTGATTGTACATTCTATCAGACTGCTCTTCTTCCATCCCGTGATGTTATTTTCCCACTTGTATCGTTGTCTTTTGATAAAGTGAGACATGTCAACATGATAAGGATGCTTGAAGATCTACAAATTGATGGAAAAGACTTGTAAAAAACATATATTGGAAACAACAAGCTGCCATAAGAGTTGATAATGAAGTAAGCCAATATCAGCCTATTAAAAGGGGTGTGAGACAGGGATGTGTAATGTCTCCAGATCTGTTTTCCCTGTACAGTGAAAGTATTTTCAGAAATATTGAAGATATGGAAGGAATCAACATTGGGGGACGATGCATCAATAACATTAGATATGCAGATGATACAGTCTTGATTGCAGACAATGAACAGGACATGCACAATTTAGTAGATGCGATTGTTACACACAGTGAACAACTAGGGTTAGAATTAAATTGTAAAAAGACACAGATTATGGTCGTCACTAGGAAGGACGAAATACCACAATGTAATATACAAGTAAATGGGAATATTCTTCAACAAGTGAGCAGGTACAATTATCTCGGAACAGTAATAACATCTGATGGGAGATGCCTTGAAGAGATTAGAACAAGAATCGCCATGGCAAAAGTAGCCTTTAGCAAGATGAAAAACATATTGACCAATAAAAAGATGTCAATTGAAACGAGAAAAAGAGTGTTGAGATGCTACATTGAACCTGTACTTTTATATGGATGTGAAGCGTGGACAATGAGCAGTCAGGCTGAAAAACATCTGATGGCTGTAGAGATGTGGTGTCTGAGGAAAATTCAAAGAATACCATGGACAGCCAGAAAGACCAATGAACAAGTCCTTCAAGAAACAAATGAAGATCGTAAATTGATTAGAGAAATTAGACGTAGACAGTCAAAATTTTTTGGGCATGTTATGAGAAGAAATGGATTGGAGAATTTGGTGACAACTGGTAAGATCGAGGGGAACAGACCAAGGGGAAGACCTAGAAGCAAGTACCTGGATGGCTTGGCCTTGTGGCATGGTCGAGACAGAAACACGGAGCTGATCCACGACTCTGGTGATCGAGTGAGATGGCAGAACATGACCGCCCACGCTTACCGGCATGGCACATGATGGATGGATGGATCGTTGTCTACCTCTTGTTCGCTTGCCCTCAATCTTGCCCTCCAGTATGGTTTTTATAAGAGTGGTATGTCTTTTAACCTGGCCGAAATATTTCACTTGCCCCTTATTTATTTCTTTCACCAACTCTCTTTTCATTCACAGTTTTCCCAGAACCTTTGTATTTGATTGTTTTTGTTTCCATGAAATACGACATATTCTTCTGTATATCCATATCTCCAGGGCCTCTTTTGGACTTTCCAATTACTTGTTCATTTTCCAGGCCCCTGCGCAATATAGTAGTGTTGAATATACACATCTTTGGACAGTTATTTTTAATGCGTTGGTAATTCAGCATGGCCGAATGGATAAGAACGCGTGCTCTTAAACATCCGGTGTGCTGATGCCGAGGTAAGGGGTTTAACCCCTACACCGGACAGTTGAACTAAAATATTGACCTGTCGTCCTTGACTTGGAGACGTAAATTACAACTACCTCTGAAGTCGTAGTGTGTTCGCGTGATGGCGAGGGACACTGGTAATAAAGAAAGCAAATCCACACACAAAATTCAGTTAAGCACTACACTACTAGAAGTAGTATGTATGGTCTACGCTTGAGTTCAAAGCGAGCGAGATTTAAAAAAAAAACAACGTTATTCTCTCTAGATGTTAATATTGATTTCATGTTGTTGAAAACATTTTGGCCATTTCTATTCTCTTTTAGGATTTCTGTTTCCCTTCTGCCATCATCTGTTAATACACGTCCAGGATAGGGCCATGTTAATACACTCGTAATACTGTTACTATGTTAGGAGACCTCTCTGGTTGAATGGTGAAACCGCAAGCCTCGCATACTGGAGAGAATGGGTTCGCATCTTCACTTCGTCATTCTGTTCACGAGTGCAATTTTCTCGGAGGCTCATTGGGGGTCGTCGCTAGAGTAACGGTATTCATGTTTCTGTGGAAATTTACTGGGATTTATGGCCACTCATAGAAATAAACGAAAGCTGTAGAGATGCTATAAACATGCCGCGTCTGCAGAATCAGAACTTTTCTCTACTATATGATCTCTTGTTTCGTACTGTTTTATGACGATTGCTGTTAATATTCTTGTGACATGACCGACAGAACTAATTGATGTGATCTTAATAATCCAATTAATCTCTTCTTTTTCGAGAAGTTATGATAACTAGTTTGTTGAAATGCCACTTCCATGTCGTTCCCGGGTGAAGCTTCAAATACTCCTCACAGTTGGAAACGGTGTTGTCACCTGCGGTGACAAACTCTCCGGTTTCCTTTCCCCTCGATTAGAATAATGGGTATTTTATAACACCGTGTTGATGCAATCTTGCTACATGGAAGTCTGGTCACAATAACCAGAAATGTGATAACCTCTCCGTTCCATCTGTGTATTTTATGACCTCGCTGGTTCACAGAAGTCGGAGTGGCATTGTGCTAGAGCTCGCTGGGATGTAGACGACACCACAACAGTGAGAGTCGAAACACCTTCGAAACACCCGGGAGAGGTAACCCGGTCAACCCATGCCCGCAGAAGTAGGATGTGTCGGCCTAAAGGCGCAAATAAACAGGCACAACGCAAAACCATTTGCATAATGTGTATTAGTAATATTATAGACGTCTTGGCTGAAATGATAACAGAGGTCGCTATGAAACTTCCGCTGCGCTGATGGTGTGGTAGGCATTCAACACCTACACCGGCATTAAGTTGGATTTGCGTCCTAGATGCTACATTCATTGTTTCACATGATACTACGCATTCCCCTGATCTCTTGGGTATTAAGACAGGATACCCAATCTTCTCGAATAAGGCAGGGACACACACACACACACACACGCACACACACACGCACACACGCACGCACGCACTCACGCACGCCCGCGCACTCGTACGCACACGCACACGCACAATATTAAGACGATCCCGTTTGCAAGTTGTGCACATTAAAATGTGAACGGCAGTTGGAAATAGCAATGGTAGGGGTATGCTATAATACCAGTTAAATTTTTTTTGTTTGCTTATCCTTTACAGGACATTGCTGTCAACATCAGCATCTTTCAGCTGATTGTTGATTTCTTGGCAGGATTACGCTCAGTAGTTTGCCATTGTTTCTGAGCGGCCGGCTCACATATCCCATAAGTTACCGACGCGATTCGAACCACTGCTGTTTCTCACCATCATCACGTTAATTACGAGAGTATACGAGATTACGGAGAAAAGTCTCTAACCTCTAGGCCAGGAAGCCGGCATAATACCAGTTACTTGGCAAAAAAGTTGCTGGGGAAGTAAACATACCCACAATAACATCTTGTCTACTTTGCAGACATGTGTACTGAAGTCAGACACTCACATTCAGGCAGGAGCAGAACAAAATATGATGCAATCACCCGGAGGAAGTAGGATGAAGAAGGCTAGTATTATACGCCTAGGCAACCTCACTTCCACAGGACAACATCGAATACAGCAGTATCATCATTAAAACTCCTATATGACTCAACTGCCGTGTACGTTACTATAAACTAATACTATGCTTTCGAGCTAAGAACAGTAGCCATGTTAAAGATACAATTATTCAATGGGTTCCTCATTTGGTAATAGCCATGGTGTTTCCTTGAAGAAATGAAGCGAATATATTTCATTATTTTCAAAGGGCAGAGAACTGCCGAGAACGTTTTACACTTCCATTTCCTGTCTTTGATTTTCCAGAGTTATTTACTCATTCGTATGAATATTCAATGGTTGAAAAAAATCAATAATTGGATGAAAAGATATCAGAACGTTTGCATAATGTGTATTAGTAATATTATAGACGTCTTAGTCGAAAGGATAACTGTGGTCGCTCTTAAACTTCCGCTGCGCTAATGGTAGGGTAGGCATTCAACGCATACACCGGCATTAAATTGTAACTAAACTTTTACTTATAATTGAGAAAACAATGGCAAATTACTGAACGTAAAATTTCCTATAAAAGCAACCCCGGATTTATCGTTAGATCCCCGTACAGGAAATACAACATTTATTTTCGTAACACTAAACAAAATCTTAATTTTGAAGAGAACCGGCTCATTAATACCATCATATCACGAAAACTCAGCACCTCGGCTAGATTTGACCTGATAGCGGTTTAGAAAGAACAATGATGGAAGCCAAATTTGACCTGATAGTGGTTTAGAAAGAACAATGATGGAAGCCAGATTTAACCTGATAGTGGTTTAGAAAGAACAATGGCGGAAGCCAGATTTGATCTGATAGTGGTTTAGAAAAAAAACAATGATGGAAGCCAGATTTGATCTGATAGTGGTTTAGAAAAAAACAATGATGGAAGCCAGATTTGACCTGATAGTGGTTTAGAAAGAACAATGATGGAAGGCATGATTCCCGAAAGAAGTGACAGTGGTCGACCAATATGGAGACGAAATGGATAATTAATAATCAGCTGTAGTACTCTCTGCCCTAGTCCATCTGGTCTCAGTGATTCCTAAGATGTCAATGTTCATTCTTTTCATGTCACAGAATTAGCGATCGCTGAGAGCTTTGTTCGTGAACGTTGCTCCCGTTATTTTATCTGACGTATAATTTAAGCGAAAAATGAAGAATGATTAGATCATGAAGATGTTAATGAGGCCACGCACTACGTTCCAATGTGTGAGTTAAACGGTAGGTAAGGAAACCACTCCTTACCTCTATTAGTATTGGGACGCTTCGCACGTATGAGAATGTCCCGAGAGCTGTGATGTCGGTTTTTCACTCAACTCAACACTCATTCTCAGCATACACGCGAGTTCTCAACACTGTTAGTGCAAAACGTGGGTGCTGATTGGCTACCATCATCGCGGGGAATAGGTGGAAATCCCTGGAGTCTGGAAGCATACATAAGTTGATTCCCCGGCGGCCTCATCACAGGGATCATCATGGCGCGGAAGGGAGTCAACACACGAATTGATCCATGACATAGGAGATCGCACTTTGTGGAGAGACATGATCGCCCACGCCAGCCTGCAAGACACTGGATGATGATAATGTGATTTACTAGGCAAGTTCACGTTCAAGAGTTTGCCATTGCTTTCTCAACAACCGGTGCTCATACAATTGTTAAAAATCAACACAATGTGAAACAATATACAGTATAGGCTACATGAAATTATACAGCTACGGTAGCACTGGTCCTGGGATTAAATCCTACTTGTAGTGATTCTTTATATATTATAATTTTTTGTTCAATTCCACCTCTTGAAATTATATCGGGTTATCATTTGATGGATCTATTCTCATTATCTTTGGCCTTCTCCTATTCGTTCTTCAATCTAATTTTTGTGTCTTCTACTCAAGTATTTATTTAGTTCGTCTCACCGGACTATGGAAACACATGATAATTACCATATCAAGAGCCGAATTCTTATTGCTCCATAAATAATGTGGGTCTAGTCCAAAATTCTTCCTACCAACTTTATGCTAGAAATGCCAAACTTGGACAATGACAGAAAAAGAGAAAAGAAAAATTACAACAACAGAAATAAGATTACTGAGAAGAATACTCAATGTATCAGAAGAGAGAAAATCAGAAATGATGATATCAGGACTAAAGTAGGGGTTATAGCAGCAGTAGATTTCATCAGAAAACAGCAGGTTAAATTGTTTGGCCAGATAACAAGGCTTCCAACTAACAGTATACCACAACAAGCAATGATGTACAGACCAGACGGAATCAGAAGAGGAGGCCGATCATGTAAACGATGTACAGAGTGAATAACATAATCCATAGGAATCACGACATAAAAAGCCCATAAACGGGCACTCTCTCGCTGTTGATGCTTCACCTCGACACCCAAGTCAAATATGTCCTAGGATACATGTCTTAAGTAGACACAACACAACCCAGGTGTAGCATGGTGCAAGTTCAGGACTCTTTCCAATACCTTGAGGTGTTTCCGGTTTTATCCCCCATATTTGTATTAATAACCAGCAATTTATGGATGATGATGGCAATACCACTGCGACCGCCTTTACTTCCCAGAATATTTTCTGGTGCCAGCTGTAGTCCCTGTGGATCCTCGAAATTAGGTTTATAAAAAATATCCCTGCCTGGATGGGGAGTCGAACACATTACCAGCAGGCGGACAGGCAAAAGTACTAGCTACTGCGCTACCACCGTTTCCTTTCCTGTAGTATCATCATGATCAAGTATCTTGTCGCTGCCACCATCGCCTGTCGTGTGGTATCATCATGATCAAGTATCTTGTCGCTGCCACCATCGCCTGTCGTGTGGTATCATCATTATCAAGTATCTTGTCGCTGCCATCGTCTCCTGTCGTGTGGTATCATCATGATCAAGTATCTTGTCGCTGCCACCATCGCCTGTCGTGTGGTATCATCATGATCAAGTATCTTGTCGCTGCCACCATCACCTGTCGTGTGGTATCATCATTATCAAGTATCTTGTCGCTGCCACCATCGCCTGTCGTGTGGTATCATCATTATCAAGTATCTTGTCGCTGCCACCGTCTCCTGTCGTGTGGTATCATCATGATCAAGTATCTTGTCGCTGCCACCGTCGCCTGTCGTGTGGTATCATCATGATCAAGTATCTTGTCGCTGCCACTATCGCCTGTCATGTAGTATCATCATGATCAAGTATCTTGTCGCTGCCACCATCGCCTGTCGTTTGGTATCATCATGATCAAGTATCTTGTCACTGCCACCATCGCCTGTCGTGTGGTATCATCATGATCAAGTATCTTGTCGCTGCCACCATCGCCTGTCGTGTGGTATCATCATGATCAAGTATCTTGTCGCTGCCATCATCGCCTGTCGTGTGGTATCATCATGATCAAGTATCTTGTCGCTGCCACCATCGCCTGTCGTGTGGTATCATCATTATCAAGTATCTTGTCGCTGCCACCATCGTCTGTCGTGTGGTATCATCATGATCAAGTATCTTGTCGCTGACACCATCGCCTGTCGTGTGGTATCATCATGATCAAGTATCTTGTCGCTGCCACCATCGCCTGTCGTGTGGTATCATCATGGTCAAGTACCTTGTCGCTGCCACCATCGCCTGTCGTGTGGTATCATCATGGTCAAGTACCTTGTTGCTGCCACCATCGCCTGTCGTGTGGTATCATCATGATCAAGTACCTTGTCGCTGCCACCATCGCCTGTCGTGTGGTATCATCATGATCAAGTACCTTGTCGCTGACACCATCGCCTGTCGTGTGGTATCATCATGATCAAGTATCTTGTCGCTGCCACCATCGCCTGTCGTGTGGCATCATCATGATCAAGTATCTTGTCGCTGCCACCATCGCCTATCTTGTGGTATCATCATGATCAAGTATCTTGTCGCTGCCACCATCGCCTATCTTGTGGTATCATCATGATCAAGTATCTTGTCGCTGCCCATCATTATCAAGTACCTTGTCGCTGCCACCATCGCCTGTCGTGTGGTATCATCATGGTCAAGTACCTTGTTGCTGCCACCATCGCCTGTCGTGTGGTATCATCATGATCAAGTACCTTGTCGCTGCCACCATCGTCTGTCGTGTGGTATCATCATGATCAAGTATCTTGTCGCTGACACCATCGCCTGTCGTGTGGTATCATCATGATCAAGTATCTTGTCGCTGCCACCATCGCCTGTCGTGTGGCATCATCATGATCAAGTATCTTGTCGCTGCCACCATCGCCTATCTTGTGGTATCATCATGATCAAGTATCTTGTCGCTGCCACCATCGCCTATCTTGTGGTATCATCATGATCAAGTATCTTGTCGCTGCCCATCATTATCAAGTACCTTGTCGCTGCCACCATCGCCTGTCGTGTGGTATCATCATGATCAAGTATCTTGTCGGTGCCACCATCGCCTGTCGTGTGGTATCATCATGATCAAGTATCTTGTCGCTGCCACCGTCTCCTGTCGTGTGGTATCATCATGATCAAGTATCTTGTCGCTGCCACCGTCGCCTGTCGTGTGGTATCATCATGATCAAGTATCTTGTCGCTGCCACTATCGCCTGTCATGTAGTATCATCATGATCAAGTATCTTGTCGCTGCCACCATCGTCACTGCCACCATCGCCTGTCGTGTGGTATCATCATGATCAAGTATCTTGTCGCTGCCACCATCGCCTGTCGTGTGGTATCATCATGATCAAGTATCTTGTCGCTGCCATCATCGCCTGTCGTGTGGTATCATCATGATCAAGTATCTTGTCGCTGCCACCATCGCCTGTCGTGTGGTATCATCATTATCAAGTATCTTGTCGCTGCCACCATCGTCTGTCGTGTGGTATCATCATGATCAAGTATCTTGTCGCTGCCACCATCGCCTGTCGTGTGGTATCATCATGGTCAAGTACCTTGTCGCTGCCACCATCGCCTGTCGTGTGATATCATCATGGTCAAGTACCTTGTTGCTGCCACCTTCGCCTGTCGTGTGGTATCATCATGATCAAGTACCTTGTCGCTGCCACCATCGCCTGTCGTGTGGTATCATCATGATCAAGTACCTTGTCGCTGCCACCATCGCCTGTCGTGTGGTATCATCATGATCAAGTATCTTGTCGCTGCCACCATCGCCTGTCGTGTGGCATCATCATGATCAAGTATCTTGTCGCTGCCACCATCGCCTATCTTGTGGTATCATCATGATCAAGTATCTTGTCGCTGCCACCATCGCCTATCTTGTGGTATCATCATGATCAAGTATCTTGTCGCTGCCCATCATTATCAAGTACCTTGTCGCTGCCACCATCGCCTGTCGTGTGGTATCATCATGATCAAGTATCTTGTCGGTGCCACCATCGCCTGTCGTGTGGTATCATCATGATCAAGTATCTTGTCGCTGCCACCATCGCCTAACTTGTGGTATCATCATTATCAAGTACCTTGTCGCTGCCACCATCGCCTGTCGTGTGGTATCATCATGATCAAGTATCTTGTCGCTGCCACCATCGCCTGTCGTGTGGTATCATCATGATCAAGTATCTTGTCGCTGCCACCATCGCCTGTCGTGTGGTATCATCATGATCAAGTACTTTGTCGCTGCCACCATCGCCTGACGTGTGGTATCATCACTATCAAGTATCTTGTCGCTGCCACCATCGCCTGCCGTGTGGTATCATCGCTTAAGTCGACAGCGCCGACTTCATTGCACCGGGATTTTATCCCATATGGGACAGTCTCTTTCAGCAGCGAACTGCAGAAAGCGTCGCACAAAGTACGAACTCCGTAGCACCAGCGACGACCCCAGGAGACTCCGAAAAATGGACATGAACCGAAGGACTCGGCCGGAATCGAACCCACAACCTTCGGAGCCTGAGTCAGACGGCTTGAACACTTCGCCACGGAGACTCCACGTGTGGTATCATTGATCCATGCCGTCGGAGATCGCAATTTGAGTGGTATCATCATGATCAAGTACCTTATCGGCTTTTCCACAAATTGCGATCACGGCATGGATCAATTCATGTGTTGACTCCCTTCCGTCTTAAGGCATCTCAAGCTATCTCTACAAAATAACGGAAATGAGATTCCTGATGAGAATCCTCTATGACGTGGCCATCGGCGGGTAAGAGGAGCCGCTCATGACCTCTTCATTCGCCTATTCCCTCCCCCTCCCTCTGGTCAGTCATTTTACGAGTAGACAAAGGCTTACGAGTAGACAAAATATGTTGGGTAAAGAAAAGAACAAATGCATCCATACATCAAGATCTGAATATTGAAGAGGGTTGGCTATTAAAGACGATTAAACAAAGAACATTAATATATTTTGGTCACTTGAAACGTCATGAAAGTTTGGAGAGAACAACAATATGGGGGAGAGTGGGGATAACTCTGGGAAGAGAGGAAGAGGAAGGCCAAAGAGAAGATGGGTACAGGATGTGGCGGATGATCTCCAGATGGGTGTGCAAGACGCGGAGCGTCTTGCTTGTGATCGAGAAGTTTTCCGGAAGGTTGTTATGGGAGCGAGGTTCTGCAAAGGACATGCTACTGAATGAATAGTTAGTTAGTTAGTTAGTTAGTTAGTCGACAGATCATCCTCACTGCACATCGAACCATTCAGTCCATAAGTGCTCGGATCCCCTCCTCAGCAAATCCCGCAGCGTGTAGCGGCTAACGACGCCAGTTCTGTGTTTGTTTATCAATCTTCTTTGGCTTCCTGCGTAGTGTTCTTGTTTGGCCACCCCTCTTTTAATTTGCTGCTCTAGCAGTCTGGCCATTGTTGTAGATTCACAGTCATCACTTGGTTCTCGCAAAAGTCTTACTTGAATGAATGAAATGAATGAATGAATGAGACAAAGGCTAATGGACTCAACGATACACAAACCGAGGGCGTCAAGGGGAAGCCATCGCTGTATTTTTACAAGATAATCACGTTTCAAGACGTGTGGTGTACTTACTCCGTGGCCAAAGACTTGCGAACGCGGTTCGTGAGCCGGATACCAAGCGTTCGAAACTCAGCTGCGACCGATTTGTGCAATAGACCGTGTCGCGTTGTGTTATAACGTGCTGGTATGGGAGCCGGTCGTTCAGAAAGCAATGGCAAACTACTGAACGTAACACTTGCCTAGTACATCAACAGCAGCTGAAAAATGCTGGAGTTTACTGCAACGTCCCGTAAGGGATACGTAACAAATTAGAATTAGGTGTACTGACTATTAACATAGAAAAATGCTATCACATTTAGACGGGCTCGAGTATTCAATATTGACAGAGACGGACATAATATTAACTAGCCGAATACATTAGCTATAATTTGATACAACCGTTAGATTACGTCCGCCCTGGTCGATTGTCCTCTTTCGGGTGTGAACTGGTAGTTGCACGCAACATATGTAACCATTTCAGTCATACTGATGAGACTGTCAGTTGTACGCTGCATGTGTTCTTATTTCAGTTATGATGATGAGACTTTGTTAGTTGTAGCCTGCATATTTGTTTTAGTTATACCGATGAGACCCTGTTAGTTGCATGCTGCGCATGTGGTTATTTCAGTTATATTGGTGTTAATCTGTTAGTTCCATGTTACAGACGCGATTCTGTCAGTCAAATTGAAGGTATTCTGTTAGTTATACCCTACATATATGATTTCATTTTTCAGTTATATTGGTGTTTGTTATATGTACGCTACATATGTGAATATTTTAGATATATTGATATGACTGTTAATTGTACTTTACTTATGTGATTATTTCAGTTACATTGATGGTATTCTTTTAACCGATCGCACAACACGGGATTATTGGTGTAATACTGTTTTTTATATGTGGTTGTATCATAATATTGGGGTGTTAAAGAAGAGAAAAGATTCTGGACAGTTCGATATCATGGCATAGAGGAATATCGGTATAAGAAATAAATGACAGTACAGGAGACAGAATACTGTGGACCGACATGATCACCAACGCCACGCTTCGTGGACTATAAGAAAGAAGTTTCTGGATCGGCAATTCACAACTAAATAAGATTTCAGTTACTCTTCCACAAATACGAAAATACTGATGCTAACACAATACGAACATTATTATTTAACTAAAATACAAACGTTGTTATGTTTTCACAATACGGACACACTTATTTTCTCATCTCACCTCATATCATCTCATCTTGTTCCTCTTACACCTTGCGGAGTCGAGATGAAGCATAAACAGTGGGAGAGTGCCCGTTTATGGGCTTCATATATCGTGACTCCCATGTATTCTGTTATTCTATCTGTCTATCGTTTACATGGTCGGCCTCTTCTTCTGTTTCCGTTTTGTCTATACATCATTGCTTGTTGCGGTGTACTGTTAGTTGGTAGCCTAGTTATGTGGGCAAACTATTTTACTGGCTGTTTTCTGATGAAATATAGCGCTGCATTAACCCCTACTTTAGTCGTCATTTCTCCATTAGTGATTTTCTATTTTCTTGATTCATTGAGTATTCTTCTCACGAATCTTATTTCCGATGTTGTAATTTTTCTTTTCTACTTTTCTGTCATTGTTTAGGTTTGGTATTGGTTGCATAGAATTCGTTGTAAGATTGTATTGCAGAGTACTTTCTTTGTAAATTTTGATACGTGTTTGTTCTTTTGTATTGGTGCCTTTTGTCCAACGAGTTGGTTTGCCTTATCGCATCTATTTTCGATCTTGTCTTCCGATTTGCCACTTGATGATATTATACTTCCTAAATACATTACTTGTTTCAGGAGGTGTTCTTTTTGATGAATCTTTGTTGTTTTTCCTTCTTTGGTTATAGTTATTACCTCTGCTTTACTTATGCTAATTTTCATGTTAAGCTCCTTAGACACTTCGTTTAAGCTATTTATGTGGACTTGTAATTATGCTTATGCTTTTGCTATTAGTGCTTGAAGGTCCGCTAATAGGAGTTCTTTAATGGTGTAATTCGCCGTTTGTTTTCTTCTGTGTTCTGTTCTTCATGCGGTGTTGTTACAGCCTCTGTTTGGCAGGTTTCTTTACACATGCTGTCTATATAGGTTATGAACAAGACAGGGGATTTGACCAACCTTGTTGTTATCCGTTAAGGAATCTGAGTGTCTTCCGTTTGTTCATACTGTACATTCACTGTTGTTGTATAAGCTTCTACATACGTCTGTTAGCTGTGCACTTCCTCCATATCGTTTAAGGCTTTCCAACAGCTTATTTCTATCTACTCTATCAAATGCATTTTCTTGGTAGACAAAGGCTAAGTAGAGTATTTATTTAAATTCTATTTATTTTTCTATTAGTTGTCTAAGAGCAAAGATTGCATCTGTGCAGCCTCTGTTTTTTATAAACCAGAAGTTATTTTTCATTTAGCTGGAGTTCTATTGTAGATCGTAGTCTTTGTTAGTAAGGAACACGTGTATCATTTTTCTATGTAGTCACCACAGCGTCCAATGCAAGTCCCCCAGAGCCGATAAAGTGCTTAGATTTATGTAGACAAAAAATTCTTATGGTCGCCTGTGTAGCCACTCATGCACCCCCTGCTGTACATCTTCATCGGACCAAAAAGCCTTTCCACTAAATGACTCTTTGAGTTGTCTAAAAAAATATGAGATCTCTTGGGGATAGGTCTGGGGAGTAAGGAGGATGTGATACACATTGAAAGTGGAGGTCTTCAATATTTTCAACCGTTGCACGGGCAGTATATGGTCCAGCATTGTCATAAACAGGAAGGACACCTTTACCCAGAAATCCACTTGGTTTGGATTTGATTGATGATCGAATATGATTCCCGAGAAGATCTGTGTACCACTGATGACAGTTTTCTTTCTAGGCTCTAAAATAACGCATTACTCATACTCATCCCAAATGACTCAGCATAACCTTCCCTGCCGATGGCTGCGTGCGAAAATTCTTTGGTTTCGGTGAGGAGGGACGGCGCCAATCCTTGCTCGCTTTCTTGTTTCTGGCTCGTGGTAGTGACCTCAGGTTTCATCTCCAGTAACAATACTTGATACTAAACCATCACTTTGTGCTTCAGAGTACTGCAAAATTTCTTAACAAGCAATGCGTCCTTGTGTCATTTCTGGAGTAAGCTGTCTTGGCACTCATCGTGCAATCAATTTGCGGTACTGTAGCACATCATGGATGATGTAGTGTGCTGAACCTTGACTGATGTCAAGTTATGCGGCTCTCTCACTCAGTCAGTCGGCGGGTTTCTTGTACGAGGCCTTCAAAGGCTGCAATCAACTCTGAGGTTACTTCTCGGTGTGCCTGACCCATCGTGAACAGTCTGTCACAGAGGTCACGCCGTTTTGAAAATTCCAACTCCACTCATACACTTGCTGTACTGACAGGCATGCATCACCATGCTGGACCTTCATTGGCCGATGAATTTCTAGAGGTTTCACCCGTTTAATAATTTAAAAAAAAACGGATAACAGAACGCCTCTCCTCTTTGGTGTATTGTCAAAAGTGGGGTGGTCATAATCTGTCATTATGACGTCACCGTGTTCGTCTGCACAGGGACGTCACGCGCTTAACACTCTTGATATCCTTAACAACAATATTGACAGGTTACAAGACAATGGCATGGTTAATGTAATTTCTATCACACTATTAAGATTTTTATTTGAAATCCACTCGCATATACACATCGCAAGTGCACGCGTATTTATGCTTCCCATTTCTTCACATGAATGTGCCATGTTATTCTATTCCTTTCTGTGTAGGCCCTTCACTGTTTTCTCTGAATGTTCCGGAAGGATGGGATCGAGGAAGGAACTGCCATTCCCACTTCATAGTCGTAACCTAGAATATACAAAAGCCTAACACTTTATCTATGGTGGCAGTGTCTGCTATGGAAAAATCGTTACTCCTACCCGTTGGGAAGGTTAAATATGAATTGAGGAACCATTTGAGGCCTCTAAGGTAGTTGATAAATAATCACACATGTGTTGTTTGGCGTTCATAGAAGTAGAAGAAATAAGTAGGCGTCAGATGACACACTAGACAAAAGAAAACATTAAAGCTATAGTTTATGCGAGTTTGGTGTTCGTTGTCTCGGATGGCTGTGTGAGGTGCACCCAATCGGGACCCTCACAGCCGACGCAAGTTAGCAAGGCAGGAGTTTCGAGAATGTGACTGCAGCGCGTAGCTGGAGTCGCGGTTTGAGCGGGCGAAAGAGTAATTTTGGTACGATCGTTTGACAAGGTCTCGATAATCCCCCCCCTCCCTCCCTCTCTCTCTCTCTCTCTCTCTCTCTCTCTCTCTCTCTCCCTCTCTCACTCTCTCTCCCTGGGAAGGTTAATCTGGTCAACAAATGCCCGCAGAAGTCGGATGGGTCGGCCTAAAGGCCGCGATATCGCAGCTCTGCTGTAAACAGGCACAACGCAACTACGCCCGAGCGAGGGTCGAATGTCCTTTGAAACACCCAGGAAGGTTAGCTTGGTCAGCAAAAGCCCGCAGAAGTTGGATGTGTCGGCCTAAAGGAGCAATATTGCAGCTCTGCTGTAAACAGACACAACGCAATCACGCCCGAAAAAAAAAATCTCAGGATAAACGCAGAAGAAGAGGAAGAAGAAGTTTATCGTGATGAAGTAATTATAACTTTCAATTTTTATGTTGTCTAGTGCGACATGTTTGATTGAGTTGCCAGAGGACCTAGTTAGTAGTGTTCTCTGGAGATATATCTTGAATAATAAATAACAAGATAAAGGATATGATTTAGCACGTTTTGTCTAGAGGTCACTCAAATGAGCTAATCATTCCCGCAATAGCCTTTTTGGAGAACCACTTTTCTTTGACTCAAACCCCCACTGTGAGACCACTATGTATCTACACAGAAATTTATATAAGAAGTAACTAGTTCACCCAAGGCCAGAGAAAATCTGAACTATTAGCGCCTGTACAACTGAGGATCCCTCTCACTCAACATAATGTTGCCAGTGTGCTGTTCGTCCGTCAAATAGATCTTCTCATATATATTTTGTCAGTATGACCTATATCAGGTTGTCCCATTTCTTTGGGATTGTAGGATTCATTTATTTGTAGACAAACAAACTTCAACAATAACTGTACATAACGTCTGTTGGACAAGACATCTACATGACAGTTTCTTGACAAAAGTGGGACATACATTCACAAGGAATTGTGTACACCAGCCATTGTACAAGACTTACATCATAAGAGATACTTGACAACATCTATACACGACTTTTCACAATATGTATAATCAACCACAGCACTTAAGACAGTCACCAGAGACAACACTTGACAGCAACTGTACAAGAAATTCACTGGGGACATGTACTTAAAACACTGGTTCATCAAACACACAATTTATTGAGCTGATGGTGAGTCTAGTGATGACCATTGTTCCATCTGCTGGCATGTCAACACCTCAATACATACATTGAAAATGCATAAAATATGTCCCACATGCATGAAGATAAACATGATACACCACCTCCCCATTACTCCACCACCCAATAATAAATTCTTCTCTTCCTCCTCTCCAATATCTAACTACACCATCCCGTTACAGTATCGGTATCTATCATCATTTCCTGTCTCTTGGGAATTTAGGAAATCCTATCCATGGGCACTCAAGGAAGAAACTACTGTTCTGGGTCTATTGAATCCTTTTATCATCAGCATGGATGTTGGACTAGCTCCAGTTAGCAGCTTCCCCAGAATAAGCTTCATGGCAGATTCATTCCTCTTGAAGACAAGATTTGGTATGATGATATGGTACTGCATCTCACGGTTGATCAGGCTGTTAGTGAAGGCTGTCACTGGGTACTTCAATAATGACACACTTAATGTCCCATACATTGCAGCTACTCACTTAGCCAGATCAACTTCCCTACTGTTCAATCACATTCTTTAAGAATCACTGTGAGCATCCGTCTGGATATTTTCTAAGTTTAGTCTTAGATAAACAAACACTCCAAGTTACCCCACAGTTCTCCATGAATGCAGTTCATAGAACAAGATTTGATGTTAGTCTCAGTTGATCCCTGACTGACTCAAGATCACTGTCCAGCTTCAGATTGTGTTATGCTCCCATTTATGCATTCAGCTGTTAAAGAGCTGAGAGAAAACTCTTCCTGATGTTCCCACATTTTGATAGGGAGTCACTTCTGGATCTAGGACTTCTGTTTAGTTGTCCCAGATGATATATGGAAGCCTCTCCTCCATCCTCCTGTTCTCTGTCAATATACAAAATGGCACAACATCTCTTTACATGTGTTAAAAGATGATGTTATCATACATTAACATACACAGATTGGGGATGGGGAGGAAAAGGATGGGTGTGGTCCCAACACACCTCTCCTAGTTTGATGATGATGTGAATTTCACTGTGATGTACTGTGGTAATCACAAGACTATATGCTGAGACAGGGTAGCTTAACACAATTACAAGCATTTATGTGGTCTAGGTTCCACCATGTTTGAACCACAGTAGACCTGGGCACAAGGAGGACTAGACACAATACAGCAATCATTGTGACATAGCAACATGGGACAGGCATTGTGAAGGAAAATGGAAAATAGTCATTTACAACTGCAATATGTAATATGGATTAACTAATGGCATTTACCCAATTAGCAGACCAGACATCCATTCCTATGGCTGTGATGTTGGTGCATGAATGTCCTATTCTATATACACTTACACAGCAATGCCAGACCTCACCCCTTTTCTCAGACAGACCTGACTCACAGGTACATCATCTTTATCATCATCATGTGCTCTCTCCCAACTGAGTAATTTTCATGTCTACTACAGTAGGTAACAGAAGCTCAATTGCATACACAATTGTTCACATATGCACCAAGCACATATGTGGAAAAACATGTTTAGTCCATGTAAATTTGCATGAGCCATACATTATATTCAGCCAACTAAGACACAGGTTCACACACCTATGGTTCTCTTAAGAACTAGTTTATATGAACCAACCAACAGTAGAGGTACCAGTGTAATACTTCAAAGAGAAATAATATTAATTCTCTTGAGCTTATAACCACCAGGCATCACATGGACTTAGCAATTCTGGCGTGCCACACACAACCTGTTTACATATGGATATTGAGGCATCTTTCCTTCCACTAGATGTGAGAGGCTATTTATTAAATCACCAACTCACTCACTCCAACATTCTCAGCGTTTTACCAAGGAACTTGTACATGTTTACATCACTCATTCTAATTCAGACTGCCATATGTTAACTCGCGAGAGCAAAGGTACAGTTGATTTAAGAATAAGTCATCCTAGGCATGAAGAATGCACAAGGGGTTTGGGTTTGCGAATTTGCATTGAGTGTACTATACATTCATCAAGCATACGCAACCAGTCACAACAAGGGATTGATATGCACTTGGAGTATACAGCGTGAAAGACATGTCAAGGTTGAAGAAGCAGTATCCAGAATACTGGCGCACAGAAGTTAGGTGTTCCACTTTCACATTTTATTCATAAAATACTCTTATATTCTTCTCATTCGTTCACTAGGCACAACTACAACATTAAAGTATGTTTTAAAGTGGTACCTGTTGTCCAGAGAACAATATATTATTGAATCTTTAAGGGCATTGTTGGGTCATCACATCACACTAGCGACCGCTCCCGGTGAAATCCCCGCTCAACTAATTAGATTTTAAAATATGGCCCAGGAATAGCGTGGGCTCATTACTTATTAACCAATCAAAAGACAAGCGCATATACCGCTGCCCTCCCCCAACTCGTTCTAGAACATACTAGTTCCAAGAATCGTCCTTCTATTTGGAAACGCCACTCAAATCTGAAGTATTCTTATGAATGTGTCGGGCTGGGAATGGGGAGTTCTGTTTCATCATGCTACATCTAGTGTGTCCTGTCATCCCTACTTCTTTCTTCTACATCTACGAACGCCAAACAATTTATAAGATATGTGTGTTTATTTATGGAATAGGTTACAAATGGAACTCTGCAACTGATTCAGTGCCAAACAAAAAATAATTTTGGACCAAACATGGCACACAGTCAAGTAATTGTGTATAAATTTCCTCTCGCTGAACATTGAGATTGCGGAAGATACCACGAAACAAAATAAACAACACGATGACCCTAATATAGCGATATATCGTCCTGCTGTCCAAGTAAGAGGTCTCATTTGGCGATATATTATCCTTCGACACTCAATCAGTTAATCTTGTTGTTGTTGTTGTTGTTGTTGTTATTGTTGTTGTTTTTGCTGTTGTTGTTGCCAGAATTAACACGCGAATTAACGATTTCTCAATCACGGAATGTAGAGCCAGAGTTTGTGTTCTGTGGATTCATGTTAGGTGAACAGACACAGTCCTTCAATCGGTGGTTACTAACGATTTTCAGTACTTGCAAGTGTGCAAGAGTTCAAGGATCACTGACGGTTGACTAAACATGGCTTCCATATCTTGTGATGAGAACTTGGAATGTCATGGCCAGGTAATAGCTCATTCGTTAAGTGAAAAATTGGTGACGTCAAGAAAAATGGCAGCTGTTTTCTGTACATGCAGGTAAGTAGATGGAAATCTGTGCGTTGTGTTTGTGACTCAATGTGGGCGTGGGGTGAGATAAATGCGGGATTGGTGACTTATTGTGACTGTGGGGTGAAGTGAATGTCAAAATGGTGACTCACTGTGACCGTGGGGTGAAGTGAATGCCAAAATGGTGACTCACTGTGACTGTGGGGTGAAGTGAATGTCAAAATGGTGACTCACTGTCAGTGGCGTCACTGGGGTTGGTGTCACCCGGTGCGGTAAACTCTTGGTGTCACCCCTCTAGACTTTCACCATGGTCTTCTTTCGAGTGTTCCTGTACCATATATAATCGCATATAGTAATGTTTGTAAAATAAGTCAAAAAGTTAATAAGGACATAAGAAAGAAAACAAATTGAACAATATAACTTCAATACTTCAGGTAAAACATAAATAAAGAACTTCGACAAACTCGGACAAAGTAAAATTTTTGTTATTTTGCTAGGTCTGCTTTGTCAAATTTGCAATTTTTTTATTTTGGTGTCACCCCTTGATGGTGTCACCCGGTGAGGCCCGCACCCCCCGCACCCCCCTAGTGACGCCCCTGCTCACTGTGACTGTGGGGTGAAGTGAATGTCAAAATGGTGACTCACTGTGACTGTGGGGTGAAGTGAATGTCAAAATGGTGTCTCATTGTGACTGTGGGGTGAAGTGAATGTCAAAATGGTGACTCAAAGACGGCACAGACTGAAGTGAGTTCGGGATTGGTAAGTGTTTCAGTGGTGGGCGTGGGCTAAAGTGAATGGCAGATTAGTGACTCAATATCGGTATGGGGTGCAGTGAATGCCAGATTGGTGACTCAATGTCGGAATGGGGTGAAGTGAATGCCAGATTGGTGACGCAATGTCGGCATGGGATGAAGTGAATGCCAGATTGGTGACTCAATGTCGGCATTGTGTGAAGTGAAAGCCAGACAGGTGACTCCATGTCGGCATGGGCTGAAGTGAAAGCCATATAGGTGAACCCATGTCGGTATGGGGTGAAGTATATGTCCAGAATGGTGACTCAGTGTTGGCATGGGGTGTAGTGAATGCCAGATTGGCGATTCAATGTTGACATGGACTAAATGAATGCCAGATTTGTGACGAAGTGTTGGCACGAGGTGAAGTAAATGCCAGATTGGAGACACAGTGTTGACACGAGGTGAAGTAAATGCCAGATTGGAGACACAGTGTTAGTACGGGGTGAAGTAAATACCAGACTGGTGACTCACTGTGGCCGTGGGCTTGAAGTGAATGCAAAATTGGTAAGTGACTTAGTGTTTGCGGGGAGGGGGGGGGGGGGAAAGAAGTGAATTCGAGATAGTGTGCATGGTTGGTTAAGTAACTCAATATGGCCGTGGGTTGAAGTAGAATGAAAGAAAAAGTTAGTTGCATATCCTTTACATGACGTCGCAGCCAACCCCAGAATTTTTGGCTGTTCGTGATTTCTTGACAAATTTACGTTCAGTAGTTTATCATTGCTTCCTGAACGACCGATGCTAATACCAGCGTATGGAAACCAACGCCTGGCGGTCTGCTTCCAAATCGCCTGCAGCTGTGTTTTGAATGCGGTATGAGGAATTGCCAATCGGGCTAGTAACCCTTTCACCAAGGAGCTGTGGAAAGTAAAGGAGCTTGAAGGGCCTCGCTCAGGCCTTGGGATGTATTACGTTTACAATGGTTTCAAAGGCATCGACTTCATTACACCTTGTTTTATTCCATATGGCCTTGTCTCTTTCCGCAGAGCCGATAGCCTTGCACAAAGCACGAACTTTGTAGCTCCAGCGACGACCCTCAGGAGTCTTCGAGAAAATTACATTCGTAAACCGATTGACGTAGGTCAGAATCGAACCTGCAACCTTCGCAGCGTGAGGCAGACGGTGTAAAAACGTCGCCACGGAGACCCCAGGATGTATGACGTGTATACTACTAGCTCTGTATTGTTCACAGCCCACGTCGTAATCGATGAGTGGTTACGTCATATTATGTCGGTGACATAAGCCTGGGTCACTGACATTGAGTTGAGTGACCGGGCAGGAGGAAGAATGGAGATGAGAGGGGGAGACAGTAAATTGACTGACCTGGCTACGAGGAAAACAATCAACCCTCAGAAATAATGGGGCGGATATGAGTGGAAATCCCCAGGGGGGGATGGGTCGAGAGAGAGTTGTGTGTTGTGTGAAGTGAGGAGACTGAAAAGTCAGTGAGAGAGGAGACCGACTGCGGGTCAGGTCGTTTAAGAGAGAGCTCCGTGTTGTGTTGTTCTTCTAGTTGGGAAGACAGGCCTGAACCCAGAGTGGGTTCTGTATTGAGTGTAGGCCAAAACCCAGAGTGGGTTCTATAGTTGAGCAGTGGCTCCAACCCAATGTGTGGGTTGTATTGTGTGAGATCCAGCCGAGGATTGTAGCTGGATTACCTGTCTTGTGGATTGAGATTAAAAGCAGGCCGTGAGAAGGAATTGATGTGTGCTGGTTAAATTGTGAGGAGGATATTTATATTCTATGGATTACATTATGTTTCTGGATGTATAAACATGTTCCGTTTGTCCGTCTTATTTCTGTAATAAAGGATTATGTGCGCCAACGGAATCTTGTTTAATGCCTGGTGAATATGCACTGCGGGGGTGAGTTACATTGCAAGACAGATATCTCCATTGACACACCATGAGTATCGTTACCTAGACAACGACCATCACACAATAATATCATGAGCATATCATCGTAAGAACTTCGTGATATTATCATCAAGAAAACGTGTGACATCTGAGGGCTACGTCCAATTAAGAACATTATAGACAGTGTTGTCATTCTGAGATGTTTGTGGGCTCTTCGCTGAAAGAGAGGAGTTATTATCGGTGTCTTCGTGCCATCAATTTAGACAGTACTGCGTCACGAGATTAACAGCAATTCGTTTGTGTGTGTAAGACGCCACATCGTGAAAAACTGTCAGCGCGCGGGGAGGGTACGCAGCGGAAATCACCAGCTAGCAGACAGTTCAAGTGAAGGTCATACTACAGGTAAATTAACGACAGTCAGCACACGTCATTGCGACGCTAGCGGGCACCCCAGAAGAATTAACGCAGCAAAAATCGACTGGGAAAGTCGATTGCAGTAGCAGGGGTGTTTTGGTAACGGGCAGCACAGAGGAAATGTCGAGGGGACAAAACGGTGGTTGCAACAAGTGCGGTCAGTCCTGGAGTGTGTGTGTTTGACAGGATTGAACCAAAGATTGAAGACAGCGAGTAATTTCGTCTCAACATCCTGTGTGTGGTGGGATATTTGGTGTGTGTGTGCTGGAGGCAAGCGCACTGTGTTGTTGCAAGTTGACTGGTCAAGATTATTCGACGCAGTAAATAGGACGGGTGGGTACACCAGCGTCCAGGTACTGAGAAAATTTCCACGGAGTAAAAAGAGCAGCCGTGTCGGGGCTGAGAAGTTGTGTGGAAGGTGTTTTTGTATGACGGAAAAGTGTCCGGTCATTTTACAGACAGTCAGTGTGTATTATTGTGACAAAGAGTACTGACTGGAGGTGTCCGGCAAGGTCAAGGGTGGGCACAGTGGAAAGTTACTGAAATTTTCCAGAGAACTGGATAAACAACTTGTTTATGAATGAAAGCCAGATTTAATGTTTCGTCTTTGTTCAAGCCTTTGTCATCATTATTCTGTTATGAGCAAACAGTTTTAACTTATCGTCATCGCAACCATTGTCGTATTTCTTTGCCAATAAGGATCTATATATCCAAATTTAAAGCGCTGAACATTGGCTGCCATTCTTCTTTTCTTTTTGGTGAATCTTGTCGGATAACGAAAATCCATAACATTAATGATACAGCGAAGCGCCATCTCCGCAACGAGAGTAACAACAAATCGAAAGAACACTTTGGATTATTACCACGTACAGAGAAAGTACAATAACGTTACGGATATCACTATCATCTTCAACTTTTGTCGACAGTTGGAACTTTTGATCACCACGTGAATTCAATAACCACGCAACAAAACAAGAAGTCGGTTTGAAATCTAGCGTCGTAGACATTGAATAAAAAGAACTTTTGGCGACGGATTAGTGGGCACATATTTATCGGCCAACGATGTGGACATTCTGTTTGCTGCTCATTGTCTTATAAATATTGTTTTCGGTTGTTAAGCTGTTACTTGTATGTGGTCCAGTGTTTGTCAAGAGTAGGGGATTTGTTGGGGTGTTTCTCGAGAGTCGGGATACAGCACAATAATTTATTTGTCTTTCTGGTGCTTACGATATTTTTGTAAGAAAAACGTTAATGAGTTGACGTATCGTGCAGGGGGCATTGAAATAGTCTTAACCAATATCTAGAGCCGAGTTGTCTGACGTCAGATCTGTGTATATTTTCAGTATATATTCTTTTTCTTTCTCTCTTTCTTTTCGTTATATTTACATATAATATTTGTTGTGTTCGGATATATGTTTTTATTGTGATCTTTCGTCATTTCTGCTGTCTAGGGGTCTTGGTCAATTTATATTTTTATTTTACGCGCACTGTGGATGTCTCTACACAAGCTTGTGGTTGTTACTGTGGTTTATTTCTGTGTCATCATCGTCTCCGTGTACTCAGCTTGTGAAGTCTAGCGTTGGATAGTCATCACTTAGTATTATCATCCATTTGTTTGTATATGTATTGATATGTATGTTTAACAATATTTCCAGGGACTTTATAAACTTTTGGTCATAGATATATAGATATAAGGGAGTATAGGTGATACTCCCCCCCCCTCACTACCTAGGGCTTATAGAGTGACTGGGTGAGTACAGGGTGACATTATTAGCACTACGAATTTACGTACACAGGGAGTGCGGGTGTACTTAGGGAAGTGACACAAAGAATAACAGGGGAGTCTGGACATTTATAGTTGGCTGATTCACAGCAAAGTGTCCACAAGTACAAGATGCCTACTTTAATGGACTATATTGAAGCAGGTGAACGAATAGGCCTGAAAGGTAAAGAGTTACAGGAGTATGCTGAAGCAAAGAACAGAAACAGATTGAAAGAGACCAAAGACAAGCTGAAAGAGAACAGAGACAGGAAGAAAAGGTAGCTGAAGACAAGCGTCTACAGGAAGTAAAACTAGCTGAAATGGAAAACAAGCGTCTACAGGAAGAGAAAGAGACACAAGTAAAACTAGCTGAAATGGAAAATAAGCGTCTACAGGAAGAGAAAGAGACACACATGAGAATGGAAATTGAGAAAGAGAAGATTAAGATGGAAGCGGAAATTGCTATTAAAAAGTTAGAATTTGCATCGAAGGGTCAAAGTGAGGAAAGTAGAAAACCGTTGCAGTCGTCACAGAGAATAAAACTGCCATACTTTACGGACCGAGACAACCTTGAAGCTTATCTTGACAGATATCAGGCATCAGCGAAAGTGTTAGGCATCCCCGAAGACCAGTATGCTATTAGACTAGGGGAGCTTCTTACGGGCAAGGCACTAGACACCATGTTCAATTTACCTGTAGAAGAAAGAAACAACTACACTATCTTACGTCAACGTTTGCTGACTAAGTTCCAACTCACTGAGCATGGATGTAGGACAAAGTTTAGACAGTTAGTGCCAGAGACAAATCAAGATTTCACAGACTTTGTTAACACAGTAAAGAACACATTTAACAAATGGATGGAGCTTGCAGAAGTAGGGAAAGATTTTAATAAATTAGTAGATCTAATGTTAAGAGACAAGGTAGTATCTGCATGCAATTCTAATTTAGTAGCGTTCTTTGAGGAACGGAAGCCAAAGGACATAGACACAATGTCTCAGTTAGGGCAAAACTACATGACTGCACATCCTAACGTATCTATTGGGAAACTAATGAGTGAGGAAATAGTCTGTGCAGCGTACACTAAACAGAACCAGAATCCAGTTATCAGACCAAGGGCGAAAAGTGTGGATTCAGCACAGAAAGGTGAGCAGCAAGAACTTCAAGATAATGGTTTCCGAGGAAACAATGTTGGTAGAGTAGGACGGTACCCATATAGAAGAGGGAACTTCCAGAGACGTCCAAATTATGCCGGATGTTGGAATTGTGGGAGCTGGAGACACAGGGCAGCAGAGTGTGATGCACAACCATCAGATGGACCAACAAACAACACTAAAAGGGAGATCACTTGTTTCAAATGTGGAAAGAATGGGCATATCAGCCATCAATGTAGGATGAGAGAAACAGAGCACTCAAATGCAGCACAAGTAATTGAGACGCTGAACAATGAAGATTGTAGTGGGTGCAAACCTCTTTTTGAAAAAGATGGTCAGCCAGTCTTAATATGTGGTCACACAGTTAAAGCAGGATCAGCAGTGCATGAAGGAGGAAGTCTGAAGATGCATCATGGGTTTGTTAATGATAGGTCAGCGTTAACAATTAGGGATTCCGGATGTACGTCCATCGGGGTGAGAAAGAGTTTAGTGCAACCCTCGGATTATACAGGGAAAAAGATTAGATGCATAACATTCAACGGCACAGTAGAGTTCTACCCAGTAGCCATAATAACAGTAAAAACACCATATATCACTGGAAGAGTGACAGCGTGTGTTCTGGACTCACCAGTGGCTGATTTGATCATAGGAAATGTTATAGGAGTTAAAGATTGTACAGAAGAGGAAATAGTTTATTGGGACCAAAAATATAGTGTAAGCAGTAATGAGGTAGTTACCACAAGAGAACCTAAATTAGAGAGTATAGCTGAGGTAGAAGAGGCACTTGAAGTAGACACAGGAACTCAGGACAAGGATAGTACAGCTGAGCAGATGAGAATGCATCCCAAATATAGTGCTAGTGAATCCCAGAGACAAGATACTACTCTGAACAAATGTTCCCAAGGATGTAGGAGAGTAGAACATAGGCAGTCAAAGAAAGGTAGATGGTGCTTCGAGAGGAAGAACAATGTTCTCACTCGCAGGTTTTCAGATAGCAGAACTGCACGTGGGCAAGGAGCAGTACCTTTAGCACATAGAGACCGATATACTAGAACAGCTCAGGATAGTGCATGTGCAGGGCACATAGGCATAAGGCGTATGCAACAGAAAGCAAGGTGGGAGGTATATGGGCCAAGATTGAATAAAGAGTTCAGACTAAACAGAGACGCAAGTGTAACGGTGCAATATGCAGATAGGAAAGTGGAGTCAGGTCAAAAGAGTGTTCGCGACATTACTGACCCAGGGCTAGGGATAGCAAACAGATGTTGTAATTGTAGAGGTACCATGAGTCATGGGTACATGAAAGGTAGACACAGCATCGACAGGAATCAGAGGTGGGTTAATGCAAGAACAGAACCACCGGATATAGGGTCGGTACACAAATAGTAATGTGTGGTCGTGAAGTAGTAAGAGATCTGTGGGTACATGAGTATTATGCTTTTCTATGATGTATTATTATTATTATGTGATGTATTAGTTCATGCATTGATACACAAGATAGATGGTTGTACTTATGTGTGATGAATATAGGAGTGTAATATGAGCATTTGATGTATTATGTAGTGTGGTAGCTAGAGTAAGGTGCAGCCATACTTAGGGCTACCCAGGCTATATGTCTGGGTCACATATTTAGTAAGTTTTAGTCTCCCAATGTTTGAAAACGAAGTTTTCTTTTAAGAGGGGGGTAATTACATAAGCCTGGGTCACTGACATTGAGTTGAGTGACCGGGCAGGAGGAAGAATGGAGATGAGAGGGGGAGACAGTAAATTGACTGACCTGGCTACGAGGAAAACAATCAACCCTCAGAAATAATGGGGCGGATATGAGTGGAAATCCCCAGGGGGGGGGGGGGATGGGTCGAGAGAGAGTTGTGTGTTGTGTGAAGTGAGGAGACTGAAAAGTCAGTGAGAGAGGAGACCGACTGCGGGTCAGGTCGTTTAAGAGAGAGCTCCGTGTTGTGTTGTTCTTCTAGTTGGGAAGACAGGCCTGAACCCAGAGTGGGTTCTGTATTGAGTGTAGGCCAAAACCCAGAGTGGGTTCTATAGTTGAGCAGTGGCTCCAACCCAATGTGTGGGTTGTATTGTGTGAGATCCAGCCGAGGATTGTAGCTGGATTACCTGTCTTGTGGATTGAGATTAAAAGCAGGCCGAGAGAAGGAATTGATGTGTGCTGGTTAAATTGTGAGGAGGATATTTATATTCTATGGATTACATTATGTTTCTGGATGTATAAACATGTTCCGTTTGTCCGTCTTATTTCTGTAATAAAGGATTATGTGCGCCAACGGAATCTTGTTTAATGCCTGGTGAATATGCACTGCGGGGGTGAGTTACATTGCAAGACAGATATCTCCATTGACACACCATGAGTATCGTTACCTAGACAACGACCGTCACACAATAATATCATGAGCATATCATCGTAAGAACTTCGTGATATTATCATCAAGAAAACGTGTGACAGTCGGCAGCCTTTACTTTGTACGAAATTCCCTGGTACCCATTTTAGGCTCATCGACCTCAGTGCCCAGGTCAGTGAAGAAACAAACCTCCGCATCCATAGAGACTCGAACACACGACAATACGGCTGGGGGGGGGGGGTCAGCGTGCTAGCCACTGCGGTAAAGCGGCTCACACACGCTGATTCTTCGTTTTCTTCCTCTTTTATTTTCCCATTATCGGAGTCTAAGTGGTCTCTCTCCACACACACACACACACACACACACACACACACACACACACACACACACACACACACACACACACACACACATACACACACGCGCGCACACACACGCACGCACGCACATGCACGCACACGCACACGCGCGCACACGCACACACACGTCTACACTCAAGTCCATAAACACACATGCACACATTAATTGTTACTGTAAATGCCTCCGCCATAGTTGCCGCTGTGGTGACATAATGGTTAGCATGTCTACCTCCCAAACAATTGTCTGTGTTCAACACCTTATCTGTATCAGGCTTATTTTTTTTTTTTTTTCAGTTAGACAAGTGTGTGTGCAAACCCAAATATCTGTATATATGTGTGTACATGTATGTGAGGGTTATCACGCGCTCGTATGAATATAGAATGATACCAGACAAACCATGGGAGATATCTTGTTTTTATACACCCCTGTAAAAGAGGAAAGGCAACGCGTAAAGATTATTATTTTTTGCACAGTAAAATAATATCTCTAAACCATTTCAACATAGCCGACTGCAGACGTCAGATTTAAGATGGCGGCAATCGCGGCTGTAAAACCAGAAGAAAGAGACAATCTTTGAGAATGTCGTGAACTATCTTTTAATGTTGGGGAAATGGCCGAGCTGTCTTTTATGCCGATAACAAGATCTGGCCGAGAGCTTGATTTGGGTTCTGTGTGACATGGAAATCAAAGGCTGTTTATTAGTGGAACTTTCTTGTTGATTGGGACAATGAATGTTTGTAGAAAATTATATATCTGTCTGTCTGTCTGTCTGTCTGTCTGTCTGTCTGTCTGTCTGTCTGTCTGTCTGTCTGTCTGTCTGTCTGTCTGTCTGACCCGGCCCGGCTTCGCCCAGCTCCTGGTGGGGAGCATCTCATTTAATTCATATAAGTAGTCATATAAGCTCCCGTTCCCGTTCCCGTCTGTCTGTCTGTCTGTCTGTCTGTCTGTCTGTCTGCCTGCCTGCCTGCCTGCCTGTCTGTCTGTCTGTCTGTCTGTCTGTCTATCTGTCTGTCTGTCTGTCTGTCTATCTGACCCGGCCCGGCTTCGCCCAGCCCCTGGCGGGGAGCGTCTCATTAAATTCATATAACAAAAAAAAAACCTTACTTAAGAATGTCCTTCCACACACCATGTGTTCTCTTTCACACCGCACACGCGGCCAACTATTGTTGCACTAAAAACGTTAATTGTATACAAAAACAATGTCCTTTTAGTATTTTAACAGGCGTGCTGCGTGTATGGTATTTGTGTAGGTCTGTTTAACAGGGCGTTCAAACATCAAATGACATATTTACATAGTATGGCTAGTAGTATGCATAAAGTATGAAAAAAAATGTCCTTCCACACACCATGTGTTCTCTTTCACACCCACAACATTGAATGAAAAACCCGATGTTGACCGCACACGCGGCCAACCTTTTTTTTAAAACAAAAACAAAATAAAGCATATACACATTTCATGCAAGTGCGAATTGTGTTTGAAAGTTTTTTAAAACAAAAACAAAATAAAGCATATACACATATTATGCAAGTGCGAATTATGTACTGACCTTCTCCCGTCCAAGCGAACGGAAAAAACAAATCCTGCGATTAATTCAAAAGTTTCTCTCCCAAATTAGTACAGAAATAAAATTCTAACTTTTTTTTTAAACGTTTATTTCATACAAAGCAATGCATATTTACAAGGTGCAATGTGTGTTTCTTTTGTTTGTGTATATTACAGAGCGTTACCGTTTGTTAGTGTTAGGTGTCACATGTGTGAATAAAACAAATACATGCATATATACAGTTATGATAATATAACATTTATGGCGTTGTGCATGTAAACACACATGCCTTGCATATGATTCATTTCCACTTACACAAGCGGAACGTATGTAACACCTGTCCATCTCACCCTCTCCTCTCTCTCTCTCCTCTCTCTCTCTCTCTCTCTCTCCCACACACATTTTATCGTGATCTCTCTCATGCTTTCTGGGGACAGCAGTACATTGAATGCCGTGAGCTTGGGCAATAAACCTTAAATTATCATTCCCATTAAAACGTGGTTTCTTTGTAATTTCTGGGTCACTTAGCTACCGAGGTGAAGGTTCAAATTGTTGGTGTTGTTGGCCTGATGTCAAATTACAGGATGAAGCTCTAGTGTCCTGTAAATTTCCATGACCCTTTTTGTTTGGGGGACAAGAATCAGGGATTATAACTAGCAATTAGAATTCATGGCCTGTCCCCAGGGAGGTAATTGGTTCAAAGCTGTGATAGTGACTGGGTTGCAGATACAATGAGAAGGACTTAAAATCTGACCACTACAAGCCACTTTAGCTTAGGGTACTTAAAGGGCTTATTTAATTTGTTTATACATCCATCCATCCATCATGTGCCATGACGGTAAGCGTGGGCGGTCATGTTCTGCCATCTCACGCGACCACCAGAGTCGTGGATCAGCTCCGTGTTTCTGTCTCGACCATGCCACAAGGCCAAGCCATTCAGGTACTTGCTTCTAGGTCTTCCCCTTGGTCTGTTCCCCTCGATCTTACCAGTTGTCACCAAGTTCTCCAGATCATTTCTTCTCATAACATGCCTAAAAAATTTGTGACTGTCTACGTCTAATGTCTCTAATCAGTTTACGATCTTCATTTGTTTCTTGAAGAACTTGCTCATTCGTCTTTCTGGCTGTCCATGGTATTCTTTGCATTTTCCTCAGAAACCACATCTCTACAGCCATCAGATGTTTTTCAGCCTGACTGCTCATTGTCCAAGCTTCACATCCATATAAGAGTACAGGTTCTATGTAGCATCTCAACACTCTTTTTCTCGTTTCAATTGACATCTTTTTATTGGTCAGTATGTTTTTCATCTTGCTAAAGGCTACTTTTGCCATGGCGATTCTTGTTCTAATCTCTTCAAGGCATCTCCCATCAGATGTTATTACTGTTCCAAGATAATTGTACCTATTCACTTGTTGAAGAATATTCCCATTTACTTGTATATTACATTGTGGTATTTCGTTCTTCCTAGTGACAGGGCCGGATTAAGCCATCTTGGTGCCCTAGGCACAAAACCACATGGGTGCCCCCTACTGCCCCGAGCCCCCGATCCTCCACTAACTGCTGGTATGTCCAATATTATGCAAAAAACTAACAAAGAAAAACAGTTGTGAAATGTAAACACATATGTTTGTACTACTATCGCTCATATAAAACCTACAATAAGGTATTTCTGTATTAAAATTAATAGTTAATTAATTTTGTAATAATAGTAGACAAAAATACTGTAACGTTTTTGATAGATAAGAAAGTCAGAGAGAGCACACATTTAAATTTTAAAGTTCTTTTTTCTAGATTTACGTCTGGCAAAGTTTTTGAGTACATAATCAAAGTTAATTTTGCGCAACAAGTCTACCTCAATCATCAGCAAAGATAAGGAATCAAGCCTTTCTTGTTTCATTGTCGATCTACTTGGATTTTTTGTACGTTTCAACTGAGAAAAAGAGCGCTCAGTTGAACAGTTCGTAACCATTAATGTTAAAAATATGCGCAAGGCGATTTCTAGAATTCTACATTTGGAAAAGCACAAAAAGTTGTTTCTAACTATTACTTTGTAGAGTTCTGCATGACTGAACGTGTTGTTGTCAGATTTTGATGCACGAAACATGTGGCGAATATATGAGTGGAACTGTTGTAGTTCAGTATATAAATTATTGTTCAGATCTTCAGGATAAGCATTTATTAGTCCTTCACAACACTGAGATGTTTGTGGTACATCGACCAAACAAGAAAATCGAACTGCTAGATCATTATATACCTGTCCTCGTCTACTCATCTTTGTCTCAAGTTTGTCAACAATGGTGTAGAAAGCAGATATACGAAATTTGTCTCTGGCATTCTGAGATACCTCAGGGGCATCACCATCAATGACCACTGTCTTTCGTTTAAGATTACGGGTCAAAGTTGACTTATAATCCACACCTGGTGTTATTTCTTTTGCAGCTTCTTCAAATCTTTCAAATTCATTCCTAGATTCATGCAAGTGATCTGCTAGTGAAGAATACAAATCAGCACACGTTTTCAAGTTCACGTGCTCATTTTGTAGAGCTTGACTGACCCTGTGAAAATGTTGTAACACTTCTTCCCAAAAGACAAGCATGAAAGCAAATTCTAATTCTTGCATCTTCTTTGCAATGTTTTCTGCTTCTCTTCTGGTGTCCCCCTTCTGTGACTGGTCTTCTTGTAAACATTCTAACCTTCTATAATCTGAGGATGCGACATTAGAATGCCTTCAGTTGCAACAGCATGTGCTTCCCATCTAGTATCGGAAAGGGTGTCAACGGCACTTCTGACTACCAGATTTAGTGAATGGGCAGCACAGGGTATGTATATAGCAAACTCATTTTCTTCTAGAATTTTTTTCTGCATGCCCTTGTAGCACCCAGACATATTAGCTGCGTTGTCGTAGGACTGACCTCTGCATTTCGAAAAATCAACATTGCAAGCTTCACGTAAGTACTGCAACACTTGCTTAGCCATACCTTCACCGGCGTGACTTTGCAGCTCCAAGAAAGTCAAAAAGCGCTCAATGGGCTCTCCATCTACCACATATCGAAGAACAACGCTTAACTGATCTATATGTGAAATATAAGGTGTTCAGTCTACTGACAAGCTGAAATAACCGGAAGCCTTTACTTCATCTACAATTACTGCATGGACTTTTTGGGACATAATTTCAATCAGTTCTTCACATATAGTTTTGGATAAATAAGAAGGATTTCCTTTTCCAGAATTTCCATATTTCGCAATGTGTGATGCTAAAAATGGATCAAACTGACTGACCAACTCCAGCAACCCTAGATAATTTCCATTTTGTAAAGATAGAAATTTTTCATTTGTCCCTCTAAAAGCCAGACCACGCTCAGCTATAGTACAAATAACCGCTACTGCTCGCCTCAAAACATGTTCCCAGTAATGTGCTCTTTATTTATTTGCTCTTCTAGCTTTTGTAGTAGACCCGAGCCTTGTCTGCGAGCTAGGTATGTTAACATGCAGTCTTTATGAGTAGCGCTTTGTTCATGATTATCAACTTTAATGTTATTTTTCCAGTCACTGAACCCATTTTTATCAGCCAAACTTGTGGACTTGTGGTGCCCCCCAAATGTTTGGTGCCCTAGGCACGTGCCTTGTTTGCCTAATGGTTAATCCATTCCTGCCTAGTGACGACCATAATCTGTGTCTTTTTACAATTTAATTCTAACCCTAGTTGTTCACTGTGTTTAACAACCGCATCTACTAAATTTTGCAGGTCCTGTTCATTGTCTGCAATCAAGACTGTATCATCTGCATATCTAATGTTATTGATGTATCGTCCCCCAATGTTGATTCCTTCCATATCTTCAATATTTCTGAAAATACTTTCACTGTACACGGAAAACAGATCTGGAGACATTACACATCCCTGTCTCATACCTCTCTTAATAGGCTGATATTGGCTTACTTCATTATCAACTCTTATGGCAGCTTGTTGTTTCCAATATATGTTTTTTACAAGTCTAAGGTCTTTTCCATCAATCTGTAGATCCTCAAGCATCCTTATCATGTTGACATGTCTCACTTTATCGAAAGCCTTTTTGTAGTCAATAAAGCAAAGGTATAGATCTTTGTTTACTTTCAATAGAACGTTCGATTACGGTTCTCAGTATATACACATCATTTACTGTACCCTTGCCCTTTACAAAACCACATTGTTCTTCTCCCATTTCAGGTTGTATTTTCCTCCTAACTCTTTGCATGATAATTCTTAGCAAAATCTTCGTGATGTGACTCATTATACTAATTGTTCGATGTTGATCACATTCCAAGGCTCCGGATTTCTTTGGGATTGCAATTAATACAGAATTACATAACTCCTGAGGTATATTTCCAGTATCATATATTGTATTAAGCAGACTGGTAACTTTATCTATTCCATATTCTTCTAAAGCATTAATCATTTCTGTTGTGACGCTGTCTGAACCGGGGGTTTTGCCAGATTTCATATGGTTAAGAGCATTCTGAACCTCCATCTTTAAAATTTCTTGTCCTTCATTATTATTTTGAACATCGTACTGTTCGTCTCTGTTATCGTCATAAAGGTTTTTCACGTAATCTGACCATACATGTAAGATCTGATCTTTTTCTATTATGACTCTTCCATCTTTTGACTTTAGGCAGCCTGCTGATGTACTTGTTCTTTGATTAGTAAGCTCCTGAATTCTTTTGTGCATTAGTTTCGCATTTTTACGGGGGAGCAAAGAATAGTAACACTGTTGCCTACCATGCACGTCGTAAGAGGCGACTAAGGAGGCTATGGTTCCGTCGCCCTGCTACGGAGTGCGTGCGTGGCGCGACACTGTGAGCTGTGAATTTTGCGTGGAATGCTTTTGCATCTGTCCGCGATTGTTTTTCGTGTGAACTGCATGTTCGGAACGATGACGGCCGGCTGTTGCTGGATTGACTGGTTTGCCTTTTCGGTTCACGTGTGCATTTTTCAGGAGACTCCTGGGAGTCGGCCCTGCAGCTATGGAGTTTGTGCTTTGTGCAGCGCTTTCGATGGGTCGCCCTGCAGAAAGAGACCGAACCATATGGGATAAAACCCCGGTCATTGAAGTCTTTCTGGTGACTGCTGTTTTCATCGACGATGAACTGTATTTTTCGTGGAGGACTTTTGTGTTGGCATTCTGGCGGCGGCATTATGCACAGTGTACCTGTGCGGGCTGTTGGCTTGCCGACACTCCTGTCTATTCCATTGTTCACATGGGGAAGTGAGGAGCATTTTGTGATATTCACTGGCACAGGAACGGAGCAATATGGGGAAGACCCGTTGCCGTGAAGTTGGAACCGCGACTAACTAACTAACTAACTGTTGTGTTGTTCTTCAATTTCTCTGCAATTTTTCTCAAGCCATGTTTCTTTTGCCTCCTTACATAAGGTTCTGACTTTTCTGTGAATTTCTTCATATTTGGCAGGATTATTTTTGTTCTGTCTTCTTGTTTCCATTAGTTGTAAAATTTCTTCAGTCATCCATGTCTTACGGCCCACTTTCTTTACTTTAGGAATAGTTTTTTTCTGCTGCACAACTGATTGAATTCTTCAGCATTTCCCATTGATCATCTACATCAGTGGTTCTCAACCGGTGGGGAATCCCCCCCCCCCCCATGATTTCCAGGGGGGGGGGAATTAAGACCATTTCAAGATCGTGTTAATACAAGAACCGATTACTTGACATAGTTTTTCCCTTCATACTTTACAGTTATGTATGTCTCGCCTTCTAAAATTCATTTTATAAAGTAAGGAGACCCACAAATCATGTTTTATATGAATGTCTAGACTTGTTTTAGTATATGCTATTACATTTGCCTTCCACTTTTACGTATACTGTGTAGGGGTGAGGGGATTTTTAGATAGGAAATGTGAAAAGATGGGGGGGGGGGGGGAATGACGTTCTGAAAATATGGTGAAGTGGGGAACGGGCCAAATTTTTGATAGGAAGGGGGGGGGGAGAATGGCGTTCTGAAAATATGGTGAAGGGGGAATGGGCCAAAAAAGGTTGAGAACCACTGATCTACATCTTGAAATAGGATCTCTAGATCAGACAATAAATCAAATTTGTTCTTTACTTCAATGTTAAAATTGTCTTGTATTTCTTTGTCAGTTTTCAATTTGCACAAGTCATATTTAGGTTTTCCTGTTGTATACTTGACTTTCTTTAACTTTACCCTCAATGTGCCTATAATTAATCTGTGATCACTGTAACAGTCTGCATTTGGAACTATTTTTACGACTGTTAACGCATTTAGAAACCTTTTGCTAATCAGGCTGTAATTTATCTGGTTTTTAATCCTGCTGTCTGGACTCCCCCATGTCCAAAATCTTCTAGGATGCTGTTTAAACCAGGTGTTTCCTACAACCATTTCTTGTTCTTTTGCCCATTCTACAAGTTTGTATCCTCTTTCATTTCTCTCTCCCAAACCATGGTTGCCTACACTGCATCCATCGCCTTGCTTTCCTATTTTTTGCGTTGAAATCACCCATTATGATATGTTTATACATGTTGGTGCATATGTTTTTCCTTGTCAAAAATATAATTACCATATAACATCATTTTAATACTTGAGATATCGCCTTGGTTTAAAGGCTGCTACACGCGCGCACACACACACAAACACACACTCGTACACATGCGCATGTAAATACATGCACCACACACACACACACACACACACACACACACACACACACACAACACACACACACCTGCATCCACACCCAGACGCTTACATATATTACTGCCAACGACACAGACACACATCCACAATATATTTCATGTTGCACATTCAAATATAATAATGGGAAAAGTAATAATAATGGTAGCAGTAGTAATAAACGTATTAATAATAATTTTATTAATAATAATAATAATATTAATAATAATAATAATAATAATAATAATAATAATAATTGTAAGATTATTAATACCATCAATAAACACAATTACAGTCGTGGTATCCTTTGTTTAAAATAAGTTATTTGTTTCGTCTGTAATATGTGCTGTCTTCAAGCAAAACTCTTACGGGATTTGCGCTCGTGGGGCTAAGGTTAGAATGTTTGAGACTTTTTGTTGATAAAGTTGTTGGACAATTTCTTTGTTGATTGTTCTGTAATTGTATAATGCTTTTTTTCTTAGTGTCCATATAAGATTTCTGTACTGTGCCAATAGAACAAGTAGCTTTGTGTGGATGTCTTGTGTGGAGTAAGGAATGCAATTTATCATGATTGCTTTGTAAACATCTGTTCTTTGTTTCGTTTGAGTGTTTAGGGTGTTTTGTTGGAGATTTCTTGTTGGCATGATTGTGTTGCATTCGTAATTGATGTGCTCTTTTGATTCTTGGACGTTCCGTCTACAAAGCTGACACTGTAGTATATGTTTGTTTATTTTTGCTGTTCTATCTGTTGTTGGGTCATGCTGTAAACAAGTCTGTATGTAATTTCCTTTGCGTTTGGGGAAATCTGCTTGTTGTGAATATTAGAGAAAGTTTCGGTATAATCTTATATGAAATATCTATGTCCTCTTTTAATTCTGAGGTGTACTGGAGTTGTTTGTAGTTTAACTAAATGCTTGTAGATTGTATGTGTTTTCTTCTGAGGTAAAGCTGGGGCGACCATCCCCAACCCAGCGCTCAAAGGTGGCGGATCATGGAAAGCCTCTAGATATAGAGGTTAGCTGCGAATACCCAATAAGCAGCCGCGGACCAACTGGCGGTGGGCACAGAGGGCGAGGCAGGATCTCAGGGTGGGTTCTGAGTTCCTTAGAAAATGCCTTATATGCTCAGAGACGTGCCTGCCAAGCGAGTCAGGGGCGCTCTAACCCCTCCCCCGTGTAGGTGGAACCCGTTAGCATCGGACAGCAGTCCATCTAGGAGACGGAAAACTCCAAATATAAACCCCCAAGTTCAAGGTGGACCAGCGTGCTGAGGAAACTGACCATGAGTAAACTGATCGTGAACGTTGGACGTCTGGCAGGCGTGTGGGGCGGCACCAGGCGTATGGACTCCCGCGGGACATCCCCTGCTTCTTCCCTAGCAAGCAGGCAATGCTAGGGCGACCATTTATTTCCTGCCATATCCAAACTTTGCTTATGGAATTAATTTAACACGGGAATCGTCGCCGGAGCTACGGAACGCGTGCTCTGTGCTTGACACATCTTTCACGAGGCTAGGCGAAGAGAGAGTGAGGAGGAGAAGACGAGGAAATGGTGTGAGAAGAAGACATAGAAAAAGGGGGGCAGGCGCCAGGAAAAACAAGACGAAAAGTGGAGAGCTAGGTTTCAACCATGTAAGAGTGGGATACTGGAATTGTCGTATGCCGGCAAGGGGCCTGTATTGGAGAGGCTTATATAGATTTTGAAAAGTCCTCATGCTCCCGGAGCAAATACGACAAATACCATTGCCCTGGGGTACGCCAAAAAAAATAAACCCTACTGGGGAGAAGAGACATGGGCAGGTCTGTTTGGGGAAGAAAGGTGAAGCATGTGGTAAATTGACTTGAGCCAGTTTAATCATAGTGCAAAAAGAGGTCCAGGGTATACAAATGGAGATTGGTGGCTTAAGTTTGAACATCATAAAAGTATATGCCACAGTGGACTGTTTTGTCAGAAAGGAACAATGGGGCGGGTTAAAGGGAAATTTAGGAATTAAAACCAGTGATAGGGGTACTCATATGTGGAGACTCAATGCAAGGGGCAGAGTTGGGACAGTATTGGGGAAAACCGACAGGGAATTTTCCCTTGCGGATGCCATGGTGGGCTCCGATGTGGTCCCCGCATAAATGATGGAGGCCCACTGAATGGCAATGAGGCCTGGCGGGTGCGGGAAAAGCTATTGTTTGGCACTTGTCTCCCAGTCATCAGCCCCTTTATGTAAAGTGGACTTTTTGATGACCATGGGAGTGGGTCACTTGCCATGCTCAGTCCTGATCCTAAAGCCAGGAAAGTTAGGCTGGGAGAGCGCGCAAGACCTTCCCGGGATGATGGACCCATAGCCTTCTTTGGGCGCCTCAGACAGCGGCTTGCAAAAGGAATGTTAAAAATCCCTTTTTTGCAGCCCCATGGTGGACCCCAAAGTAGACCAGGCTTGGAAAGCAAAGAGAGCTGCAGTGACCGCTAAGGAAAAACGACAGACACCCCGAAGCTCACGAGAGAAGTGGACACCGCGAAAATGTCAAAAAGAATGGTGGAGGTCTTCAAGCGCCGTGCTGCGAGGCCAAAAACGCAAAATGGGAATGTTTCTGAAGGAGATTGGAGGTGTAAAACATGCGAAAATTCTGGAAACGCCAAAACCCAAAAGCAAAGAAAAGATCGGCCTATGACAGTGGAACAATTGATAGGATGATGGTGTGCGCTGCAACAACAAAAAAGAAAGGGGGCTTTTTTCCAGAGATTTTTTGAGCAGACCAATCAAATGTTTCGAACCCCGAAATGCAGTTAGAGAGGAATTATCTGGCACCCAAAAG
>JACEFZ010016321.1:0-204314 GCA_014155875.1 Cepaea nemoralis
ACTGGCCCGGCAACTACTGGAAAAATTTAGCCACAACTTGCTTTTGACTTAAAAACTCACTGCTTCCCGCCCCCACTTGGAGGATACAGACGTAACAAAGAGTCTGGCTGAATGCGGGGGTCTTTGCTCAGATGTTACGAAAGGTTTAACGAAAGCTCGAAAGGTTTCACAATGGAGTCATGGCCACTCCAATATTAAGCAAAACGCTAACACTTCTGTTCCAAGGAATGGTGCTTTTACCCATCGATATGACCCGGGCCTCCTCACTGTCTGCCCTACACAATTGAAGACTTGAAAAATACAAAAAAGTCTTCGCACATTTTGGGCTTCCAGGATGAAGACTTGGGAGAAAATCGCATGGGCCCGGCACGAGAGGTGATCGGGAAAAAAGTGCCTCGTCAACCAACCAGAAATGGCACTATTGCCACCGAACGCTGATCCTTCTGGGGAGATCTGAGCACCTTGGACCTGTCCGGAGTGCAATGGATACCCCAGCTGATAATATAACGCTTCCTGCGTATTTTTGTTTGTCCCACACACACCCTCTTTTAACTTTCTCTTCCCAGTCTGATCATGGGTGTAGGGTTTATTCAATCATACTTTTTGTTCTCGCAAAAAACTTACTGCTCGTACAGCAGGGTTCTCAACCTTTTTTTGGGCCCCTTCACCCCTTCATCACATGGTCAAATGTCACACACACACACACAACACACCACACACAAACCCACCACCCCACCACCACCACACCAACCCCCCCCCCCCCCCCTTTTCGATTTTCCCTTTCCCATAACGTATCCAGGGGGAAACCCACAACCTTCGGGACGAAGGCAGTAACCACATGGTCACGGAGTTCCCATTTCCAAAAAGAAAGGACTTATACAGTGACCCGTCATCATTTGTTCATTTCCTGTCAAATATCATCGAGTACAGGACACTATAGTCTATTGGGGACATGTTTTCTACCTCATATTTATCTCATTGTCTCAGGCGCTCTATTGGGGGAGGTGTGTGGGGCTGTCCACTTGACTTCCCACTATATCTCCTGCTCTATGGGGGAGTATGTGGGGCTGTCCCTTGACTTTCCCCTATACCCTGCTCTATGGGTGAGGTGATGTGGTTTTCTGTCCACTTGCTTTCCCCCTATATCTCCTGCTCTTGGGGGGGGGTATGTGGTGCTGTCCACTTGACTTTCCCCCTATATCTCCTGGGTCTATGGGTGAGGTGTGTGGGCTGTCCCTTGACTTCCCACTATATCCCTCTCTATGGGGGAGGTGATGTGGGGGCTTCCCTTAAATTCCCCATACTCCTGCTCTATGGGTGAGGGTGTGGTGCTGTCCACTTGACTTCCCACTATATCTCCCGCTCTATGGGTAGGGGATGTGGTGCTGTCCACTTGACTTCCCACTATATTCCCGCTCTATGGGTGAGGGATGTGGTGCTGTCCACTTGACTTCCCCTATATCTCCTGCTCTATGGGGGAGGGGATGTGGTGCTGTCCACTTGACTCCCCTATATCTCCTCTCTATGGGGGAGGTGATGTGGTGCTGTCCACTTGCTTCCCACTATTCTCCTGCTTATGGTGAGGTGATTGGTGCTGTCCACTTGACTTCCCACTATATCCCTGCCTATGGGTGAGGTGATGTGGTGCTGTCCACTTGACTTCCCACTATATCTCCTGCTCTATGGGTGAGGGGATGTGGTGCTGTCCACTTGACTTCCCCCTATATCTCCTGCTCTATGGGTGGGGTGATGTGGTGCTTTCCACTTGACTTCCCACTATATCTCCTGCTCTATGGTGAGGTGATGTGGTGCTGTCCACTTGACTTCCCACTATATCTCCTGCTCTATGGGTGAGTGATGTGGTGCTGTCCACTTGACTTCCCACTATATCTCCTGCTCTATGGGTGAGGTGATGTGGAGCTGTCCACTGACTTCCCACTATATCTCCTGCTCTATGGGTGAGGTGATGTGGTGCTGTCCACTTGACTTCCCACTATATCTCCTGCTCTATGGGTGAGGTGATGTGGTGCTGTCCACTTGAACTGCCCACTGATCTACTGCTCTATGGGTGAGGTGATGTGGCTGTCCACTTGAATTCCCCCTATTCTCCTGCCTATGGTGAGGTGATGGGTGCTGTCCCCTTGACTCCCCTATATCTCTGCTCATGGGTGAGGTGATGTGGAGCTGTCCACTTGACTTCCCACTATATCTCCTGCTCTATGGGTGATGTGATGTGGTGCGTCCACTTGACTTCCCACTAATATCTCCTGCTCTTGGGTGAGTTGATGTGGTGCTGTCCCTTGACTTCCCACCATATCTCCTGCTCTATGGTGAGGTGATGTGGTGCTGCCACTTACTTCCCACATATCTCCTGCTCTATGGGTGAGTGATGTGGTGCTGTCCACTTGACTTCCCACCATATCTCCTGCTCTATGGGTGAGGTGATGTGGTGGCTGTCCAATCTTGACTTCCACTATATCTCCCTGCTCTATGGGTGAGGTGATGTGGTGCTGGGGGGGGTCACCCGGGGGATTGACTTCCCACTATATTCCTGCGCTATGGGTGAGGTGAGGTGTTTGGGGGGGGGCCTTTGGGTCCACTTGATTCCCACTATATCTCCTGCTCGATGGGTGAGGTGATGTGGTGCTGTCCACTTGACGTCCCACTATATCTCCTCTCTATGGTGAGGTGATGGGGTGCTGGACCCACGTTGACTTCCCAAGATATCTCCTGCTCTATGGGTGAGGTGATGTGTGCTGTCCACGTTGACTTCCACTATATCTCCTGCTCTTATGGGTGAGGTGATGTGGTGCTGTCGTCTTGACTTCCCACTATATCTCTTGCTACTCATGTTATGTTGAATTGATCTTGAAGACTGAGATTTAACAGATCCTCGCTAGAAGACATGCCCACCACTTGTAGACAATTAATACCACTCACTCTGAGTGTTCATTTGGCCATGATTCGCACATGCTTTTGTATATGTTTGTTAAACCTCTTAGAAACTCTTCGAAACTTGAAAAGAGCGCTCCTTTTTCTATGGCCATCTTCAAAAGTACATGTCAAGCTCAGTATTTGCAGCGAAGTAGACAAAAGTTCAGTATTGAAGTAAACGTCACGCTCAGTATTTGCAGCAAAGCGGACATCAATGTGACCAACCAGCCGGAAGTAGAATAGGAGCGCGTATTATTCACAAAATTTTGTGTATAGTCACTTCGTTGTTTAAATGTTTAGTAGTTTAGTCATTAGTTAGTCGCGGTTCCAACTTCATGGCAGTGGGCCATCTCTAATACCTATTATTATGCTCCGTTCCTGTGCCAGTGAATATTACACAACATGCTCCTCACTGCCCCATGTTAAAAGTGGAACAAACAGGAGTCTCGAAAAACCAACAGGTGCACTGGTGCATAATACCATAGCAGAATGCCAACACAGAAGTCCTTTTTACGAAAAATACAGTTGATCGTCGATGGAAGCAGCAGGCACTAGAAAACCAGCAGCCACACATTACTGTCTAATGCAAACGTGTCAGTTCTGCGACAAAGCCAGGCCTGCCATTATTCTGAACATGCAGTTCATGCCTACAAACAACCATGGACAGATGTAAAAGTATTTCACTGTGCATAATGCCGCTGCCAGAATGCCAACACAAAAGTCCTCCACTGAAAGATACAGTTCATCGTTGATGGAAGTGGACAGTCACTAGAAAACCAGCAGCCACACATTTCTGCATAAGGCAAACCAGTCAGTTCTGCGACATAGCCTGGCCGCCATTACTCCGAACATGCAGTTCATGCTACAAACAACTGTGGACAGATGTAAAAGCATTTCACACAAGTAACAGCTCACAGTGTCACGCCATGCACTCAACTCAGTAGCAGGGTGACGGAACAATACACTTCCAGTCCAGCATGAGGGAAATGCGAATACAAACGTAGCCACAAGCATAAACACTCCAGAGTCCTTAACCATTTAAATGCCTATCCTCCATGTTGGGGACCAGAGTTGTCGTAGAATAGCAATTTTGGTCATGATTTAAAAATTGTGGGTTTTCAGCTTATAAAACCATCAGTTAATTACAGCTTGACAAGATGAATCCAACAGGTATCTCAATGAAGACTACGTCAGTCCTAAGCGAGAGTTGTGATCTACAACAAGGAAGTACACAGGAATCTGACCAAATGAGCAGTTCTGCTCACAGCCTAATAAATTGGGAGCTAAGAAAATTACATTTTGCCTTTTATTACTGTGGCTTGTTTATTATTAAATCAACCGCATAGCAAACATATATTGTTACATCCAGGATGGTGAAGCCTAACTTGACATGTTATCTATTTTTCTATAAGATGTGCCATGGCCTAATTAATAATTAAAACTAGCCACAAATTAATTAATATTCATTAACTATCATGTGCATTGCTAATTATTGGCTAATGAACCTGGCAAGATGTATATTTTATTATGCAGACTGGTAAAAGGAAAGTCATGACGGGCATTCCTGTTTTCATAGGATGTGCTGTGACTTAATGAACGATTAAAAATAGCTGCCTATTTATATTAATTAATATTCATGTGACATGTTCATTATAATTCAAAGAAAATTTCTTGAAAATGTCCTCACATTGTCTTGATGTACTCACTGTGTACTCTGCATTGTGACAGATTTCTTTTGTTGATTAAATATCCTGCAGTGATGTAAGCAAATAAGTTTGTAACTTCTGCATAAATTAAGCAATCACTATCACTAATAAATGATTTCTACTTCTGCTCTGTAATTACACCATTCTGTAACTAAAAATAAGCAATTAATAATTAAACAAATACTTTTGTTTCACAGTATTTTATTTCAATTTAAAATTAATTATGTATTGCTGTGTTGCTAAGAAAATAAATGTGTTTATAAATAAATTATAGACGAGTTTGAAAACTGGCTTTGAAAATTATTTTATGTCATGTCAAATGGTGAGAAATTATAAAGTACACAGGTAAATTACTGCTACAAATGAACCTTGTATTCTGTTTAATTTTAGTATTTAAATTGCCAGTTCTAATTATAAAATAAATACGAGTCTGCTATACTATGTACTGCTAAGTATGGGTCCGCCATTGTGAATTTTGCATTATGCAGTATAGACATCTCATTGTTATATTAAAATTGTTTATCGTTTTCCGAAAAAAAGTAAGAAACAGAAATTGTTGAAACTTTTCAAATATATGTAAAAATTAATGCAGAATTCAAAAATGCATCAAAATGTCAAGTTTTATTTAACATACTGGAGTTATACAAAAAATTAGCTTACCATATGCCAAAACATTGAAATAACTTTGCAGAGACGAAAGTTCTAGGCTTCAAACGCATGCAGTCTAGCAGACAGACCACAGCTGCAATTGTTAGAGTTGTTTCTCCTGAGAAGGTAACCCAGCCATCAAATGCCTGAAGAAGTTGGATATGTCGACCGAAAGATTCAAATATCGCAGCTCTGCTGTAAACAGGTGCAATACAATTACGTCTAAAACAACATTCCAGACGAAAGCAGCAGAAGAAGAAGTAGTTTCCCCTGATGTGTGAGCCATTTTTTCAGATACATCCAGTCAGAAGCAGGCATGGGTACTCCAGGTTGCCGGAAATTGTCCATGCATCATCGACATCCTTGCCTCCTCCCCCCCCCCCCCCCCCCCTTCCCCCCTCACACCCACCCATCATTTTAAAAAAAAATATTTTAAAGGAAGGCCGACAACTAAATTGATAGTAGTAGTACTAGTAGAAGTGTGAAGGTAGTGATAGTGGTAGGTTAAAAACTACAAACAGAATTCAGAAAACACCTTGGAAGCCAACTAGACTGGCCATAACCATAGCAATAATAATAATTGCTACGCTTGTGACACTTAATAGGGTCTACACTTCTGCAGTATGGAGATTAATTAGCCGTGGCTACATTTCTAACCCAGGAAAGAGTAGGATGTTCCATCATGATTTTCAGTTTGAATATTTACTAATCAGACCACCACAGTAGATAGGTTTTTGAAAAACAAAATGTAATGGTACCTCAATGATGCCTGTATGTCAATTCTAAGTGGAGATATTCACATTTTTGTGAAGGTGAAACGGTTACGATTTTCTCATGCTCCCCGTACTTTTGAGGCTCTTTTAGTGTGTCTCATTTTCTCAGCTTCCATTCCATCCAAGATTCTCTGAAATGAGTCACAGGCGGATATGAAATCTGACTTCATCAATATGTTCCGTCATGTTAAATGATAAAAAAATAGTACAAGTATACAAATAAATTATTAATAATCTTTAAACTTGTATTTTCTTTAACTTTAGTAGTTCAAATTGCACGATTTTGAGCTGGTTCCGATCGATATTCGCGTCGGCCGCCATCTTGGCTTTCCATTCACAAAATAATTTTTTTATACCACAGGTGGATGACGGTTGGCGATGAAACTCTCCAAATATATGTAAAAATGTGTGCAGAATTCGAAAATCCATCTAAAAATAAATACAGATTAATTTATACAAGCTCTAGAAAGTAAAATTACTATCCGTGTGTCAAATAAAGGTATTTATTTAAAAGCCAAGATAATTTCAACCAATCGCTATGCATAGAATATTAGACTGACCTATCCCGCAGAAACTAAGATGGCCTCTGTTATTCTCACGTGATATTTGAATGAATGAATGACGTCGAAAGCATGAATGGTCTTTACAGCAGCATTTTTGGGGACACAATGGATCATTGCGGGGTGGCGCTGTATATCACTTCCGGTTTAAGTTTGGGTCGCGGCATGATCAAATTACCTGGAAAGAGGGCATTTGGGTAGAAAAATGAGGACATTTTTCCCTATGACACTAAAAACACACCTGCACATTATCTTATGCCATTAAAATATTACACAGCAAAGCTTATTAGTAAATGTATTGTTGGATGTCACAATGTATTGTTGGATGCCACAATGTATTTTTGGATGTCATCATGTAGAACATCGCTCTCATCATGACCCGCCAGAAAGATTCTCCATGCTTTGAAAGATTCTCCATGCTTTGAAAGATTCTCCATCCTTTGAAAGATTCTCTATTCTATGAAAGATTCTCTATCCTTTGAAAGATTCTCTATCCTTTGAAAGATGCTCCATCTTTGTGTGTGTGTGTGCGTGCATGCGTGCATTTATGCTCGCTCACTCACTTTGAACTCAAGCGTAGTCCATACACACTACTTCTAGTAGTACAGGACTGAATTTTGTATGAGAATTAGCTTTCCCTATAATCAGTGTCCCTCGCATCAGGCGAACCCACTCCAACTTATGAGGTACTTGTAAATTACGTCCCCAAGTCTAGGACAAGAAGTCAACATTGCAGTCCAACTGACCGGTGTAGGGGTTGACCTCCTTATCTCGGCATTAGCACAATGGATATTTAAGAACGTACGCTCTTATCCATTCAGCCATGCTGACCTTTATCACCCAGGAGGAGAAAGTACTGCTGGGACACAAACCAATGAAGGACAGGCTAACTCTGCTGTTCTGTGCCAATGTAGTGGATGAGATTGTGTTCTTGTGCAAAAATATGGGCCTGGAAGTCGATGGCAATGGCTTAGAGGAGCTGATTGAGGACCACAGTGGAGAGCTCACTACAGATGAGCTTGTGGATCTTCAGAATGATCAACTAAGGCATTAAAGGAGAAGCAGTTTTATTTCCGATGATGAGGAGCCAGTGACCGTTTCAACTGCCAGGATTAAAGAAATTTGCAGTAAGTGGGCTTCATTGTGAACCATCATCCAAACAAAATTGTTGCTAACAGGGCAGTAAATCTGATGAATGATAACGCGATGACTCACTTCAGAAATATTCTCCAGCAAAGGAAGCGACAAATGTCCCTTGATAGTTTCTTGGTGCAGAAAGATTCCCAGTCGGCTACCAAGAAACAGCAACAAGAAACTCCTGAAACTGGTCGGCTACCAAGAAACAGCAACAAGAAACTCCTGAAACTGATTCAGAATAGCAAAGAAAGTGACAAATTTCCCATGATCGTTTTCTTGGTAAGAAAATAGGCTAAATATTTTTTAAATTTTACATTTAATTTATTTGGTTGTTTTCTTTCTCTTTATTTAAAACATGAAGTACACACATTCTTTGCGTTTTGTCAGGTAAACGACCAGATGTTAATAAAAAGGACGATTTTCATCTTGAAACGGATTGTCTCTATTTAATTGATTTCAATGTTTTGGGTTACGAACGTTTCGAGTAACAACCCAAGTTCTGGAATGAATTAAGTTCGTAACCCGAGGTACCAATGCACTTCCAATGCCGAACACTGTCGAAGACTGATTTAAATAACATGATATTCCATTACTTCCAATGCTGAACACTGTTGAAGACTGATTTAAATATTTTAAATAACATGATATTTCATTACTTCCAATGACGAACACTGTCGAAGACTGATTTAAATAACATGATATTTCATTACTTCCAATGACGAACACTGTCGAAGACTGATTTAAATAAGTTAAATAACATGATATTTCATTACTTCAATGCCGAACACTGTTGAAGGCTGATTTAAATAACATGATATTCTATGATTTCCTATGCCGAACACTGTCACTGTGTTTTATCAACCTGTGACTCAGCACATCCGATGTTGAAAAGCATTATTTTCTGGTATGCTTCCTCTAGCCATTGACTGTCTGTCTACCTACAATGCAGCCGGTTTGGGTCTCTTTTCTCTTCGTCTGGTTCCTACCCCTTGACATGTCCGACATTGGAGACCCTACCAGAGGCTGTACTACCATAGCCATAGCTCTTGAGGTCATGGAGCATGCAAGCTTCTCTCCCACCACACAGTGGATACATGGCAGGGGGACTAGCTAGTTTTGCATTATGCAGGAATGTGTGTGAAGCTGCCGCTGTTCTAGTGACTGCCGCTTCCATCGATGATGAACTGTAATTTTCATGGCGGACTGTTGTGTTGGCATTCTGGCAGCAGCCTTATGCTTGTACTTGCCTGTGTGTGCTGTTAATATGTCGGTACTGCTGCTTGTTCCACTTTTCACATGGGGCAGTGAGGAGTATTTTGTGTGATATTCACTGGCAAAGTTAGGAGCATTATGGGGGTGACTCTTTGCCGTGAAGTTGGAACCGTGACTAATTAACTAACTTAGCCTTAGTAATACAAATGTATGCTTTTAATACTTAAACTTGGTAATACATATGCATGCTCTTAGTACTCAGCATTAGTAATTCATATGTATACATTCATTTCTCCAACAGATTAAATAGATCACCTCAGGTTATATGGAAGATCAATTGTGGTCTGGTATATTGATGTTTTGTCATATATCGGACCTAGACAAGTACTCTAGAAGTCATGCCGAAGAGCCATCCACATGGGCCTGATTTCAACAGAGCCTTGTGGCCGGTGACTGGTAGCGAAAGTGGGTCAGACAATGAGAATAACAGCTTTGAAAGTAAGCTCAGTTGTTTGTGTAGTAATAGTTGTATGTTGTTTGTGTGGTAATAGTTGTATGTTGTTTGTGTGGTAATAGTTGTCAGTTGTGTGGTAATAGTTGTCAGTTGTGTGGTAATAGACAGTTGTTTGTGTGGTAATAGTTGTCAGTTGTGTGGTAATAGTTGTCAGTTGTTTGTGTGGTAATAGTGGCCAGTTGTTTCTGTGGTAATAGTGGCCAGTTGTTTGTGTGGTAATAGTTGTCAGTTGTGTGGTAATAGTGGCCAGTTGTTTGTGTGGTAATAGACAGTTGTTTGTGTGGTAATAGTTGTCAGTTGTGTGGTAATAGTTGTCAGTTGTGTGGTAATAGTTGTCAGTTATGTGTGTGGAAATAGTTGCCATTTGTTTGTGTGGTAATAGTTGTCAGTTGTGTGTGTGTGGAAATAGTTGCCATTTGTTTGTGTGGTAATAGTTGTCAGTTGTGTGTGTGGAAATAGTTGCCATTTGTTTGTGTGGTAATAGTTGTCAGTTGTGAGGTAATAGACAGTTGTTTGTGTGGTAATAGTTGTCAGTTGTGTGGTAATAGTTGTCAGTTATGTGTGTGGAAATAGTTGCCATTTGTTTGTGTGGTAATAGTTGTCAGTTATGTGTGTGGAAATAGTTGCCATTTGTTTGTGTTGTAATAGTTGTCAGTTGTGTGTGTGGAAATAGTTGCCATTTGTTTGTGTGGCAATAGTTGTCAATTGTGTGGTAATAGTTATCAGTTGTTTGTGTGGTAATAGTTGTCAGTTGTGTGGTAATATTGTCAGTTATGTGTGTGGAAATAGTTGCCATTTGTTTGTGTGGAAATAGTTGCCATTTGTTTGTGTGGTAATAGTGGCCAGTTGTTTGTGTGGTAATAGTTGTCAGTTGTGTGTGTGGAAATAGTTGCCATTTGTTTGTGTGGTAATAGTTATCAGTTGTTTGTGTGGTAATAGTGGCCAGCTGCTGTTTGCTGATGATTGCGCTCTATACGCCAACTCAGAGGCGGACATGCAACACAATGTTTCAGCTTTCTCATATGCCTGTGCCAACTTTGGACTCAATATCAACTTGGAGAAGACTGTAGTTATGTACCAGCCAGCTCCAGGAAATAATCACAATAATCACACCGTACCGAATATCAAGGTGAACGGTCATAGTCTAAGTGTTGTGGACAAATTCACCTACCTTGGCAGCACCGTGTCACAAACTGCCACAATTGATGACAAAGTGAATGCAAGAATCTCCAAGGCCAGCTTTGGTAGACTGTACAAGAATGTATGGGACAGAAATGGAATAAGCCTGCAAACAAAGCTGAAAGTCTATAAAGCAGTTGTATTATCTACACTGCTATATGCTTGTGAAACATGGACTGTTACCAGCGACATGCTAGGAAATTAAACCACTTCTACCACAGTCTGCCTTAGGAAGCTATTGAAGATTAAATGGCAAGACAAGATCCCAGGACACTGAAGTTCTAGAAAGAGCATCCATGCCCAGTATCCACACTCTACTAATGAAAAATCAGATTCGCTGGGCTGGTCACTTAACTCGTATGCCAGATCAGGCTCCTAAACAAAATCTTTTACAGCAGTGTGCGTTGTGTAAACGCTCCAAGGCAGCCCGTTGAAACGCTTTCAAGACACTCTGAAAGTCCACTGAACTTTGGAATTCATCCTGACACTTGGGAAACTGCTGTTTTTTTTTTCTAAAGAACCGTATTCATGGCATTATATCATTATATAAGGGTGCAGTCACTTGTGAAGCAACCAAGACTGCAAGAACTGTGAAGAAAAGGCTGGACAGAAAAACCACTGCAGGAGATCCTCCTCCTGAACGTCAAGCATTTTTCTTTGCCACCGCGTTGTCAAGAACATTTCAATCAAAAAAAAAAATGGCCCGACATTGCCTTCTCAGCCATCTTGGACTCATGGCTCCATACTTTCAACCCCCTGGATGGAAATAAATGGTCATCATCATTCTTGATGGAACAAACACAATAGTTTAACAGTGGCCAGTTGTTTGTGTGGTCATATGGCCATTTGTTTTGTGTGGTATAGTGGCCATTTGTTTGTGTGGTAATAGTGGCCAGTGTTGTGTGGTATATAGTGGCCAGTTATTTGTGTGGTAATAGTTGCCAATTGTTTGTGTGGTAATAGTTGTCAGTTGTTTGTGTGGTAATAGTGGCCAGTTGTTTGTGTGGTAATAGTGGCCAGTTGTTTGTGTGGTAATAGTGGCCAGTTGTTTGTGTGGTAATAGTTGTCAGTTGTGTGGTATAGTGGCCAGTTATTGTGTGTTAATAGTTGTCAGTTTGTGTGGTAATAGTGGCCATTTTTTGTGTGGTAATAGTGCCAGTGTGTTTGTGTGTAATATTGTCCATTGTTTGTGTGGTAATAGTTGTCGTTGTTTGTGTGTATTAGTTTTTCAGTTGTTTTGTGTGTAATAGGTGTCAGTTGTGGTGGGTAATGTGGCGCATTTTGTTTGTGTGGTATAGTGGCCATTTGTTTGTGTGTTAATAGTTGCCAGTTTGTTTGTGTGGTAATCTTGTCATTTGTTTGTGTGGTAAGAGTTTGTCATTTGTGTTGGTATAGTTGCCAGTTGTTTGTGTGGTAATAGTTTGTCAGTTGTTGTTTAATAGTGGCCAGTTGTTTGTGTGGTATGTGGCCAGTTTTGTTTGTTGTGGCACTAGTGGCCCCGTTGTTTTTGTGTGGTAATAGTTGTCAGTTTTTTTTTATTGACAGTAGTATGTTAGTTGTTTGTGTGACAGCAGTTTGTCAAACAATTGTTTGTGTGATAATTGTTGTCAGTTATTTATGTGGCAGTAGTCTTCATTTTGTCTAACAATTATTGTCAATTGTTTGTGTGACAGCAGTCATAAGATGTTTGTGTGATAATAGTTGTCAGTTCTTTGTGTGGCAGTGGTTGTCAATTTGTATATCATTTGCTGTTAGTCAGTTGTATATGTGACCATAGTCATCAATGACTTGTGTGATAATAGTGGCCAGTTGTTTGTGTCAATTGGGTTTATGGCAGTAGTTTTCAGTTATTTGTGTGACAGTAGTTGTTAGTTATTTGTGTGACAGTAATTGTCAGTTATTTGTATGAAAGTAATTGTCAGTTATTTGTATGACATTAATTGTCATTTGTTTGTGTGACAGTAATTGTAAGTTTGTGTGTGTGTGTGACAGTTATTGTCAGTTGTTTGTGTGACAGCAGTTGTCTGTTGTTTGTGTGACAGCAGTTCTCGAGTTTTTGTTTACAGCCAGTTGTTTGTGTGAAAACAAGCAGTTGTCCAGATTTTTTTGTGTGCAGCAAGTTTGTCCCGATGTTTGTGTGACAGCAGTTGTCAGATGTTTGTGTGACAGCAGTTGTCAGATGTTTGTGTGACAGCAGTTGTCAGATGTTTGTGTGACAGCAGTTGTCAGATGTTTGTGTGACAGCAGTTGTTCATATTTTTTCTGTGCACAGCAGTTGTCAGTTTTTTTTGTGTGACAGCAGTTGTCAGTTGTTTGTGTGACAGCAGTTGTCAGATGTTTGTGTGACAGCAGTTGTCAGATGTTTGTGTGACAGCAGTTGTCAGATGTTTGTGTGACAGCAGTTCTCAGTTATTTGTGTGACAGCAGTTGTTTGTGTGACAGCAGTTGTCAGATGTTTGTGTGACAGCAGTTCTCAGTTATTTTTGTGACAGCAGTTGTCAGATGTTTGTGGTGACAGCAGTTGTCAGATGTTTGTGTGACAGCAGTTGTCAGAATGTTTGTGTAACCGCAGTTTGCAGATGTTTTGTGTGACAGCAATTGTCAGTTGTTCGTGTGACAGCAGTTCTCAGTTATTTGTGCGACAGCAGTTGTCAGTTGTTTGTGTGACAGCAGTTGTCAGTTATTTGTGTGACAGCAGTTGTTTGTGTGACAGCAGTTGTCAGTTGTTTGTGTGACAGCAGTTTAAGCTGTTTGTGTGACAGTAGTCATTAGTTGTTTATTATGAAAGTTCTGTGACATTTCCATATATTAAAATCTCTACGTGTCCAGTCCGCGTGTAATTCAAAACTACATTATAAACTTACAAAATGCAGAGAGACTTCTTAAGCAATGTGCTGTGGCGAGGACATTCTTAAACCAGTTTTTGTGTAGGGAAGCATTCATAAACAGATAAATGTTCTGGGAAAAATGCGGAAACAGGTATGTGCGGGGAAAATTCCTAAACAGGTGAATTGTGCAGGTGAAATTCCAAACAAGTGAATGTGCAAGGAAAATGCTACTGGTGAGTCGATACGGACTGCCCTCAAAAAAACTTGTCATAGCATCTGATGGAAGGTGTCCTTTTTATATATTACAACAAGATTCTCCAGCTATGTAAGGTTGCCTTTTGCACGATGGAAAAACATACTGACCATAAAAAGCTGTCAATGCAATGAAAGAAAAAGAGCGTTGAGTCTACATAGAACCTGTACTGTTTTATATACAGTGTACCTCAGGTTACGAACTTAATTGTTCCAGAACTCAGTTCGTAACCCTAACAAGTTCGTAACCCGAAACATTGAAATCAATGAAATAAAGCCAATTTGTTTCAAGAAGAAAGAATCTTCTTATTTATTACATCTGGGTGTTTTTACCTGACAAAACGCAAAGAATGCGGGGGTGTTACTTTCACTTATTAAATAAAGAGCAAGAAAACAACCAAATGATTTTATCTATCTTTTAGTACCTGTAAAAGACAGGGGAAATTTGTCACTTTCTTTATATTCTTGAATCACCATTAGTTTCAGGAGTTCTTGTCCGCGTTTTCTTGGCCTCTGACTCAGAATCTTTCTGCACCACAGAAACTATCAAGGGAAACTTTGTCACTTCCTTTGCTGGAGAATCTTTCTGTGAAGTGGGCCATCGTATTATCATTCATGCAGGTCAGCCCTGTTAGCACAAGTTTTGTTTTGGATTATGGTTCACATGAGTCTTCGCCGTCTGCCCCACTTGCTGCAAATTTTTTTTTAAAATCCCTGCAGTTGAAACGCTCACTGACTCCTCTCATCGACAACTGCTCCTCCTTAATTTCTTTAGCTGTTCGTTCATGAAGATCCACAACTCTCTGTAGTACTGTTTGTACTGTACGCGATCGTTTTGTCTCCAACGTTACAACTTCTCTCTCTCTCTCTCTCTCTCTCTCTCTCTCTCTCTCTCTCTCTCTCTCTCTCTCTCTCTCTCTCGCTCTCTCTCTCTCTCGCTCTCTCCTCTCTCTCCTCTCTCTCTCTCTCTCTCTCTCTCTCTCTCTCTCTTTCTCTCCTCTCCTTCGTTCGTAAGGCACGGTTCATTACCCGAGACATAAAATTTTCGAAGTTGTTCGTAACCTGAATTCTTCGTGACCTGAGGCGTTCGTAACCTGAGGTACCACTGTACTTGTAAAACATGAAGAACAGGCAAACAAGATGAGAAATGTTAAATGGTAATGGAAGTGTGGATTCTAAGGAAATAGCAAATAATACCATGGACACACACACAGAAAGATGAATGAGACCATCATTCAATAAACAAATAAAGGCTATAAAATGGTTTGAGACATTAGGCATAGACAGTCCAGAAGTTTTTGAGGCACTTTAGGAGGAGAAATAAACTTGAAAACTTAATGAAAACTGACAGGCTTGATAGAACGAACGAACAAAGAAACTTTATTTTCAAAGGGTTAAGAATTGGGCACGCAGGCCCATCTACCATCCTGCCCTTCTATCACTCTCTTTCATAATTATTTCATTCATACATCATTCAAGGCTAACAGAGAACAGCAACAATATAAAAGATATGCATTATAAAGGCATCAATACTACACGACTCAGTAATATTAGATAATGTGTGACACTTGTTATTAGCTATGTGGAATATACTGATCTACCAAAAGGGGACTGTCTGTTATACTAGGGTTTTGTTATTATTATTATTTCTATTATTAAGGGGGAAGTGGATGACAGAGAGATAAATATCTGGATGGCGTGACTGCATGGAATAATTGTGACAAGAACACAGAGCTGATCCATGACTGGTGGTCGTGTGAGTTAGCGAACTGTGACCGCCCCAACTATTGACATAGCACATGATGATGATGATGATGATGATGATGGATGCACTGTACCACAGATCAGTATGTAACATATGGCTGACACCACTTGCATATGTATCATTTAATTATTCAGGCAACAGACATTTAATTATTCAGGCAACAGACTTCTTCGGCAGGCAGCTTTAATGTCGTACTTGATAATAATGCTAGCATACTTGTTATCATGTGTTCGTTGACTTCGCTGAATTAATTTACCAGAGGTGAATTACTGACGGTTAATGGCCAGTTTTTGTTTTTATATAAGCAGTGCGTGACTAATAGTTACAGGTGAAAGCATGGACAGACTGGTAGTGTTGTGTTTGGTCTTCTGAGTGGGGGTTGAGTGGTCTCGGGGCATGGTGTCCGCCTCAAGTTCTGGAAGTCAAATCAAACATCAAATCAAATCAAATCAACTTTATTAGGGTCACAAATTGGGCGCGCAGGCCCGTCTTACATTCGGCCCTTCCAATCACTCGTCTTTCATTCATCAAGAGCATTATACATTTACATAGGAAGAAAAATAAACATTGTGAAATGAATGTTGTAAACATAAACAAGGCAAATTACCATGTTATGAGGCCAATCTCCCACCTACCCATACATCACCCCACCCACACACACACCCCCACCTACCCACACACACGCACACCAAGGGACACATACATACCCCACCAACCGACCCATCCCCCTTCCGCACATCCCCCACCCACACACTCTCCCCTCACCTGTTCCCCCAACCAAAACACACTCGCCACCCACAAACATTCCCCCACCAACCCACACATCCCACACCCACCCACATACACATCCTAACCCACACATCCTCTCCCCATCCACACCTCAAACCTCCCATCCCCCAGCCACATCTCCATTGACCACATATTCACCACCCACGCACACAATACCCCACCAACCCACACATCCCCAAACCATACACACACATCCCCACCAACTGACATCTCCCTACCCCCCCCCTACCCCCACACACACATCTCCTTAACCACCCATACATCCCCAATCCACTCACACACACACCCCACCACCCACACATACATCCTCCATCCACCCATACATGCCATAACCCAATCCCCCACCCGCACATCACATACATCCCCTACCACGCAATATTCCCAACCCACGCACCGCACACACACATATACCTCTCCAACACATCCCACACCCACATACCACCACACATCCCCACCTTCACACCACACACATATCCCCCACCCACATACCGCACAATATTCCCACTCACACCCACACAGATACCCTTACCCATCCACCCCACATACCCCCACCCACATCCCTAACCAACACACCACACACCTCTCCCCACCCACACACGCATTCCCAACCCGTCCACCAACACACACTCACTCACGCACACATCCTCCACTAAGCACCCACACACCCCCACCCGCCCGCCCCAACCAAACATCTCTCGATCACAATACCCCTACCCACACACATCCTCCACCCACTCATGCATCCCACCCCGACACATACACATCCCTCACCCACCTACACATCTCTAAGCCACTCACACACCCCCACCCACACATTCCCCATCCATGCACACATCTCCCACCCACACACCCCCACATACTTCCCCCAACCACCCCACCCATACACACATTCCCCGCACCCATCACAGACATCCCCCACACCACATACTATCCCCCACCCACACACATATCCTCACCCATACCACCACATCCCCCACCCACACACCATGCACACATCCCCCACCAACACACCGCACACATATCTCAAACCCACACACCATACACTTCTCCCCACCCGCCCTTGCATCCCCAATCCACCCAACACAATCCCCTACCCACACAACCCCGCCACCCACACATACTTCCTCAAACCACCCACACATCACCACCCACATAAACACACACACCCCACATCCGTCCCATACACATATCCTCCACCCATACACACATCCCCCACACCCCTACTTTCACCCCCACACATCCATCCACACATCCCACTAACACCCACAAATATCACAACCCACAAAAACCCACACACCCCAACCCATCCAAACGCATACCCCCACCCACACATCCCCCACCCACACTCACACACATCCTCCACACACACTCACACCTCCTCACATCTAGACACATACAAAATGTCTCACGTTAGCATTGAAACTAGTATGAACAAACTCCCACTCTTTACTCACACACATACACTGACAATTGTCATGAGCAGTCTCATAAAAATGTTGAACATGGAGAAAAATGTGTACATAAAAAGTATGTGACGTAAACATAGTGATGCTCCCACACACAGAGATACACACAGAGAAGGCACACACACACATTCACTCTCACGCTCACTCATTCTGTCTCTCATTCACACTCACTGACTCTCTCACTCAAACTACAGTAATGTACATAAGTTTATATTATACATGATAAAATCAAATGGTATTTAACTGATAATATGACAGATGAGAATACACAAACATATGGATTCGCGTGTTACATAACATGCGTGTTACATGACATGCATCTGCTCAGCTCTCTCTCTCTCTCTCTCTCTCTCTCTCTCTCTCTCGCTCTCTCTCTCTCTCTCTCTCTCTCTCTCTCTCTCTCTGTATTCTTTCATATACTCACACGCATGCGCGCGCTCACACACACACACTAACACATCAACTCTCGAACTGTCTCACTCTCTCACACACAATCCTTCACACACACACTCACTCTCTCAATCACATTCTCTCAATCACACTCTCTCACACATATACATACGCATGAATGCATGCACGCACGCACACACTCCCTCACTCACTCTCACACATACACGTACGAATGCATGCACTGACACATTCCCCTACCATTTCTCACTCAATCACTCTCCACACACGTGCGCACACACACATTCACTCTCTCACTCTCTCTGACACCCACTTTCTCTCTCTCTCTCTCTCTCTCTCTCTCTCTCTCTCTCTCTCTCTCTCTCTCTCTCTCTCTCTCTCTCTCTCTCTCTCTCTCTCTCTCTCTCTCTCTGCTCCCACACACACACACATATATAGTGAACAATTATAGTTAAACAATTATAATGAACAATTATAATGAACAATTATACCAGTAAATGAATTATGGTGGCATATAGTCGGTATGGATTAAGTATTGAAAGAGTTTTCAGTTAAATGTGTAGGGACTCATTGGAGTTTTCAGATCTGGAGGCAGATCATTCCATAAGTGCGCACCAGAAAAGGCGAAACATGTTTTGTATAGGTCCAATCTAGGCTTTGAGACATGTAACAAATTTAGGCGCTTGCTGTTCATTGCATTAGATTGAATCAGCGGCAGAAGATACTCTGGGGTATTTTGAGATATAATTTTGTTCACTAATTTGGCTTTGTTGAAAAGGAAGCGCTTTTGAAGTGGTAGAAGTCTTAGATGACTGTACAAATTATTACTTTCAACGTGCTTTATGCCAGAAACCAGACGAATAGCGTGGTTTTGTAGAGAACATAGTCGTTTTAAGTCATTTTCAGTCGTTTTTTAGTCCCGGGTTTAAGCTCCGGTGAGGGCCAGGATTTTTTCAAGCGGACTTCCAGTAACAACATTTCCCCTGGTTTCTGGGTAGTGAGATCGGACACCTGTGTGTATTGTTGCACATGTAAAAATATCCCTTGGCAGTTGGAAATCGAAAAAGTCCTGCCCGGGCAAAATCTTTAGTTAGAAATCTACCCAAAGTATTTCAGGATCCTCGCCGGAGCTATGGAGTTCGTGCACTGAGCTGAGATTCTCTGGACTCAGGCTTGAGTTAGGAGTAGAATGGAGCACTTATGGATTACACCTGTGTGCCGTGATGTTGATCCGTCGACTAAACTAAAAAAAAAAAAAAAACTAAACTTGGTCTTCTGTTTCTGCTGTTTATGGCACATTTTAGCGGTCTGTGGAGTTGTGTAGAGTTCTGCCCGCAGAAGTCGGATATGTCGGCCTAAAGGTGCAAATATCGCAGCTCTGCTGTTAACAGGCGTAACGCAAATACATCCCAAAAATATTCCAGATGAACACAGAAGAAAAAGAATAAGTTTTATAAGTCAGTAATAAAATAAATGGCTAATAGTTGCAGGTGAAAGCATGGACATACTGGCAGCACTGTGTTTGGTCTTCTGTTTCTGCTTTCCCTGGCACATTTTAGCTGTCTGTAGAATGGTGTGGTCTTGTACCAGCTGTGTTTTATGCCAGTTAGTAACATATGTTGAGGATTGGTTTGCCGAGTGGTTAAAATCCTGGGTTATCCTTCAAGAGACCCGGGTTTGAATCCTTGGTAAGGTGTGGAGTTTTTTTCTGTCGGGGGCAAAAAGAAAACCCTAACCTGCACAGTTTGAGGTGACTGCACTAGCCAGGCGGCCTTAATTCCTGCGGCTCAAGATCCCCCTGTCCAACACCACAGAGTACTTACTATAGGCAGTAAGTGACAGATGTGAGCAACCTGCTGAAGGCATTGCACAAAGCACAAACTCTGTGGCTCCAGTGATGACCCCCAGAAATCTCCAAGAAAACCTCACTTGTGAACCAAATGAATCAAACCGACAACCTTTGAAGTGCGAAGTGGTGGCTTAACCACTTCACCACAGAGTCTGTATGTGCTGTGCTGAATCCTGACCTGGTTACGTCCTACCATGCCAGTCCACAGATGTTAAGTTGCAGCACCATTTTTGTTCACCCCGCTGATTTCTGAGCTTGAAGACAGTGAGAATAGTCCCTTAATAGTCCTCATTGAGATGTAACTTCAATGCTGGTCAAGAGGACATTCTCTGCACTAACCTCACCCTGATACAAGGAGGCTTCAATTGGAAACATTAAAAGTGTGATAGAAATTACAATAACCATGCCATTGTCTTGTAACCTGCCAATATTATTGTTAAGGATGTCAAGAGTGTTAAGCAGGTGACATCACGGTGCAGACAAACACGGTGACATCATACAGACAATTTAAATATGGCCGCCCCATTTTTGACATGCACCAAAAAGGAGCAGTGTTCTGTTATCTGTTTTTTGATCAGTGAAGGGGTGAAAATTATAGAAATTCATTGGTGAATGAAGGTCCAATTTGATGATGCATGCCTGTAAGTCCAGCAAATGTACGAGTGGAGCAGGAAGTTTCACAACGGCTTGACTACTGTGACGATGTACATCAAGTGGTGATTACACATGTGACCACAAGAATTTTTTCTACAGCAATCCAAACACTTTATCAGTGCTGGAGGACTTGCATTGAATGCAGTGGTGACTACATCAAAAAATGATACATTTGGTCTTTACTTTTTCAGATTATATAAAAACAAAACATTTAAGGTATTCATTTGAAGGCCCTTTGTACATGCAAGCCCTGTTGAGGGCTCTGTTGCTGTTGTTTTTTTTGCTCACTCTAATTTAAGCATAATCCAATGTGTGCTATTACTTCAAGCAGGGGACTGATTTTTGCATGTGGATATTAGCTTTCCCTATTACCAGTGTCCCTCGCCATTAAGTGAACCCACTCTGACGTCTGAGGTACTTGTAATTTACGCCCTCAAGTCAACGACGAGAATTCAACATTTTAGTCCAGCTCACCGATGTAGGGGGTTGAACCCGCTAACTCGGCATCAGCACATCGGCAGTTTAAGAGCCAGCTCTCTTGTCCATTCAGCCATGCTGTTGAGGACTCACATGCTGTTGAGGACTCACATGCTGTTGAGAACTCACATGCTGTTGAGGACTCACATGCTGTTGAGGACTCACATGCTGTTGAGGACACTAATGCACCAGACTTAAAAGAGTTAAAACTCAGTCTTTCAGAGCTTCACCAACCAACTTATCTCATAGCACTGTTGGCCTCTGGGGGTTCCCTGTGTCTGCACAATGTCCTGGTCTCATATAACTGCACTGTCATGCCCTACAGCCAGGCAGACGTGTTGGCAAAGTAGGCCATTGTTTTCCCTGGTTGTAGACCAGACCACCAGTAGCAAACAACTGGGGCATGAGGTCATGCTTAACAATTAAAAGATGGAGAGACAGTATGTGAAGCATATATTACCAAGTGTTTGTGAATGTATAGCTTCTGGACTGTTTTGTTTCATTTTGTCCTGGTAATATATTTGAAATATCCCTTTTATTTCTAGTGTGGTACCAATATTGATTTTTACAGTAAATTAGCCATTTATCTTCTTCTTCCTTCTCCTCCTCTTCTTCTTCTTCTTCTTCTTCTTCTTCTTCTTCTTCTTCTTCTTCTTCTTCTTCTTCTTCTTCTTCTTATTATTATTATTATTATTATTATTATTATTATTATTATTATTATTATTATTATTATTTCTAAGCTTCCTCTTCTTTTTCTTCTTCATCATCACCTTCTTCTTCTTCTTGCTCCTCCACCTGTTATCTCCAAATTAAACATAAGCCCTCACCAAGTTTTCAAGTTTATGTTTCCTTGTAACGTACCCAAACAATCTTGACTGTCTAGCCTCATTTCTCTCATTAACTTACAGTTTTCATTTGTTTTATGAAGAACTGTCTCTTCTGTCATCTGTCCATCCATGGTATTCTTTGCAATGTAAGACACATTTGACTGCAAAAACAAATAAAGAAATGTCACAGCTGCGGCCACAAGGGATACAATATTTAAGTATAAGAGATCTGGAATAATGGGTCATGGTGTCTTCTGCTTCTTCTTTGGTTCTTTCTCCCCCCTTGGGGCAAGTCTCGCAACCAACCGACTCCAATCTGTACTACCCCGAGCTATCCCATGCAGGTCCATCCATGTCTTCCCCATATTTTTCATGCAGGTCCATCAATGTCTTCCCCATATTTTTCACCTGTCTCCACTTCTTGTGTTTTTATGTCTTCCTCTACTTCTTTTGTCCTGTGGTTTCCATATAAAAGCCATTCTTGTTATACAATTCTCAGGTTTTCTCAGTGTAGCATATCGAGTCATATTATTTTTTTTTAGTTGCATGTCCTTCACAGGATGTAGCAGTCAACCCCAGCATTTTGGCTGTTCATGATTCCTGGGCAAGTTTTACGTTTAGTAGTTAGCCATTGCTTTCTGAACGACCAGCACCTATACCTTTTTGAAAAAACCAGCACTGCTGTGTTTCGAACCTGGGTATAGCGGATTACGAATTGCGTCCGTAACTCCTTCACCACGGAGACGGTCATATTATTACATGAGATTTTAATGCACATGTACGACGTTGTGATGCAGGGTGTTTATCAATTAACCAACACCGCCATCATTAAACAGGTGCTTCACACACACATGGCAGTCTCTATAGCGACGTGGTTATGTAAATTTTCAGACTCCGACAATCGGTTCTTGAGAGAAGTTTTTTCTGAAACCCTGGGGGTCATTGCTGGAACAACAGAGTTCTTGTTTGCTGCAAAATCCAGCTGCTGTGGAGGCGGAAGCACAGGCTCTGATCTTCGAGAATTCTTTAGAGGATGATGCTGTCATTTACACGGATGGGTCGGTCGTCCGAGGAGTGAGAAGTTCATGGGCCTTTACGGCTCAGGCCAGAGGGAAAACTGAAGGAAAAGTCTGGTGCTTTTGCTTTGACCACATGCAGTCTGACTATGGAAGTCATGGCAGTAAGTAAAGTAATAACATGGCTCGAGACACAGACATTCACTCGGGCATACTTCCTTAGTGACTCAATGAGTTTGCTCAGGAGGGTAGAGATGGGGTGGGTCTGAAGAGAGTGACTGCTGTCTATGGAGCAGTTTCGGCTGGCAAAGATTTGTTTCATCTTCGTGCCAGGGCATGCGGGTGTACAAGGGAATGAGCGGGCTGACAGACCTGTTGAAGGCGGACGAGCCATGGACCAGGCAGACATTCTGAATGCTCTACGAGAAGTAAGTCGTTTACGAGAACCAAGCGATGACTGGGAATCTACAGCCATGGTCAGGCTGCGAGAACAAGCGAGTTAAAAGAGGTGTGGCCAAACAAAAACACTACGCAGGAAGCCAAAGAAGAGTAATAAACCAACACAGAACTGGTGTCGTGAGCCACTACACGCTGCGGGATTTGCTGAGTAGGGGATCTGAGCACTTATGGACTGAATGGTTCAATGTACATTGAGGATGATCTGTTGACTAACTAACTAACTCACTCACTCTTGTTTGGTGCAATGTTTTCAAAAGGCGATTAGCTGCTTTGTAGAGAGAGACCAATCTAGATAGAATAAAATCAGGTGCAGTGGAGTTTCATCCTCTTGCTTCTTAGGCAAATTCTTTTTTCCACACTATCTTTCAACATTCTCATTAGCCAGGTGTTTTCTTCCGTCTTCTCCTCGACATCTCTCAGGTTCCAAGAGCTAGAGTGGACATTTGGACACACCCCCAGCATCACCCTGGTACGCACACACACAAAATACCCAACCAGCCATGTTATGTAACACATCATAAGATAGTTCACATCTTGCTATGTCATTGCTGGGTCACCAGTATGTAGGTCAGGCCTGAATTAGTCGCTCCAGTTCTTTAACTGTACAATTCCAGAACTGATAACTCTGATTACTTGGAGCTGGGGTGCTGTAGAATTCCAGCGTTGATAACACGGTTACTTAGAGCTGTGGTGGGGGTGGGGAGAGGGGGAATAACATGGTTCTGTCCTGGCACCCTATAGATAACAGTGACTTCACGGGCATTTGGCATGTGTGTCAATCAAGTCAGCAGACAGCCGTGACCAACAAGGTGTTTGCCTGACTGATTATGTGTGTGTAAATATGCATGTGGGAGTGGAGTGTATTTCTGTCTGTCTCATTATCCATGCTTCTGTCTGTCCCATTATTCTTCAAGCGTCTGTCAGCCACCTAGTTATTCTGTTTTCCTGGAGATACGCTGTTTCTTTTCAAGACAGGGTGGGAATAGTGGATATCCATACATTCTATGGTTTCATAGTCTGTGATGTTATTGTCACATAGAATGGGACTTGGTGATACTGTCAGATAGACTGTGACACTGCTGGACAGACTGTGATACTGTCAGATAGATTGTGATACTGTCAGATAGACTGTGATACTGTTAGATAGACTGTAATACTATTAGATAGACTGTGATACTGTCAGATAGATTGGGACACTGTTGGACAGACTGTGATACTGTCAGATAGATTGTGATACTGTCAGATAGACTGTAATACTGTTAGATAGACTGTAATACTGTTAGATTATGATACTGTCAGATAGACTGCTGTAATGCTGTTAGAATGTGATATTGCCAGATAGACTGTGATAGTGTCAGATAGATTGTGGTAGTGTCATAAAGATTGTGATAGTGCCAAATAGACTGTGGTAGTGTCAGATAGAATGTGATACTGTCAGATATACTGTCCGGGAAGGTCAACCCGGTCAACAAATGCCCGCAGAAGTTGGATGTGTCGGCCTAACGGCGCAAGAACGCAGCTCTGCTGTAAACAGGCACAACGCAATCACGTCCGGAAAAAAAAAAACTCCGGATGAACGAAGAAGAAGAAGAAGATATACTGTGAGACTGTTAGATGAATGTGATACTGTCAGATAGACTTGATTACTGTTAGATAGATTGTTATGCTGTCAGATATACTGTGACACTGTAAGATGTATTGGGATACTATCAGATATACTGTGACACTGTAAGATGTACTGTGATACTGTCAGAAAGACTGTGACACTGTTAGCTAGACTGTCATGATGTCAGATAGAATGTGATACTGTCAGCTAGACAATAATATTGTCAGATATACTGTGACACTGTTAAATAGAATGTGATACTGTTAGATAGAATGTGATACTGTCAGATAGCCTGTAGTAGTGTTAGACTTTGGTAGTGTCATGAAGATTGTGACACTGACAGAGAGTGTGTGATTTTGACAGATATAATTTGATACTGTCAGATATACTGTGATACTGTTATTTATAATGTGATATTGTCAGATAGACCTTGATAGTATCAGATAGACTGTGATACTGTGAGATAGACCTTGACACTGTTAGATAGAATGTGATACTGTCAGATAGACTATAATAGTGTCAGATAGACTGTGGTTGTGTCAAATAGACTGTGGTAGTGTAATGAAGATTGTGACACTGACAGAGAGTGTGGTTTTGACAGATATACTGTGATATTGTCAGATAGACTGTGATACTGTTATTTATACTGTGATACTGCCAGTTAGACTGTGATAGTGTTATAAAGATTGTGATACTGTGAGATAAACTGTAATATTGAAAGATTGTGACACTGACAGAGAGTGTGGTTTTGACAGATATACTGGATATTGTCAGATAGACTGTGATACTGTTATTTATACTGTGATACTGCCAGTTAGACTGTGATAGTGTTATAAAGATTGTGATACTGTGAGATAAACTGTAATATTGAAAGATTGTGACACTGACAGAGAGTTGTGGTATTGACAGATATACTTTGGTGCTATCAGATAGAATAATACTCTCAGATAGGCTTCAGATAAACTAAGATACATGCAGATATACTGATACTAGCAGGTGAACAGTGATACCGTCAGATAAACTGACAGTGTCAGTTAGACTTAGATACATTAATAAAAACTGAAACTGGCAGAGAAACTTTGAACCTTAAAAATTGTACTGTTTACTATTCTTGACATTTTTACTGCCTATCTGCTATTATGGACAGTTCTGTTGTCCAACTGCTGTTCCTGGCAGTTCTACTGTCCATCTGCTATTCATGACATATCTACTGTCCATCTGCTATTCATGACAGGTCTACTGTCCATCTGCTATTCATGACAGGTCTACTGTCCATCTGCTATTTCGAGCCAAAATAGGCCTTATCCGCCATCTTAGAACCCACGGCTCCATACCTTCAACCCCACTGGATGAAATGAATGGTCATCATCATTCTTGATGGACAAACAACAACACAGAACATTCATGACAGGTCTACTGTCCATCTGTCATTCATGACAGGTCTACTGCACATCTGCTATTCCTGACAGGTCTGCTGTCCATCTGTAATTTCTGACAGTTCTACTGTCCATCTGTAATTTCTGACAGTTCTACTGTCCATCTGCTATTGCTGACAGTTCTACTGCCCATCTGCTATTGCTGACAGTTCTACTGCCTATCTGCTATTGCTGACAGTTCTACTGCCCATCTGCTATTTCTGACAGTTCTACTGCCCATCTGCTATTTCTGACAGTTCTACTGCCCATCTGCTATTGCTGACAGTTCTACTGCCCATCTGCTATTGCTGACAGTTCTACTGTCCATCTGCTATTCATGACAGGTCTACTGTCCGTCAATTATTTCTGACAGTTCTACTGTCCATCTGTTACACACCTGACAACTCTACTGTCTATCTGTTATACTCCTTGACATTTCTTCTGTTATCTTTGTTTCCTTGGACAGCTGTACTGTTCTTGTTTATCCTAGACAGTTCTACTGTCCTGTTATTCCCCTTGACAGTTCTCCTGTCATTCTCTTGAAATGCTGTACATCCCTGACTTTTCTACTGTCCATCTGCTATTCCTCTTGACAATTATACTGCCATTCTGTACACCCCTAATATTTCTACTCATTGGCACCTAGCCATCTTGACAGAAAATATTTTGTTGCATTGTGCTTAAAAAAAAGCATAATAACTACAACCCATGGCGGTATACCAGGAATGTAGTTATACCTCTCCATAGCACAAAGCTTTGGGCTGAATCGTAGAGACCATGTGTTGCCATGCAGCATGGTCCCTCTTTCGGCCTGCCTAGTTTACTCCAGAAGAAAATTAATACCAATATGTCTGGAACAAAGCGGCTGCAGACACTGCCGGATCAGCAAAACAAGCTCTAACTGAAATGCCTGTCGGAGTTTCCATCCTAGACCAGTTGCTGATTAAGGCTTAGGGCTTGGTCATGACATTTAGTCTTAGGTTGCATTATCTTGCGCCAGGATAAGGCTTGTACCCTTCCAATTGTGTGTCTCCGCCTGAAGTCATTGGCACAGTGTCGGGTTTGGTGAGCACCGCCCAACATTCGGCCCTAACAGAAAGCATGTACTACCATCCACTGTCATATGGTAGCTAGTCATACCTGAATAAGACCTGGCAGACTGATATTTCTACTGTCCTTCTGTTATTCCCTTTGACAGTTCTACTGTCCACTCAACCAACTTCTGCACCCCTCCACCCCACCTGAATGTCTGACTTTTGATGTGATTATTTGCTTCAGGCGACCAGGCTGACATCATGTTTGATATCCGAGAATCCAGCGTGGATGAGAAGAGCCGGCTCTTGGAGGCTGATGGCTCGTCAAGACTAAGTATGAATGCATGTTGCTTGGTGGTCTATTACTTCAGGCTTCCTTACTTTTGTATGCAAAACATAGGGGTGAGGGACATAATCCTTACTACTTTCTTATATAGGTGCGGGGCATAATCTTCTCTGCTTTCATGAATGTCACATACATGCAAGGGAAATAATCTTCACTACGTTCATGAATATAACATATGCAAGGGAAATAATCTCTACTTTTATGAATATCACATATAAGTATGGGAAATAATCTTCTCTACGTTCATGAATATAACATGTATGCAAGGGAAATATTCTCAACTTTCATGAATATCACATATATGTCAGGAAATAATCTTCAATACTTTCATGAATATCACATATATGTAAGGGAAATAATCTTCAATACTTTCATGGATATCACATATATGTAAGGGAAATCTTTACTACTTTCATGGATATCACATATAGGAAAGGGAAGTAAGCTCTACTTTTATGAATATTACATTACAATTAAGGGAAGTAATCTTCTCTACTTGAATATTACTTATATGTACGGGAAATAATGTTCTCTCATTCATTCAGTAGCATGTTCCTTGCAGAATTTTGCTCCCATAACAACCTTTCGGAAAACATCTCGGTTTTTCACAACATGTCCCTTGTCTGATACACCCATCTGGAGATCATCTGCCACATTCTGCACCCATCTTCTCTTTGGCCTTCCTCTTCCTCTCTTTCCGGGCATATACCCCTCCATTATTGTTCTCTCCAAACTTTCATGACCTTTCAAGTGACTAAAATATTTCAAATTTCTTTGTTTTATCGTCTTTAGTAACCAACCTTCTTCAGTATGCAGTTCTTGTCACATGGATGCATTTGTTCTTTTCTGTATCCAAGATATTCTTAGAACTCGTCTATAACATTTATATTAGGAGGCATTTATGTGCTGTTCAACTTGTTTAGTAAGTGTCCAGGTCTCACATGCATATGTTGCAATGGGAAAGATGCATGCTCTTAAAAATCTAATTTTTGTAGTTCTACCTGTCCCCCTCCATAATTTATTCAGTTGTTTTAGTTTTTGACGAGCCATATATGGCAAATTACAGACCGTAATCTTGCCTAGTACATCAATGGCAGCTGAAAAATGCTGATGTTGACAGCAGCGTAAGGGATATGCAAAAAAAAAAGATATTCATCTTTTTATTTCATGATTGGTAGGTTTTTTTGGAAAGTTTTGCAGAAGGTAGTTTACCATTGCTTTCCTTCTGGGCAGTGACTGTACTAGTCAAGTGGCCATAGCCATTGTCTCTACTGATGAAATCTTGTGCCTATTACCATATTACCACAGAGTGCAGTACATAACCAACAACAATCTGTCGGCTGCTCTCACACTCCATCTGCCACCTGCTACCTTCTCTACTTTCGTAAATATTATATATAAGCGAGGGAAATAATCGTCTAATTTTTTTTTAATACATATAATCACCATCATCATGTGTCATGCCGATAAGCATGGGAGGTCATGCTTTGCCATCTCACATGATCACCAGAGTCATGGATCAGCTCCATGTTCCTGTCGCAACCATGCCAAGTGGCCAAGCTATCCAGATATTTACTTCTCTGCCTGCCCCTTGTTCTTTTCCCCTTAATCTTGCCAGTTGTCACCAAGTTCTCTAGTTTATTTCTTCTCATAATGTGTCCAAAACAAATTGTGACTGTCTGCAACCAATTTCTCTAATCAGTTTAAATATTATGTTACATATAAGTAGGTTAATAATGTCAGAGCTGCGGTAGTTGCTAGACACTTATCTTCCACCTGTGGGTCAATGTTTCGATTCTCGTTGGGACAGGTTCAGATATTTTTAATTGATCTGGGCTCTCAGGTTGACCAACCTAAAATGGGTTCCAGGAATTGTTTTGGGGAAATAAAGGGGGCAGTGTAACAATGATCACATCACCCACTGAGTTCCAGTTGCTCTATACAAATATGGGTCTAGCACAATATGTCCAGTACATCTTAAGGCATGTAAAAGGGTTTGTTACTTTACTTACTTATTACTTTACTTACTCATTACTTTGCTTGCTTATTATTTTACTTGCTTATTATTTTACTTACTTATTACTTTAATTTCTATTACTTTCTTGCTTCTAACCTTAGTTTTTGTTACTTTTGTTACTTATTACTTTACTTGCTTATTAATTTACTTACATGTTACTTTAATTACTTATTTCTTTACTTACTTATTACTTTACTTAATTATTATTTTAATTGCTTATTACTTTGCTTGCTTATTACTTTGCTTGTGATTACTTTGCTTGTTGATTACTTTGCTTGTTGATTACTTTACTTATTACTTTACTTACTTATTATTTCACTAACTTATTACTTTTAATTGCCGGTCTTCCTGGTCAAGGGGTTAGCAGCTTTCTCCATAACCCCGAATACTCTTGTGGTTAACATGAGCACACGAGAATCGGAAGCGGTTCGAGTCGCGCCAGTGACATAAGCGTATGGAGCCAGTCGCTCAGAAAGCCGTGGTGTGCTGATGAGCGTAATCTAGCCTAGGAATCAACATACAGCTGAAAGATGCTTATTTTAACCGCAATAGCCTGAAACAGGATGGAAACGCAAAAACAAAAAAAATATTACTTTAATTGCTTTTAACTTTGCTTGCTTAATACTTTACTTGCTTATTTCTTTACTTTCTGGTTTTTTTTTTACTTATTACTTTACTTGCTTATTATTTTACTTACTTATTACTTTACTTACTTATGTCTTTACTTACTTGTTACTTTACTTATTTCTTTACATACTTATTATTTTACTTGCTTATGACTTTACTGACTTACTTCCATGCATACTATGTGTAGCTAAGGGAAGTAATCTCCTCTGTTTTCATGAGTATTACACAGGGAGTCTCAACGGTGAAGTAGTTATGCCCCCTGCCTTGCTCTTCAAATGTTGTGGGTTTGATTCTGTACTACATCATCATGTCTACGATTGCAATTTTCTAGGAGACTCCTGGGGGTTATTGCTGGAGCTACGGAGTTTGTGCTCTGTACAACGCTTTCGGCAGGTCACCCCTGCGGAAAGAGGTCAAGCCATAAATCTTTGTTCACTGACGTCAATCCAATTTTCTAGGAGACTCCTGGGGGTTATTGCTGGAGCTACGGAGTTTGTGCTCTGTACAACGCTTTCGGCAGGTCACCCCTGCGGAAAGAGGTCAAGCCATAAATCTTTGTTCACTGACGTCAATCCTCTCACCTCGTAAACTATTTCAAATTAGTATTGCACAGGTAAACAGGATAAAGTAAAGGACGATTTACATGCTCTAATGCATTATGCATATCGTTCCAGATCCATATATTTGTAGGCAAATAACACCTGTTACACAGAGATAATGGAAATAAGGGCAACACATGGTCTCTACAATTCAGCCCAGGCTTTGTGCTGTGGAGAGGCACATTCGCTTCCGCCATGGGTTGTGGTAATTATGTTCGTGAAAATAATGTTCTCTACTTTCATTAGTAGTATAACACATGGGTAAGGGAAATAACCTATACTTTTAGTAGTATTACACATGGGTAAGGGAAATAACCTGTACTTTCAGTAGTATTACACATGGGTAAGGGAAATAACCTGTATTTTCAATAGTATTACACATGGGTAAGGGAAATAACCGTCTGTGCTTTCAATAGTATTACACAAACATAAGGGAAATAACTGTCTGTAATTTCAGTAGTATTACACATGAGTAAGGGAAATAACCTTATGTACTTTCAATAGTATTACACATTGGTAAGGGAAATAACCTTCTGTATTTTCAATAGTATTACATATGGGTAAGGAAAATAACCTTCTGTATGTTAAATAGTATTACACATGAGTAAGGGAAATAACCATCTGTACTTTCAATAGTGCCGGTCTCTCTGGCTGAGGGGTTACAACACTTTCTCCGTAATCCCGTTTATCACGCAGAGTCTCGTAGCGGGAGAGAACTGGGAGCGGTTCGACCCCCGCTGGTGACTTGCGGGATACTGAGCCGGCCGCTCAGAAAGCAATGGCAAACTACTGAGCGTAATCTTGCCAAGAAATCAACAGACAGCTGAAAGATGCTGCTGTTGACAGCGATGTCCTGTAAAGGATATGAAAAAAAACAAAAAAACTTTCAATAGTATTACACATGGGTAAGGGAAATAACTGTCTGTAATTTCAGTAGTATTACACATGGGTAAGGGAAGTAACCCTCTGTGCTTTCAATAGTTTTACATATGGGTAAGGGAAATAACCGTCTGTATTTTCAATAGTGCCAGTCTCCTTGGCCCAGGGGTTAACGTCTTTCTCCGCAATCCCGTATATTCTCGTGAGTAACCTAACCTGCATGAGAATTGGTAGCGGTTCTCGCTATGTTGGTAACTTACGGGGTTTGTGAGCCAGTCACTCAGAAAGTAGTGGCAAACTACTGAGCGTAATCTTGCCTAGTACATCAACAGCAACTAAAAAATGCTGATGTTGACTGCAAACCCTGTAAGGGATATGCAAAAAAAAAAATAATAATAATAATAATTTTCAATAGTATTACACATGGGTAAGGGAAATACCCTTCTGTACTTTCAATAGTATTACACATGACTAAGGGAAATAATCTTATCTACTTTCATTATCTTCGTCATTACCCTCTTTGGGCAACAATCACCATCAAATTAATATCCTGTTTGGGTGAAACCAAGGCCAACTGCTAATTTTGGCTGATTCAGTCACAGGATAATTAATCTGAGCCAGGGGTGGACCCTAATATAACTTCTCTTTGAGATTGAATGGGGTAGGGATAATGGTATAATCAAAAAATTTACTTTCATGAGAATTACATCTGAGTAAAGAAATAACTGTTGCTACTTCCCTCCCCACTCTCTCTCTCTCTCTCTCTCTCTCTCTCTCTCTCTCTCTCTCTCTCTCTCTCTCTCTCTCTCTCTCTCTTCTCTCTCTCTCTATCTCTCTCTCTCTCTCTCTCTCTCTCTCTCTCTCTCTCTCTTACACACACACATGTGATCGTCTAAGTGATTGTCTCTCTGATTGTGTTATATCTAATTTACTCATGTGATATTCTCACTGATTATCTCATGTGATTGACTTGTTGATTATCTCATGTGATTGACTTGTCAATTCTCTCACTGATTATCTCATGTGATTGATTCATCGATTGTCTCATGTAATTGGCTGGCTTTGTGGTGAAGGGGTTATGATTGCAGTTCATATTCCCACATACCGCAGTTGAAGCAGCTGCAGGAGATTTGGAAGCAGACCATCTTGTGTTGGTCTCTCATACACAGGTATGAGTGCCGGTCATTCAGAAGGCAATGGCAAACTACCGAACGTAAACTTGTCAAGAAATCATGAACAGCTAAAAATAAATGTAATTACTTCACTGATTGTCTCATGTGATTCACTTATAATCTGATATGATTATCTCACTTATTGTCTCATGTAATTGATTCACTGATTGTCTCATGTGATTCACTTATAATCTGATATGATTATCTCACTTATTGTCTCATGTAATTGATTCACTGATTGTTTCATATAACTGATTCACAGATTGTCTTGTGTGATTATCTCACTGATTGCCTTATGTAATTGTCACTCTGATTGCCTTACTGATTGTCCCTTGTGATTGATTCGCTGATTGTCCCTTGTAATTGATTCACTGATTGTCTCACTTATTGCCTGATGTGGTTGTCTCAGTAATTAACTAACTGATTATCTCAACGGATTATCTTTTGTCATTCTCACTAATTGACTGACTGATTGTCTCACTAATATACTAAATTATTAAATCACTGACTGACTCACTTATTGTCTCACTGATTGACAATATGATTGCCCCACTGATTGACCAACTCATTGTCTTACTAATTGAATCCCTGATTAACTAACTGATTGTATTACTAGTTGGCTTACTTATTGTCCTGCTGATTGTGTCATTGATTGTCCCACTGATTATCTCATTGATTGTCTCATTGATTGTCTCACTGTTTGACTGACTGACTGACTCACTGATTCTCCCACTAATTGCCTCACCTGCTATAACTCATAAAAATGGAAGACCATTGTTTGGGACTAATATTTACAAGAGTTCCTAATGCGATAACATATATTTATATGTTTCGCTTTTGTCCGCTTACAAATTTTAAATATCTCACTATATATATTTGAATAACATTTGGAAAACCATGGAAATAATTCATCTTTAATCTTAACAGTCAATAACAATTGAGAGTCAAAAACCGCGAAACAAACCTGAATGAAAAGTAAGCGTGAACATTCAGCTAGCTGTTGACCCATCTAGCCGTTTATCCATCTAGCCATTTAGCCGTCTAGCCATTTAGCCAGTCTAGCCATCCGATGTCGAGCAGTAGTTGACCAGTAGGGCAGAATGACTTTGAATGGCATTGCAGGTTTGTGTGTTTGGTGAAGACTGAGGTGTTTGTGAGCTGCATGGAGTGAGAATTTGTGCAGTAAACTGTACTGTACTGGCACCTTACTGCATGGGTTAGCTTTCCCTAATATCATTTCCCCTCGCCATCAGGCCAACCCACTTCAGACATCTGAGGTACTTGTAATTTCCTGTCCCCAAGTCAAGGACAAGAAGTCAACATTTTAGTCCAACTGACCATTGTAGAGGTTGAACCCGCTACCTTGCCATCAGCACACCTGAAATTTAACATTCAATGCCACACAAAAAGTTACGTTTAGGACCTCACAAAAATGGACGATGGGAAGTAGGGGAGTGTCACAGTTATGGCTTAAAGTTGTTAATATAGTAGTAGACATGTATTATGTATCAAATTAAATGGGTTGCATAAGAAAATTACATTAAATAAACCCATGGCAGAATCGTGATGGAGAGGGAAGACCAGGAGAACTTTCAATCAGATAGTGGTGGGAACGATTAGTAGTGTGAATCGTCGCTGGCTGTTGAACAAGGGGACCAAGCGCATATGAGAATATCTTGAGTGCTAGTGATGTCGGTTCTTAGCTCAACTCAACTCAACTCAAGAATCAGGAAGTCACTTAAGACGATTAATCATCCCATGGCACTTAAACAGTTAAGAACAAGTGCTGTTATCCATTCGGCCATGCTGACCTCCAAGGACCCTTTTCTACGTCTTGAGGTGTATCGGGTATATAGTGCTAGCCCCATATTTGTATAGACCAATCAGCACTCAGCGGGTGATATGGTCAGTGTCACATTGCCCCCTCTACTTCCCGAGACATTTCCTGGTACCCACTGTAAGCTAGGGTCCCAGGTCAGTTTTAAAATCTGCACCTTTTGTATTCAAACACAGGATCACCAGACAGCAGGTCAGCATTCTCACCACTGCACCACCATGGCTGCTATACAAAGTTAGTTGCATATTCTTTACAGGACGCTGCAGTCAATACCAGCATTTTTTGCTGTTGTTATCTCTTGGCAAGTTTACGTTCAGTAGTTTGCCGTTGCTTTCTGAACAACCAGCACCCATACTATTTTGTAAAAAAAACCAACGCAATGCAGTCTGCTGCCAAATCGCGCGCAGCTGTGTTTTGAACACGGGTATGTGGGATCACGAACTGCGCCCGTAGCTCCTTCGCCACGGAGCCGGCATGGCTGCTTAAGCCTGAAATAAATTTATGATAATGATTATCATTGTCAAAACTGTCATCTACTGCCGACAGTACCTTGCGGTGTATGACAGGGGGGTCTTGAGCCTGAGGAATTAAGGCCGCCTGGCTAGTGCAGTCAGCGAGAACTGTGCAGGTAAGGGTTTTCCCTTTTGACCCTGACAGAAAAAAATCCATACAAACAATCCGCTTCTTGACACCACAAGGTATGAAAGGAATGAAATGAGATGTGATGAGATGACATGTTAGTAGATAAGATGATGAGTTGAGATGATGAGTTGAGATGTTGAGATGAGTTGATGGGATGAGATGAGGTATGAAGAGATGAGAGATGATTTGAGATGAGATTAGAGATTAAATGGGATGAGAGATGAGATGAGATGAGATTATCAATCCATGACAGTGACAGAAAAAGGGAAAAGAAATATTACAACAGACATGAGATAAGCTAAGCTTCATTGGACAAATTGCACCAATACTAAAGAACAAGCACGTATCAGTAGATACTAAAAAAAGCACTTCAGAAGACAATCTTTCTACCAACTCTATGCTACCAGTGCCAAACCTGGAAAATGACAGAAAAAGAGAAAAGAAACATTACAGCAACAGAAATGAGATTCCTGAGAAGAATACTCAATGTATCAAGAAGAGAGAAAATCAGAAATGATTAAATCAGGACTTAAGGTGGGGTAGTAGCAGTGCTAGATTTTATTAGAAAACAGCAAGTGAAATGGTTTGGCCATATAACTAGACTACCACATAACAGTATACCACAACAAGCAATGATGTACAGACCAAATGGAACCAGAAGAAGAGGCTGACCATGTAAGTGATAAATGGAATAACTGAGTCCATGGGAATCTCAATATATGAAGCCCATAAACGTGCACTCTCCACAAATTCCTGTACCCGTGTTCTTTCACGTGCTTTTTATTGATTTCTTTCAGATACGAAGACAAAGGTGACCACATATGAGGATGCCCTTCTGGGATGTGGTTAGTATTTGAAGTTCTTGTTGTTGTTGATGTTGTTGTTGTTAACATTGTTGATGTTGTTGATGATGTTTTTGTTAACATTGTTGTTGTTGTTGTTGTTGTGGTTATTAACATTGTTGATGTTATTGTTGTTGATATTGTTTTTGTTCATTTTGTTATTGATATTGTGGTTTTTATGCTGTTGTTGTTAACATTGTTGTTGATATTGTGGCTGCTACCATTGTTGTTTTTTATTTGATATTGTTGTTGTGGTTGTTGTTGTGGTGGTGGTGGTTGATGTTGTTGTTGTGGTTGATGTTGTTGTTGTTGTTGTTTATGTTGAGATGTTTCTCAGTACAACATTTGTTATTTCATCTGTTCCAGTCATAAAAGTTTCTCAGTACAACATTTGTTGTTTCATCTGTTCTAGTCGTGACGGTCTCTAAATACAACATTTGTTGTTTCATCTGTTCCAGTCATAAAGGTCTCTCAATACAACATTTGTTGTTTCATCTGCTCCAGTTATAAAGTTTCTCAATCAAATATTTGTTGTTTCATCTGTTCCAGTTATAAAGGTTTCTCAATAAAATATTTGTTGTTTCATCTGTTCCAGTCATAAAGGTTTCTCAATACAACAATTGTTGCTTCATCAGTTCCAGTCATAAAGGTCTCTCAATACAACAATTGTTGTTTCATCTGTTCCAGTCATAAAGGTCTCTCAATACAACAATTGTTGCTTTATCTGTTCCAGTCATAAAGGTCTCTCAATACAACATTTGTTGTTTCATCTGCTCCAGTTATAAAGGTTTCTCAATAAAATATTTGTTGTTTCATCTGTTCCAGTCATAAAGGTTTCTCAATCAAATATTTGTTGTTTCATCTGTTCCAGTTATAAAGGTTTCTCAATAAAATATTTGTTGTTTCATCTGCTCCAGTCATAAAGGTTTCTCAATACAACAATTGTTGCTTCATCTGTTCCAGTCATAAAGGTCTCTTAATACAACATTTGTTTTTTCATCTGTTCCAGTCATAAAGGTTTCTCAATAAAATATTTGTTGTTTCATCTGTTCCAGTCATAAAGGTCTCTCAATGCAACAATTGTTGTTTCATCTGTTCCAGTCATAAAGGTCTCTCAATACAACATTTGTTGTTTCATCTGTTCCAGTCATAAAGGTTTCTCAATCAAATATTTGTTGTTTCATCTGTTCCAGTCATAACGGTCTCTCAATACAACAATTGTTGCTTCATCTGTTGCAGTCATAAAGGTCTCTTAATGCAGCATTTGTTGTTTCATCTGTTCCAGTTATAAAGGTTTCTCAATAAACTGTTTGTTGTTTCATCTGTTCCAGTCATAAAGGTCTCTCAATACAACAATTGTTGCTTCATCTGTTCCAGTCATAAAGGTCTCTTAATACAACATTTGTTGTTTCATCTGTTCCAGTCATAAAGGTCTCTCAATACAACAATTGTTGCTTCATCTGTTCCAGTCATAAAGGTCTCTCAATACAATCATTGTTGCTTCATCTGCTCCAGTTATAAAGGTTTCTCAATCAAATATTTGTTGTTTCATCTGTTCCAGTCATAACGGTCTCTCAATACAACAATTGTTGCTTCATCTGTTCCAGTCATAAAGGTCTCTTAATACATTTGTTGTTTCATCTGTTCCAGTTATAAAGGTTTCTCAATAAAATATTTGTTGTTTCATCTGTTCCAGTCATAAAGGTCTCTCAATACTTCTTCTTCTTCTTCTGCGTTCATCCGGATTTTTTTTTCGGATGTGACTGCGTTGAGCCTGTTTTCAGCAGAGCTGCGTTCTTGCGCTGTTAGGCCGACACATCCGACTTCTGCAGGCATTTGTTGACCGGGTTAACCTTCCCGGAGTCTCTCAATACAACAATTGTTGCTTCATCTGTTCCAGTCATAAAGGTTTCTCAATAAAATATTTGGTGTTTCATCTGTTCCAGTCATAAAGGTTTCTCAATACAACAATTGTTGCTTCATCAGTTCCAGTCATAAAGGTCTCTCAATACAACAATTGTTGTTTCATCTTTTCCAGTCATAAATGTCTCTCAATACAACAATTGTTGCTTCATCTGTTCCAGTCATAAAGGTCTCTCAATACAACATTTGTTGTTTCATCTGTTCCAGTCATAAAGGTTTCTCAATCAAATATTTGTTGTTTCATCTGTTCCAGTCATAAAGGTTTCTCAATCAAATATTTGCTGTTTCATCTGTTCCAGTCATAAAGGTCTCTCAATACTTCTTCTTCTTCTGCGTTCATCCGGATTTTTTTTTTCGGATGTGACTGCATTGTGCCTGTTTACAGCAGAGCTGCGTTCTTGCGCCGTTAGGCCGACACATCCGACTTCTGCGGGCATTTGTTGACCGGGTTAACCTTCCCAGAGTCTCTCAATACAACAATTGTTGCTTCATCTGTTGCAGTCATAAAGGTCTCTTAATACAACATTTGTTGTTTCATCTGTTCCAGTTATAAAGGTTTCTCAATAAACTGTTTGTTGTTTCATCTGTTCCAGTCATAAATGTCTCTCAATACAACAATTGTTGCTTCATCTGTTCCAGTCATAAAGGTCTCTTAATACAACATTTGTTGTTTCATCTGTTCCAGTTATAAAGGTTTCTCAATCAAATATTTGTTGTCTCTGTTCCAGTCATAAAGGTCTCTCAATACAACAATTGTTGCTTCATCTGTTCCAGTCATAAAGGTCTCTCAATACAACATTTGTTGTGTTTGATGCCATTGAATAGTTGTGTTTGATGTCATTGTATAGTTATATAGAGCTGACCTCTGTATTTCCAGGTCGTGGAAAGTTCCACATCATTCTGCTGGTGCTGTGTGGGTGGGCGGTGTCCAGCGATGCCATCGAAGTGCTGTCAGTTAGTTTCCTGCTACCATCAGCAACATGTGACCTCTCGCTGACCTCATCCGACAAGGGCGTGCTTAACTCTATTGTGTTCTTGGGTCAGTGCAGCTTCTGCCTGGAGTGACTACTCACAATCTTTCTTACTACCTCTCTCTCTCACACATACACTCACTCTCCCTTACTGCCTGTCTCTCTCTCACACACACACACACACTCACATTCTCCCTTACTGCCTCTCTCTCTCACACATACACATTCTTCCTTACTGCCTCTCTCACATATGTACACACACGCACACACTCTCCCATGCTGCCTGTCTCTCACACCTGCACACACACATACTCACACTCTCCTCTACTGCCTTTCTCACACATGTACACACACTCTCTCCCTTACACTGCTTGTCTCTCACATACACACACACACTCTCCCTTACTTTGCCTGCCCCTCACACATGATTTTGGGGGGGGGGGGGGGGGACACACACACTAGTTTGTTGTCTCTGTCTCTCATAAACTTATGCATGTGCACATGTACACATACATATACACATACACACACTCACACTTTTTCTCTCACACTGCCACAAAGAGAGAGAGAACTGGGACAGCGTTTGTTTCTTTGACTCGTCCCTTGCTGTCTTCTGTGTAATGACACAGAACCAACAACAGAGGGTTAAGGCAATTATTAAGGCTGACAGGCAAGTAACAATGTACACTTAGGCAAGGAGCAATATACATTTAGGCAAGTAACAATATATACATTTAGGCAAGTAACAATATACATTTAGGCAAATAACAATATACATTTAGGCAAGGAACAATATACATTTATATACATTTATAATATACATCTTGAGCTACGGCCTACGATGGGTGACATAATGTTCTGTTATGACAATCTGGCCGTGTGCTGCGTGGTTACACACCCGCTTCACACACCAGTGATCCGGGGTTTGTTTCCGGGTCCAGTCAAGGATATGCACTACTGACGAGCTCAAGTGAGAGTGAAACTCGAGTCTAGTGCTTCCACATTGACGTGGATAGGCCTTAGGTTCATACCAGAATACGATCATTGGCACCTTTCCGTCTTGACAGACGATAGTTTGGCACACTGTGCTTCAAAAAGGCTTAATAACTGTCATATGGCAATAACTACGATCCATGGCGGTGGCGAGTGTGGCTGGTAAGGCCAATTCTTGCTGCAAATGTTTGCCCACAGTAGGTACATGTGAAAACATGGTCATTTCCACCATTTTGCACCATCTTACGTCTCTCACGCTCTGTGTGTGCTTTATCTGCAATCATTTTCTCCTTTGTCTTTATTCCATTTCTGATAGTTGCCCTCCATGCAACACGTTCAGCGGCGACGTGCTCCCATTGTGCATTATCAATGCCTGTATCAATCATGTCCCGCTTACACACATCTTTGTATCGTAGTAGAGGCCGACCCTGAGATCTCCTACCCGTCTGTAATTCACCAAAAAAGATGTCCTTTGGTATTCTACCATCATCCATCCTCCTAACGTGTCCTATCCATCTAAGTCTACGAAGACTGAGCATGGAATACACCGTCACACAACCTGATCTTTCCAATACTTCAGTATTTGTGATTTTGTCTTGCCACTTAATACCAAGTATTCTTCGCAGACACCGCATATGAAAGCTGTTTAAACGTTTCTCTTGGCGTGAGTAAGTTGTCCAGGTTTCACTGCCATAAAGAAGAGTACTAAGGACACAGGCTTGGTAGACGAGGACTTTTGTTTTGGCAGTAAGCTTCCTGTTCTCCCAGACTCTTTTTGCTAACATGTTCATTGTTGTTGCTGCCTTGCCAATCCTGATGTTGATTTCCTGATCGAGGGATAATTTGCTATTTACCTCTGATCCAAGATATGTAAAATGGTCTACTATCTCCAGTTCGGTGTCGTCAATAAAGATTGATGGTATACCATGTGCACCTTGTGACATAATCTGTGTCTTCTTTTTGTTAATTGTTACACCAAATTCAGAACAAGCATTGGAGAATGCAGATAGTAGATGTTGTAATTCTTCCTCAGAGTGGGTCGTAATCGCAGCATCATCCGCAAAAAGCAACTCTCTGATTAGTACCCTGCTAATTTTGGTCTTGGCTTTCAATCTCTGAGCATTATAGAGGCCACCATCTGAGCGTGAGTGAATGTATATACCGTCATCCTGATCACGAAAGGCATATTTCAGTAGAAGTGAAAAGTATATCCCAAAGAGGGTGGGAGCTAGTACACAACCTTGCTTAACTCCACTCTTGATTTCAAACTCTTCTGAAGTTGAGCCATCAAACTTGATTATACCCTTCATGCCTGTGTGGAACAATTCCACAATGGACAGAAGAGTTGGTGGACAGCCAATCTTCTTTAGTGCTTTGAACAGACCCTCACGACTGACCAAATCGAATGCCTTTGTGAGGTCGATGAAGGCAATAAACAGTGGCTGGTTTTGTTCCCGGCATTTTTCTTGCATCTGTCGCAATGAGAATATCATATCAATGGTAGACCGGTTCTGACGGAAGCCGCACTGTGATTCGGGGTAGACTTGATCTCCCAGGACTTGAAGTCTGCACAGGACAATTCTGGCAAATACTTTCCCAACAATACACAGAAGTGAGATACCCCTATAGTTGTTGCAGTCGCTCCGATCTCCCTTGTTCTTGTACAGCGTTATGATGTTTGAATCTTTGAAATCCTGTGGGACTTGTCCTTCTCGCCAGCATAGCTCTATTAGCTGGTGGATCTGTAGAGGCGAGGGTGTCTTGCCCACTCCTGATCACCTCTATTGGAATCCCATCCGTACCTGGAGCCTTGCCAGATGCAAGCACACTTAACTTCTGTTATAGTGGGAAGTGTGTCCAGGTGGTCAAGAGTTGGCAGGGCCTCTATGGCGTTGAGGGCATCATCCGCCAGCTTGGTCTCACTTGAGTAAAGCTCTAAATAGTGCTCGACCCATCTATCCATCTGCTGTTTCTTATCAGTGATGATTTCTCCAGTCAAGGTTTTCAGCGGTGCACTTCTTTTGATCATTGGACCACAGGCTTTCTTTATCCCTTCATACATGCTTCTAATGTTTCCCTTATCACTTGCGATTTGAATGGACTCACATAACTTGATCCAATAGTCATTCGCACACTGCCTGGCAGCCTTTTGTACATCCTTCCTCGCTTGCTTCAGCTCACTCAGAGTGTTACGCATTGGTCTTTCCTTGTTTCTTAAGAGAGCTATCTTCTTTTTATCAATCAAGGGCTGCAGTATCTGGCTGTTTGCCGCAAACCAGTCCTGCCTCTTATGATCCACAGTGCCATAAACCTCTACCGCTGTTGTATAAATAGTTTCCTTAAGTTTACTCCATTTATCAGTCGAATACGATCAGCGTTGCCAGTAATGGGCTGTGCTCAATATTTAAATATACGTTTAGCCAAGGAACTTGTATATTTAGGCAAGGAAAATTATACATTTAGCCAAGGAACTTATACATTTAGGCAAGGAACAATATATATTTAGGCAAGGATAATATACATTTAGCCAAGGAACTTATACATTTATGCAAGGAACAATATACTTTTAGGCAAGAAACAATATACATTTAGGCAAGGAACAATATACTTTTAGGCAAGTAACAATATACATTTAGGCAAGTAACAATATACATTTATGCAAGTAACAATATACATTTATGCAAGTAACAATATACATTTAGGCAAGTAACAATATACATTTAGGCAAGGAACATTATACATAGGTTTAACATGCTGAAAGTTTCTCTGCTGACCACAGCATACTGGGTTTATTCCCTGTGTTGGTCACGCTAACCTTCATGCAAAAATCTGTTCAGTGCACTCACTTCTAATAGCATAAGTTCAAAGATTGGGGAGGGGATGACAAAACTATCCCCTGCATTATGTAAGTTTGCTTGGCAAAAATATCCATTATGTGGAACGTGTGCACCGAAAACCCACTGTATGGGCTTCACCAAAGGTGGAAAAGGTATCTCAGTGGCACGAAATGGATTATTGCTTGGCTAGCAAAACCATTATGTGGAATGTCCAAATCGTAAGCTCGCTGTGTGAATGTCATCTGCAGACTTATCTCTCCTGGTTTCCGGAGGAAAAGCCTGTGGTGGACGAGAGGCTCAATATACAGAAGTGAGGCTAAGCAGCCATGTGCAGGATGTGACGATTTCTTGAGTGAGCCCAGTACCAGAGTGCTATGTGTCGGGTCTGCAAAACTGGAAGCCTCCTTGGATGGCGGGGAATGTCCATGGTCTGCCCCTGCTTTCTCTTGAGGGTTGACTGTCATGTCTCTGGTTGATCTGAATGAACCAGCTGGGATGGGGATGACACCACATCAGTGAGAGCTGACCATCCTATGAAACAACCGGCATGGTTAACCTGGTTAACAAATGCCTACAGAAGTCAGATGTGTTGGCTGAAAGGTGAAAATATTGCACCTCTGCTGTAAACAGGCACAACGCAATTATGTCCAAAAAATATTCCTGATGAATGCAGAAGAAGAATTATGTAAATACCTGAAAGTCTGTGCTCACTTTATCATTATTATATCCTCTAAACTGTGTGCTTCCTGTGTGATCTGCAGGCATGATGGTTGGAGGATATGTCTGGGGCAGCCTGGCAGATAAATTTGGACGGCGAAATATCCTCATGTGGTCACTGTTGGTTAATGGGATCGGAAACCTGGCATCTAGCGTCTCTCAGGTCTTCTGGCTCTTTCTCATTTGTCGTTTTGTCAGTGGTATTGGGTAGGTTACTCTTTTACTCTTCTGTGTCTGTGTGTGTGGTATAGGGTAAGTTACTCACTTACTCCTTTATGTCTGTGTGTGTGGTATTGGGTAGGTTACTCTTCTGTGTCTGTGTGTGTGGTATTGGGTAGGTTACTCTTCTGTATCTGTGTGTGTGGTATTGGGTAGGTTACTCTTCTGTGTCAGTGTGTGTGGTATTGGGTAGGTTACTCTTCTGTATCTGTGTGTGTGGTATTGAGTAGGTTACTCTTCTGTATCTGTGTGTGTGGTATTGGGTAGGTTTACGCTCTAACTCTTTTGTGTCTGTGTGCTTGTGGTGTTGTTTAGTTTTATATTTTTGTTTAGAGAATGGGATCTTGATGTTGTGTAGTTTTATATTGTTGTTTAGAGAATGTGATCTTGATGTTGTGTAGTTTTATATTGTTGTTTAGAGAATGTGATCTTGATGTTGTGTAGTTTTATATTGTTTAGAGAATGTGATCTTAATGTTGTGTAGTTTTATATTGTTGTTTAGAGAATGTGATCTTAATGTTGTGTAGTTTTATATTTTTGTTTAGACAAGGTGATCTTGATGTTGTGTAGTTTTATATTGTTGTTTAGAGAGTGTGATCTTAATGTTGTGTAGTTTTATATTTTTGTTTAGACAAGGTGATCTTGATGTTGTGTAGTTTTATATTTTTGTTTAGAGAATGTGATCTTGATGTTGTGTAGTTTTATATTGTTGTTTAGAGAATGTGATCTTGATGTTGTGTAGTTTTATATTTTTGTTTAGAGAATGTATCTTAATGTTGTGTAGTTTTATATTGTTGTTTAGACAAGGTGATCCTGATGATTGTGTAGTTTTATATTGTTTAGGGAAGGTGATCTTGATGTTGTGTAGTTTTATATTTTGTTTAGAGAATGTATCTTAATGTTGTGTAGTTTTATATTGTTGTTTAGACAAGCTGATCCTGATGATTGTGTAGTTTTATATTGTTTAGAGAGTGTGATCTTGATGTTGTCTAGTTTTATATTGTTCTTTAGGGAAGGTTATCTTGATGTTGTGTAGTTTTATATTGTTGTTTAGAGAAGGTGATCTTGATGTTGTGTAGTTTTATATTGTTGTTTAGAGAAGGTGATCTTGATGTTGTGTAGTTTTATATTGTTGTTTAGAGAAGGTGATCTTGATGTTGTGTAGTTTTATATTGTTGTTTAGAGAATGTGATCTTAATGTTGTGTAGTTTTATATTGTTGTTTAGAGAAGGTGATCTTGATGTTGTGTAGTTTTATATTGTTGTTTAGAGAAGGTGATCTTGATGTTGTGTAGTTTTATATTGTTGTTTAGAGAAGGTGATCTTGATGTTGTGTAGTTTTATATTATTGTTTAGAGAAGGTGATCTTGATGTTGTGTAGTTCTTTGCTGCAGTTGCTTAGTAATTTATACTCAAACATCTGGTTGAACTGGTCCTGCAGGGTTGGAGGGAGCATGCCTGTGGTATTTACCTACTACACCGAGTTCCAGCACAAGTCCAGGCGTGGAGCCATGATCAGCCTCCTGGCCACTTTCTGGATGGCGGGAAACATTGTCGCTGCAGGTATGTCTCATGGTTGGTTGGGGAGGGAAAGAGTGGCGATGGATGGGACACATGTTGAGAAAACCTCATGATAGTATCACAAGAAAGACGTTCCTCTGTAATCCATAGGACATAATTTGTCTTTGTTGGTTGTCATGTTTTTTTTTCTCTCTTTTGTCTTGTTAGGCATCATGTTTTATCCTCTTGTTCTACCTAGTTATCATGTTTTGTCCTCATGTTCTGACTGGTTATCATGTTTTGTCGTCGTGTTCTGCCATTAGTTATCATGTTTTATCCTCTTGTTCTGCCATTAGTTATCATGTTTTATCCTCTTGTTCTACCTAGTTATCATGTTTTATCCTCTTGTTCTACCTAGTTATCATGTTTTATCCTCTTGTTCTACCTAGTTATCATGTTTTATCCTCTTGTTCTGCCTAGTTATCATGTTTTGTCTTCTTCTTCTATCTAGTTATCATGTTTTATCTTCTTGTTCTACCTAGTTATCATGTTTTATCCTCTTGTTCTGCCTAGTTATCATGTTTTGTCTTCTTCTTCTATCTAGTTATCATGTTTTGTCTTCTTGTTCTACCTAGTTATCATGTTTTATCCTCTTGTTCTGCCTAGTTATCATGTTTTGTCTTCTTCTTCTATCTAGTTATCATGTTGTGTCTTCTTGTTCTACCTAGTTATCATGTTTTGTCCTCTTGTTCTACCTAGTTATCATGTTTTATCCTTTTGTTCTTCCTAGTTATCATGTTTTATCCTCTTGTTCTACCTAGTTATCATGTTTTATACTCTTGTTCTACCTAGTTATCATGTTTTATCCTCTTGTTCTACCTAGTTATCATGTTTTATCCTCTTGTTGAGCCTAGTTATCATGTTTTGTCTTCTTCTTCTATCTAGTTATCATGTTTTGTCTTCTTGTTCTACCTAGTTATCATGTTGTATCCTCTTGTTCTGCCTAGTTATCATGTTTTGTCTTCTTCTTCTATCTAGTTATCATGTTTTGTCTTCTTGTTCTACCTAGTTATCATGTTTTGTCCTCTTGTTCTACCTAGTTATCATGTTTTATCCTCTTGTTCTACCTAGTTATCATGTTTTATCCTCTTGTTCTGCCTAGTTATCATGTTTTATCCTCTTGTTCTGCCTAGTTATCATGTTTTGTCTTCTTCTTCTATCTAGTTATCATGTTTTGTCTTCTTGTTCTACCTAGTTATCATGTTTTGTCCTCTTGTTCTACCTAGTTATCATGTTTTATCCTTTTGTTCTACCTAGTTATCATGTTTTATCCTCTTTTTCTACCTAGTTATCATGTTTTATCCTCTTGTTCTACCTAGTTATCATGTTTTATCCTCTTGTTCTACCTAGTTATCACGTTTTATCCTCTTGTTCTACCTAGTTATCATGTTTTATCCTCTTGTTCTGCCATTAGTTATCATGTTTTATCCTCTTGTTCTACCTAGTTATCATGTTTTATCCTCTTGTTCTGCCTAGTTATCATGTTTTGTCTTCTTCTTCTATCTAGTTATCATGTTTTATCCTCTTGTTCTACCTAGTTATCATGTTTTATCCTCTTGTTCTGCCATTAGTTATCATGTTTTATCCTCTTGTTCTGCCATTAGTTATCATGTTTTATCCTCTTGTTCTGCCATTAGTTATCATGTTTTATCCTCTTGTTCTGCCTAGTTATCATGTTTTATCCTCTTGTTCTGCCATTAGTTATCATGTTTTATCCTCTTGTTCTGCCATTAGTTATCATGTTTTATCCTCTTGTTCTGCCTAGTTATCATGTTTTGTCTTCTTCTTCTATCTAGTTATCATGTTTTATCCTCTTGTTCTACCTAGTTATCATGTTTTATCCTCTTGTTCTACCTAGTTATCATGTTTTATCCTCTTGTTCTGCCTAGTTATCATGTTTTGTCTTCTTCTTCTATCTAGTTATCATGTTTTATCCTCTTGTTCTACCTAGTTATCATGTTTTATCCTCTTGTTCTGCCATTAGTTATCATGTTTTATCCTCTTGTTCTGCCATTAGTTATCATGTTTTATCCTCTTGTTCTACCTAGTTATCATGTTTTATCCTCTTGTTCTACCTAGTTATCATGTTTTATCCTCTTGTTCTACCTAGTTATCATGTTTTATCCTCTTGTTCTACCTAGTTATCATGTTTTATCCTCGTGTTCTGCCATTAGTTATCATGTTTTATCCTCTTGTTCTACCTAGTTATCATGTTTTGTCCTCTTGTTCTACCTAGTTATCATGTTTTATCCTCGTGTTCTGCCTAGTTATCATGTTTTGTCCTTATGTTATGCCTAGTTATCATGATTTGTCCTTGTGTTCTGCCTAGTTAGTTATCATGTTTTGTCCTCATGTTCTGTCTAGGTCTGGCGTGGATTGTTATCCCACGAGAGTACCTGAGCTTTGTGTCCGGGGACTTCACCTTCCACAGCTGGAGGGTGTTCGTGGCTCTGTGTACCATCCCCAGTATAACATCCGCGGCCATGTTTGTTCTAATGCCAGAGAGCCCAAAGTATTTGCTGCAGGTAAGGTTCATTTAAAGCATTCAGAACCTGTCTCCACGCTTTGAGGTATGTTGTGGTAGCTCCATGTTGTTATCATCCTAAACACTCAATTTTATCTTGGACATTTTGAGGGAGGTTAAGTCAGCAAAGACAACTTATCGCAAACATCAGAAAGAAGCAGTCATCATTTTCTTACCACATTATGAGAAGACAAAAACTGGAACATGTGATAACCGGAAAGATTTGTGGAAAGAGAGCTAGAGGAAGACAATGAGAGAAAATTCTTGGCAGTCTTGTGTTATGGCATGGAAGGGAGTCGAACACATGACTTGCCATGTACAATTTGTGGAGAAGTATTCATCGCCCACGCCACGTGTCTGTGTATGCATGTACATGCATGTTCAGAGCAGTCTGCTTTACGGCACCAGAAACTCACCGTCACCAATCTCGTCTTTATCTTAATTTTCTGCTAGACATTTTATGAGACTGAAACGACCCCAGAACATTACTGGCTGGCTGACGGAAATCTGTGCTGTTGAGGATTGAACCCAGACTAGTGTTTTAGCAAACAAATGCACTAACTACTACGCCACCATGTCCCCCATGTCTTACGTCAGTACATAATTCATGTTTCTCTATACCTAGGTGGGCAAGGAGCAAGACGCAATATCAGTTCTGCACAATGTACATGCTTCCAATAAGTCAACAACTCCACTACAGGTAGGTAGTTTAACACAGTGTTGAGGTGAGTAGTTTAACACAGTGTGGAGGTGGGTAGTTTAACACAGTGTGTGAGGTGGGTAGTTTAACACAGTGTGGAGGTGGGTAGTTTAACACAGTGTGTGGAGGTGGGTAGTTTAACACAGAAATTGTTAGTCTGCCATGTTGGATTTTGTCCCCAGGACACGCTGGTGTGGTGGGAAATGAGATTGGCTGGGTCTGCACCACTTTCTGGGACATTGGTGCGGGATAAGATGTGGATGGCGCCCTTTGGAATCTTGTGTATAGTGCAGAAGACCAGATGGATCATCATGGCCTGGAGAGAATGATGCTGCAGGGAGTGACCAGATGATCTGACCCACACTCTGGACTCCGAGGAAAGGCCAGATGGACACATAATCAGACTGCTACTGGTACCATTAGTATTGGGACTCTGCTGGCTGTTGCAGATGAGGATGGTGCAAATATGGGAATGTCCCAAGAGCTGTTATGTCGGTTCTTGACTCAACTCATCAACTCTTGCCATGTATGGTTTTTTGACTCAACTCTTAAAATCTTTCCATGTATAATGTTAGGTTGGATTTTGACTCAACTCAACTCTTGCCATGTATAATTTTAGGTTGGTTTTTGACTCAACTCATCAACTCTTGCCATGTATAATTTTAAGTTAGTTTTTTGACTCAACTCATCAAATCTTTCCATGTATAATTTTAGGTTGGTTTTTGACTCGACTCAACTCTTGCCATGTATAATTTTAGGTTGGTTTTTTGACTCAACTCATCAACTATTGCCATGTATAATTTTAGGATTGTTTCATTCATGGAGTTTAGGGTTGTTTAATTCATGGAGTTTAGGGCTGTTTCATTCGTGGAGTTTAGGGCTGTTTCATTCGTGGAGTTTAGGGTTGTTTCATTCGTGGAGTTTAGGTTTGTTTGTTAGTAATTTTGTGTAAATATTTCTGTCATGCTATTCATCATAATTAATTCCACATAAATATTTATATCGTGATATTCATCATCATTCATTCCACATCAATATTTCTATAATTATATGCATCATCATTCATTCCACATCCATTTTTCCATCATGATATTCATCATCATTCATTCCACATCAATATTTCTATCGTGATATTCATCATTATTCATTCTGCATCAATATTTCTATTATAAAATTCATCATCATAATTCCACATCGATTTCTCTGTCAAAGCTGGAAGCCCTGGTCCTCACAGATGAGGAGGTGGATTCCTATGTGGCAGAGGGCGTTCACATCATCAGGAGGGACTCCGGGGGTTGTTGGAGAAGAGTTCGGTTGAACATATCACATGTAAGTTCCTTCTACTCCTTCTTCTTATTTGTCTTCTCCAGTCCTCATCCTCCTTCTTTGTCGTCTCCCCTCTTCATGTTCCTCCTTTTTCGTTTGCTTCTTCTCCCCGCCTCATCCCCCTCCTTCATCTACATCTTCTTCTTCTTTGTCTTCTTTGTCTACTTATTCTTCCGCTTCTTCTTCTGCGTGTGTCTAGTATTTATATACATTATTTGCATTGTATCCATTACAGCAAAGCTGCAATATTTGCATCTTTTGGCCGATGCATCTGACTTCTTTCAAGCGTTTTTGACCGACGTCATGGAGTAAGATGCATGCTGTAGTCAGACATTGGTTGTATTGTCTAGGCTTGTCATGTATCCTTAACCCTTTAAAGGGCAGACGTTTGTCCGTTTTGTAGCCCTGAACGGGCAAGAAGAATTTTGAGGTTCGGTAAAATTTCAGGTTTCGGTAAAATCATTACATGCAAGGTGTTAGTCAACCGATTTTACTTAAATAAAAAAAACAAAATGAAGTAAAAAGTATGCAGAGTATTTTACTTATGTGAATGTTCCCGGTAATCCACACATGAACACAAATATTTACAAAATACAACATATTGTTTGTGATTGGCAATCATTTATACGGCAATTTACAAACACATTTTCAGAATCAGAATCACTTTCTTTAAAGTTAGACTCATGGCTGCTAATGCTATGCAACGCTAATCACTGATATCTAGCTCTGACTCAGTCAAATTCGTGCACGTAAATGTCACTTAAATTGAACCCTGCAAAATCTCCACTATCACTTGAAGAATCGTCAAAATTCGCTTTGAAAAACTAAGCGTAAAAACCCAAAAAACTATAAACACAATCCATTCATATTCATAGTACATGCTTGAAAATGACGGCCACATTGTCAAGCTATCGGAGAAACCCAAAGTAGATAATCAGAAATCTCCGAAAGCCACACGATCGCGTTTTTACAATGCTATTAGTAGCTTGGACGTATTCAGACGATTTGCTCGTTCCGGGGTTCGGATGCTTTGGGACGATTTGCCCGGTAAAGGGTTAAATACTCTCACTCCATGGACATGCTGGTGTGGTGGGAAACGAGCAGGCGGACAGGTTGGCTGGGTCTGCACCCTTTGGTGGGGTATTGGTGCATGATAAGATAGATTTCATCTGGGCCCTTTGGAACTGTGTGTATAGTGCAGAAGAATGGGTAGATCACCATGATTGGGGGGTAATGGTGGTGCAGGGAGTGACACGAGGATCTGGCCGACACTCAAAACTGCAGGGAGTGACATGAAGATCTGGTCGACACTCAAAACTGCAGGGAGTGACATGAGGATCTGGCCGACACTCAAAACTGCAGGGAGTGACATGAGGATCTGGCCGACACTCAAAACTGCAGGGAGTGACACGAGGATCTGCCCGACACTCAAAACTGCAGGCAGTGACATGAGGATCTGGCCGACACTCAAAACTGCAGGCAGTGACATGAGGATCTGGCTGACACTCAGGACTTTGAGATAATGGTGCTGCAGGGAGTGACACGAGGATCTGGCCGACACTCAAAACTCTGAGGAAAGGCCAATTGGGCATACAGTCAGACTGCTACTAGTATCATTAGTATTGAGATTCTTCGCTGGCTGTTGCAGATGAGGACAGAGCACGTATGGGAATGTCCTAAGTGTTGTGATGTCAGCCTTGGCTCAACTCAACTCAACTCAACAAATAGGAAATGCCTGATGAAATCTGATGTACAGGGCCACAAGCCTGGCAAAACTGTTCGGCGTAACTCGCTTAATGATGAGTAAGAATAAGTCACCAAGAAATGTTCGCCACACTATGAGATAAGAAGAAAATTGGAACATAACGGTAACAACGGGAAAGATAACATACTGTAACAATGAGAAAGATAATATAACTGTAACAACGGGAAAGATAACATACTGTAACAATGGGAAAGATAACATACTGTAACAATGGGAAAGATAGCACACTGTAACAATGAGAAAGATAACATACTGTAACAATGGGAAAGATAACACACTGTAACAATGGGAAAGATAACACACTGTAACAATGGGAAAGATAACATACTGTAACAATGGGAAAGATAACACACTGTAACAATAGGAAAGACAACACACTGTAACAATGGGAAAGACAACATACTGTAACAATAGGAAAGATAACACACTGTAACAATGGGAAAGACAACATACTGTAACAATGGGAAAGATAACACACTGTAACAATGGGAAAGACAACATACTGTAACAATGGGAAAGACATACTGTAACAATGGGAAAGGTAACATACTGTAACAATGGGAAAGATAACACACTGTAACAATGGGAAAGATAACATACTGTAACAATGGAAAGATAACATACTGTAACAATGAGAAAGACAACATACTGTAACAATGGGAAAGATAACATACTGTAACAATGGGAAAGACAACATACTGTAACAATGGGAAAGACAACATACTGTAACAATGAGAAAGACAACATACTGTAACAATGGGAAAGATAACATACTGTAACAATGGGAAAGATAACATACTGTAACAATAGGAAAGATAACATACTGTAACAATGGGAAAGACAACATACTGTAACAATGGGAAAGATAACATACTGTAACAATATGAAAGATAACATACTGTAACAATGGGAAAGATAACATACTGTAACAATAGGAAAGATAACATACTGTAACAATGGGAAAGACAACATACTGTAACGATGGGAAAGACAACATACTGTAACAATGGGAAAGATAACATACTGTAACAATGGGGAAAGATAAAAAACTAACAATAGGAAAGATAACACACTGTAACAATGGGTAAGACAACATACTGTAACAATAGGAAAGGTAACACACTGTAACAATAGGAAAGGTAACACACTGTAACAATGGGAAAGACAACATACTGTAACAATGGGGAAAGATAACACACTGTAACAACGGGAAAGATAACACACTGTAACATTGGGAAAGACAACATACTGTAACAATAGGAAAGATAACATACTGTAACAGTAGGAAAGATGACATACTGTAACAATGGGAAAGATAACATACTGTAACAATAGGAAAAATAACATTCTGTAACAATGGGAAAGATAACATACTGTAACAATGGGAAAGATAACATACTGTAACAATGGGAAAGATAACATACTGTAACAATTGGAAAGATAACACACTGTAACAATGGGAAAGATAACACACTGTAACAATGGGAAAGATAACACATTGTAACAATATGAAAGATAACATACTGTAACAATGGGAAAGATGTATGGGAAAAGGAGATAGAGGAAGACAACGAGAGTATATTCTTGACATCTTTCATAATGGCATAAGAAATGTAATATCAACACAAATTTATACATTCTGTTGTGTACCTGTGTACAAAGAACCACTCTTGCTGTACCTGTGTACAAAGAACCACTCTTGCTGTACCTGTGTACAAAGAACCACTCTTGCTGTACCTGTGTACAAAGAACCACTCTTGCTGTGCATGTGTACAAAGAACCACTCATACTGTACCTGTGTACAAAGAACCACTCTTGCTGTACCTGTGTACAAAACCACTCATACTGTACCTGTGTACAAAGAACCACTCTTGCTGTACCTGTGTACAAAACCACTCATGCTGTACCTGTGTACAAAGAACCATGCACACTGTTCCTGTGTACAAAGAAGCACTTACGCTGTACCTGTGTACAAAGAACCACTCATACTGTACCTATGTACAAAGAACTACTCGTGCTGTTCCTGTGTACAAAGAATCACTCATACTGTACCTATGTACAAAGAACCACTCGTGCTGTTCCTGTGTACAAAGAATCACTCATACTGTTCCTGTGTACAAAGAACCACCCATGTGTACTCCTCAGCTGCTACAGTCTACAATCATCTTATTCAGACGGCCCCTGTTGAAGACCACAGTTCTGCTCCTCATTATCAACTTTACTCTTGCTTTCGGGTATGTATGAGAGAATCATTGATCAGTCATGGATGAATATAAAAACAAATGAAGATGTTGAGATGAGTCAAGAACTCATGTCGCAGCACTCAGAACATTCTCATATGCATTCTGTCCCCCCATTTTCAACAACCAGTGAAGAATCCCAGTACTAGTGGTACCAGCTGCAGTCTGATTGTGTGTCTGTCTGGCTTTCCTCTCCTCAGAGTACTGAGTGTCAGCCAGATCCTCTGGTCACCCTGCCACACCATTCTCTCCAGGAAATGATGATCTATCTGTTCTTCCTCACTGTACACATGACCCTAAAGGGCCCCGGCCACATCTGCCTTATCATGCACCAATACTCCACCCAAAAGGTGCAGACCCAGCCAGTCTGTCGGCCTGCTCATTCCCCAACACGCCAGCATGTCCTGGGGAAAATGTCCCTTCTCATCATACTCCGTGACAATCACAACATGTGTCTGCTGTTTGTCCTCCAGCTAGTGGAATGCTGCAGTGACTGCCTCCACCTCCATTCTCAAACTAGATAGATGAAGCCGTCCTTAAAAAGCAGATCAAAATGCAAGTTGATTAAAGAAATTAGATGTCATCACTTAAGATATTTTGGACATGTTAAGAATAAACATGAAAACTGTCTTCTGCAGCTGCAATGAACTAGTATTCCGTGATATGGTATATCAGCTACATACCCCATGGAGGTATTCAGTGACATGGTATACCAGCTACATACCCCATGGAGGTATTCAGTGACATGGTATATCAGCTACATAACCCATGGAGGTATTCAGTGACATGGTATATCAGCTACATACCCCATGGAGGTATTCAGTGACATGGTATACCAGCTACATACCCCATGGAGGTATTCAATGACATGGTATACCAGCTACCTACCCCATGGAGGTATTCAGTGACATGGTATACCAGCTACATACCCCATGGAGGTATTCAGTGACATGGTATACCAGCTACATACCCCATGGAGGTATTCAGTGACATGGTATACCAGCTACATACCCCATGGAGGTTTTCAGTGATATGGTATACCAGCTACATACCCCATGGAGGTATTCAGTGACATGGTATACCAGCTACATACCCCATGGAGGTATTCAGTGACATGGTATATCAGCTACATAACCCATGGAGGTATTCAATGACATGGTATACCAGCTACATACCCCATGGAGGTATTCAGTGACATGGTATACCAGCTACATACCCCATGGAGGTATTCAGTGACATGATATACCAGCTACATACCCCATGGAGGTATTCAGTGACATGGTATACCAGCTACATACCCCATGGAGGTATTCAGTGACATGGTATACCAGCTACATACCCCATGGAGGTTTTCAGTGACATGGTATACCAGCTACATACCCCATGGAGGTTTTCAGTGACATGGTATACCAGCTACATACCCCATGGAGGTTTTCAGTGACATGGTATACCAGCTACATACCCCGTGGAGGTTTTCAGTGACATGGTATACCAGCTACATACCCCGTGGAGGTATTCAATGACATGGTATACCAGCTACATACCCCATGGAGGTATTCAGTGACATGGTATACCAGCTACATACCCCATGGAGGTATTCAATGACATGGTATACCAGCTACCTACCCCATGGAGGTATTCAGTGACATGGTATACCAGCTACATACCCCATGGAGGTATTCAGTGACATGGTATACCAGCTACATACCCCATGGAGGTATTCAGTGACATGGTATACCAGCTACATACCCCATGGAGGTATTCAGTGACATGGTATACCAGCTACATACCCCATGGAGGTATTCAGTGACATGGTATACCAGTTACATACCCCATGGAGGTATTCAGTAGTAGATGATAACTGCCCTTGCCTACCTGTGTCTGAACCCCTGTGTCCTTGCATGTCTATGTCTGAACCACTGTGTCCTTGCATGTCTATGTCTGAACCTCAATGTTCTTGTCTATCTGTCTGAACCTCAATGTTCTTGTCTATCTGTCTGAACCCTAAGTCTGAACCTCAGTGTTCTTGTCTGTCTCTTAGTGTTCTTGTCTGTCTGTGTCTGAACCCCTCTGTCTGTGCATGCCTGTATCTGAACCCCTGTGTCTTTGCATGCCTGTATCTAAACCCCTGTGAACTTGCATGTCTATGTCTGAACCCCTATGTCCTTGCATGTCTATGTCTGAACCACTGTGCCCTTGCCTGTCTGTGTCTGAACCCCTATGTCCTTGCATGTCTATGTCTGAACCTCAAAGTTCTTGTATGTCTGTGTCTGAACCCTAAGTCTAAACCTCAGTGTTCTTTTCTATCTTTCTGAACCCTAACTCTGAACCTGAATGTTCTTGTCTGCTTGTGCCTGAACCACTGTGTCCTTGCATGTCTGTGTCTGAACCCCTGTGTCCTCTGGATGTCTATGTCTGAACCCCTGTGTCTTTCCATGTCTATATCTGAACCCCTGTGTCCTCTGCATGTCTATGTCTGAACCCCTGTGTCTTTGCATGCCTATGTCTGAACCTCAATGTTCTTGTCTGCCTGTGCTTGAACCCCTGTGTTCTTGCATGTCTGTGTCTGAATCCCTGTGTCCTCTGCATGTCTATGTCTGAACCCCTGTGTCTTTGCATGTCTATATATGAACCCCTGTGTCCTCTGCATGTCTATGTCTGAACCCCTGTGTCTTTGCATGCCTATGTCTGAACCTCAATGTTCTTGTCTGCCTGTGTCTGAACCTCAGTGTTCTTTTCTATCTGTCTGAACCCTAACTCTGAACCTCAATGTTGTCTGCCTGTGCCTGAACCCTTGTGTCCTTGCATGTATGTGTCTGAACCCCTGTGTCCTCTGTATGTCTATGTCTGAATCCCTGTGTCCTTGCATGTCTATGTCTGAACCCCTATGTCCTCTGCATGTCTGTGTCTGAACCCCTGTGTCCTTGCATGTCTATATCTGAACCCCTGTATCCTCTGCATGTCTATGTCTGAACCCCTGTGTCCTTGCATGTCTATGTCTGAACCCCTGTGTCCTTGCATGTCTGTGTCTGAACCCCTGTGTCCTTGCATGTCTGTGTCTGAACCTCTGTGTCTTTGCATGTCTATGTCTGAACCCCTGTGTCTTTGCAGTGCCTTTGTCTGAACCCTTGTGTCTTTGCATGCCTTTGTCTGAACCTCAATGTCTGAACCTCAATGTTCTTGCCTGCCTGTGTCTGAACCTCTGTGTTCTTGTCTGTCTGTGTCTGAACCCTATGTCCTTGCATGCCTTCTTGCCCTTCACTATTTTCATTACTAGAACTACAAGTCTCATATTGTGCCCATGTCATCCAAGATAGCCAACTGTTTGGTATGTTTTTAAGTAGCTGCCTGTATACTCCTGTCTCTGTCCAGTTTTGCATCCTACATTAACACCACATTCACTTCTTTTCATTATTATTTTGTCATTATTTAAAATGCATATTTCAGAGCCATATAGTGCTACAGGCTAAATATGTGTAGTGATTATTCAATCCTGCAGCTCAATATTGATGTTACTTGATATTTAAAATGTTTGTTTTCTACCCAGAATGTTGCTAATTTTTTTGTGTATTTATTGCGATCCTAGATTTCAGCTAACTACTAGACTTCAGCTGCATTTATTTTCCTTCTGCATTTGTTTATTATGTATAGTACCTTTCATTTTTGTAGAAAAACAATATCTTAGTTATATTTCTCAGACTGATTCTTTGCTGAAATATTATGTTGGCATTCTGAGACTTGCTGATTCTTTGCTGAAATATTATGTTGACATTCTGAGACTTGCTAATTATTTGCTGAAATATTATGTAGGCATTCTCACTCAGACTTGCTAATTATTTGCTGAAATATTATGTAGGCATTCTCAGACTTGCTGATTCTGTGCTGAAATATTATGTAGGCATTCTCAGTCTGGCTGATTCTTTGTTGAAATATTATGTAGGCATTCTCAGACTTGCTGATTCTTTGTGCAATTTTATGTAGGCAGTATCAGATGTGGGCTTGTCTTGTGTCTCCACAGGTACTACGGCTTGTTCTTGTGGTTTCCTGAACTGTTCAGTAGAATAGAGAAGTATGGAGGCAGCTTCTGCGATGTCCAGGTCAGTTGTCTTAATGTTAGTAGGTAACTTCTTGTGGCTTCTGTGATGTTCAGGTCAGTTGTCCCAAAGTTAGTAGGTGGCTTCTGTGATGTTCAGGTAAGTTCTCTTTTAAAGTCAGAAAGTGGCTTCTGTAATGTTCAGGTAAGTTCTCTTAAAGTCAGAAAGTGGCTTCGTAATGTTCAGGTAAGTTCTCTTAAAGTCAGAAAGTGGCTTCTGTAATGTTCAGGTAAGTTTTCTTAAAGTCAGAAAGTGGCTTCTGTAATGTCCAGGTTAGTTGTCCCAAAGTCATTAGGTGGCTTCTGTAATGTTCAGATAAGTTCTCTTAAAGTCATAAAGAGGCTTCTGTAATATTCAGGTAAGTTCTCTTAAAGTCAGAAAGTGGCTTCTGTGATGTCCAGTCAGTTGTCCCAAAATCAGTAGGTGGCTTCTGTAATGTTCAGGTAAGTTCTCTTAAAGTCAGAAAGTGGCTTTCATAATGTTCAGGTTTAGTCTTAGAGTGCATTTACAAATTACACTGAACAGAGAAATTATTGTTTAGTTGAAATTATCACTTACAAACTAAATTAAACAAATCATTTAATTGAGGTTATCATTCACAAAATAAACTGAACAAAGATATTATTTAATTGAAGTTATCATTTACAACATAAGCTGAACAAATAAATCATTCTGTTATCTAAGTTATCACTCATAAACTAAACCATAACATGAAAGTAATCAACTGTTGATGTCCTAATGAATGCGATATCTGCAATGTTTGAACCAACAGAATGGCAACTCTACGTCTAACGGCACTGACTGTGAGCCACCGGGTGATTTTATGTACGTGGAGAGCTTCCTCACTTCCATCTCCAACTTGCCAGGAAACATTCTCAGCATACTCATTGTGGAGAGGGTGGGGCGGAAATCTCTCCTAGGTATGTGTTTGTTTGTGTTCTATATTGGCCATTTTTACTTGCTGGGGGGTAGGGCAGGAGAGGTGTTCTGGGTTGTAGTGTGCACAGTCTGGTACAATGGTTGGCTGGTTGGTTGGATGGCTATCTAGCTGGTTGCGTGCCCATTCTTAACCCTTTGAAAATAGAGTATGTTCGTTTGTTCGTTCGTTGGATGACTAGCTGGCTAGTTCATTGGTTGGCTGGTTTGATGGCTGGTTGGTTGAATGGCTAGCTGGCTGGTTGATTAAATGACTAGCTTGTTGATTGAATGGCTAGCTGGCTGGTTTGTTGGATGACTGGTTGGTTGGCTAATTGGTTGGTTGGTGGATGGCTGGTTGGCTGACTGGTCGGATGGCTGTTTGGTTGGTCAGATGGCTAGCTTATTGATTGGTTGGATGGTTGGCTAGCTGACTGGTTGGTTGGTTAGATAGCTAACTGGCTTTTTGTTTTTGGTTGGCTGGTTGATTGATTGAATGGCTGGCTGGCTGGTCAGTTGGTTGGTTGGAAGGCTAGCTGGTTGTCGCTGGCTACTTGATTGGCTGGCTGACTGGTTGGTTGACTAGCTAGCTGGTTGTTTGGGTGGCTAGCTGGTTGTTTGGTTGGATGACTGGTTGGTCAGCTTGCTAGTTGGATTGATAGCTGATTTGTTGGCTGGTTGGGAGAATGTCTGGCTGTTTGGCTGGCTGGTTAGTTTGGCTGGTTGGTTGATTGGTTGGTCAGATGTGTAACTGGCTGATTGGTTGGATAGATGGATGTTTTTTTTGTTTGTTTTTTTTTTGTTGTTTTTTTTTGGTTGGCTGAATGGCCAGTTGGATGGTTAGCTGGTTATCGTTGGCTGATTGGTTGGTTGGCTAGCTAGTTGGTTGGTTGGTTGGTTGGTTGATTCGTTGGATGGATGGATGGATGGCTTATTGGTTCATGAATCCTCTGAAATACTATGTTTTAACTGCTAAGTCCTATGTTTTGATGTTCAGGTTCAGGGAAAAAATGCTGGATGGATCAACAGAGTGGTATGGAAAACGATTATGGTCGATCTTATTAAAACCACAAAGGGCAAGATTTTATAAAGGAATATGATCACCTATGCTACTCACCATGGCACCTGATGATGATCATACACCACTTCCTCCGAGAGTGTCTGCCTGTATGGCGTGGAACCACCAGTCTGCACACCAATAAGCCAGACATGGGATAACGGATACTCACGCAAACCTCAGTCCTGTATGACATCACACTGATGTTGGAAAACAGGATGTCTTTATCCGACATACAGGACTTAGCGCTGGAGATCACAGCCAGCAAACACAAGCTAGCAAGCAAGCATACACCACTGTTGCACTGGTTCTCTAAGAGTTTGTGTTGACTAAATGTCTGCTCCCCAGCTTCCAGCATGGTTCTGTCTGGGATCTCAGTCTTCTTCCTGTGGTTCGTGAAAACCAAATGGCAGAATGTCCTGATGTCGTGTATATTTGGGGCCGTGTCCGTGTGTGGCTTTAACATGCTGGATGTGCTGCAGACGGAGCTCTTCCCGACAGATGTCAGGTCAGGATAGATTTGTCAGCGTCATTGTTTCACAACACGAAACTACATTTCTTGATGTAATCTGCATATAACAACACTGCACGTATGGTTAATCTTTACATCACATTCTAAGATGTCTTGATTTGATCCATATATCTAAATACATTTATGGTATAATCCATACTAGGCAGTCTAGTCGATGTGATTGTTGTACACAGTGAACAGCTAAGATTAGTATTGTAAGAAGACACAGATTTATGGTCGTCTTTAGGAAGAAAGAAATACCACAATATACTGGTAAATGGGCGTATTCTTAAACAATGAATCGGTACAACTATCTCAGAATAGTCTAACATTTGATGGGAGGTGCCTTGAAGAGATTAGAACAAGACTCAATATGGCGAAGGTAGCCTTTTGCAAGAGCAAGATGGAAAAAATACTGACCATTAAAAAGTTAGTTAGTTAGTTAGTCGACAGATCATCCTCTTTACACATCGAACCATTCAGTCCATAAGTGCTCGGATCCCCTCCTCAGCAAATCCTGCAGTGTGTAGCGGCTAATGACACCAGTTCTGTGTTGGTTTATCAATCTTCTTTGACTTCCTGCGTAGTGTTCTTGTTTGGCCACACCTCTTTTGATTTATTGTTCTCGCAGTCTGACCATGGTTGTAGATTCACAGTCATCACTTGGTTCACGCACAAGTCTTCTCGTAGAGCATTCAGAATGTCAGCCTGGTCCATGGCGCGTCCACCTTCCACATTAGCCTCACCTGCGAGCTTGTCAGCCCGCTCATTTCCTTGTATTCCCGCATGCCCTGGCATGAAGATGAAACTAATCTCCAGAGACAGCAACCAGTCTCTTCAGATCAACCCCATCTCTATCCTCTTGAGCATGCTCATTGAGTCGCTAAGAAAACATGCCTTATTGAATGTCTGTGTCTTGAGCCATGTTATTGCTTTACTTACTACCATGCTTCCATAGTCAGGCTACTTGTGGTTTCAGTAAAAGCACCAGAATCCTCCTTGACAATTCTCTCTCCGGCCCGCGCCGAGAAGGCCCATGAGCTTCTCACATGTCGGATGACCCATCTGTGTAGATGACAGATTAAAAAGATGTCAATTGCAATGAGAAAAAGTGTCTTGAAGTGCTACATAGAACTTAAACTTTTGTATGGATGTAAGGCATGGACTATGAGCAGACAAGCTGGAAAAAACATCTAATGGCAGTGGAAATGTGGTTTCTAAGGAAGTGCAAAGAGTAACATGGACAGACAGAAAAACTAACTACAAGAAGCAGATGAAAACCATAAACTGATTAGAGAAATTAGACTGTAGACAGTCACAATTGTTTGGGCATGTTATGAGAAGAAATAAACAAGGGAAAAGAACAAGGGGAATTCAGGGAAGTGAATACCTGGATGGATTCACCACGTGACATGGTCAGGACAAGAACAAGGAGCTAATCCACGACTCTGGTGATCGTGAGAGATAGTGAAACATGACCACCCATGCTTATCAGCTTGGCACACGATGATGATGATACTAAGCAGGTCGAGATGGATCATGCTGCATGGGCTCCATATATATTGTTTCTACAATTCAGCCCAGGCTTTGTGCTATAGAGAGATATAAATCCATCCCTGGTCACTGTTATGAATTGTAGTTTTTGTGCTTTTTTTTAAGACCAATGTAACAATTGTCTGTCAAGACGGCAAGGTGTCAGTAAATAATCTATATTTTTTATTTCTTTCTCTTTGTTCTTCTTTCAAGAAGAGTACGTCACAACTAGTGATGCTCCGTTAAGGTGTCCGACATCATTATGCATCGTCGTTGTCTAAGATTAGCTGCATAAGTGGATGTATGAATGAAATAACATACAAGAGCTGAGAGACAAGAAGAGCAGAATGTCAGACAGGACTGCATGCCCAATTCTTAACCCTATGAAAATAAATAAAGTTTGTTTGTTCATTGTTATTGTTTGTTTCCCAGATCAACTGCATTTGGTGTCCAGACGGGAGCATTGCGAGTCGGAGCAATCCTAGGAAACATCATCTTCGGAGAGCTGGTTGACGTCTACTGTGCCATCCCCATGCTACTTGTAGCAGTTCTGCTGGCCTTCGGAGGTCTGGCCAGCCTGTGGCTACCAAATACCACCGGCGTTGATATACACTAAAAGAGTCTGTGGTTAGGACGACTGAAGAGAGACGGGGCACTTGTTTATATAGCTCTTTCTGTCTCAAGCAACAAATCCTTTGCCTTTGGCACTTATTAATATTTACAATCATCGTGCCATGTGTGATTTTACTTTTTATGTTTAGTCAGATAGTACTAAAGAAATCTGGCATAGTATGTATTTTTATAAGAAATATATATTTTCCCCCCTGTGCAAGTAATACACTTGTGATTTTGTAATCATAATTGTTAACCAGTGGGCAGCTGCTATATCTTTCTAGGACTGAAAGGGGTACAGATTTTTATGTTTCCTCAGTCCCAGAACCCTGCTTGTGAGTCATCATGGGGTCATGATGCATGTGTTTATAGTGAAGATGTCCTGCTGCTCCACTGGCAACCATGGTAGCACAGAGGACAGTATATTTGTCTGCTGGTCCAGTCTGTCATTGTCATTTAAACTGTCATTTACTGCCAATATAGTACCTTGTGGTGTATGGCAGGGGGGGGTCTTGAGCCTGAGGAATTAAGGCCGCCTGGCTAGCACAATCAGTCTGTGCAGGTTAGGTTGTTTGTTTGTTTTTTGCCCCCAGACAGAAAAAAAACTCCACACTTTACCGAGGATTTGAACCCGGATCTCCTGAAGGAGAATTCGGCATTCTAGCCACTCAGCTAGCCACTCCTCTGGTCCTTATGGACCCTACACTGCAAATCTAGTCGTCAAATTTTTTAATCCCCATTGAGGTGGATTTGTAACAAAATTGACGTGGGATTTCAAGTCGACCCAGTCTAAAATTGGTACCAGAAAATGTCCTCGGAGGTAAAAGGTGAACAAGTGCAATATTAACCACATCACCCATGGATTGCTGATCAGCCATTAAAATATGAGCCATCTGTCTGTACAAATATAGCTCTAGCACCATATATCCTATATGATTCAATGCGTGGACAAAGGTCCTTTAGTTTACTTTTATTTACCCATAATGCTACTTGTGGAAGGTCGAAGGGTCACAGTTGTTGCTTTCATAGTTCAGTTATTCTACTGTCCCCTGTCATGAGGCAGTAGCGCTGAAAGGTCTGCAGTTGCTTACATTTAGTCTGACATTGTGTTCATGTCGCAGGTTATAGCAGTATGTCGCTGTCATCACAGCTCGCTGGAAAGAATTCAAAACAGCACACACCCCCGGGAAGGTTAACCCGGTCAACAAATGCCCGCAGAAGTCGGATGTGTCGGCCTAACGGTGCAAGAACGCAGCTCTGCTGTAAACAGGCACAACGCAATCACATCCGGAAGGGGAAAAAAACTCCGGATGAACGAAGAAGAAAACAGCACACTAATATTGTCCAGATCTCATTGTCTTCCCTTTCAGGCTTTGTTCATACTTTAGTTCCAGATCTCATTGTCTGTCCATTTAGGCTTTGGTCATCCTTTAGCCCTATGGTCTCAAATCTAATTGTCTGTACAAGCTCGTATATTCTTCATCTTTATATGTCCCTTTACATCATTTCTTCAACTATAGCCTTGTTATTTCCATTAATGGTAGGTCTTTTTGCATATCTTTATTTATTTTATTTTTTTTTCAGAATTGTAAAGGCCTTTTTATGAAATCTCATGTGATTTGTGTGTGTGTGTGTGTTAAATATCATGTTTTTTTTTTGTTTTCACATATCCTTTACAGGACACTGCAGTCAACACCAGCATTTTCCAGTTGTTGATGTCTTGGAAAGTTCTTTTACGTTCAGTAGTTTGCATTGCTGTCTGAACGACCGGCTCGTATACCTCCGTAACCAACCAGCGCCATGCAGTCCGCTGCTGAATCTTGCTCAGCTGTGTTTCGTATGTGAGTATACGGGATTAAGAACAGCGTCCTTAATCCCTTTGCCAGAGGTTATCATGTACCAGTCTCAATTGTGTGCAGGTCTTGTTCTAGTTCATTCATTCATGAGGATATTATGCTTTATAAGTTATCAATAGTCTATCATCTTCATGGAAGAGATTGTTTATATTTTGATGACGTACATTTAATTAATTATATGCTGTCAGCTATATGTGAACAAATAAACAAGCTGAGATTTATGTTTTTTTAAAAGTAGGTTTAATAGCGAAAGTATCGACTTCATTACACCGGGTTTTATCCCAAATAGTTTGGTCTCTTTCTGCAGGGCCTGCCAAAAGTGTCCACAAAGCTCAAACTCTAGCTCCAATGATGACCCCCAGAAGTCTCCGAGAAAACTGTTCTCGTGAACCGAATGAAGCAGTTCAGAATTGAACCCACAACCTGTGGAACACAAGACAGGCAGGTTAACCACTTTGTGACAGATCAACTATACATGAACAAATAAACTGTGTTGATAAGACATATATTTAACTTTATATTGTTAGCTATATGTGAACAAGTAAGCTATGTGAGGTTTTGATGATAAAACATTTAGTTAACTATATATTGTCAACTATATATGAACAAATAAGTAATGTGAGATTTTGATGACAAATATTTAATTAACTATATATTGTCAGCTATGTTTGAACAAGTAAGGAATTTGACATTTTGATGATAAACATTTAGTTAACTATACATTGTCAGCTATATGTGAAGAAGTAAGGAATTTGACATTTTGATGATAAACATTTAGTTAACTATACATTGTCAACTATATGTGAACAAGTAAGGAATTTGACATTTTGATGATAAACATTTAGTTAATTATATATTGTCAACTCATCATCATGTGCCACGCCGATAAATGTGTTTCACAATCTCACTCAATCACCAATCTTCAATCAGGTCTGTGCTGATGTTTCATTTATGCCATGTGGCTAAACTATCCAGACATCTATCTCTCTGCCTCCCTCTTGTTCTTTTCCTATAAATCTTGCCAGTTGTCACTAATTTTTCCAGTTTATTTCTCATAATGTATCCAAAAATCCTGCACTGTCTACTTTTAGTTTCTCGCATCATTTGTTTCTTGTAGAACTTACTCATTGGTCTGCCTGTCCATGGTATTCTTTGCATTTTCCTCAGAAACCACATCTCCACTGCCGTAGGATGCTTCTCAGCGTGTCTGCTTATTGTCCGTGTTTCACACCCTAAAGCAGTATCAGTTCTATATAGCTTGCTTGCTTGCTTGTGTTCGTTGGCTTGAGCTCCAACGCGAAGTCCTGTATGCCGGATGAAGGCATCCTGTTGTCCAACATCAGTGTGATGTCATACAGGACCTGAGGTTTGCGTGAGTGTCCGTTGTCCCATGTCTGGCTTATTGGTGTGCAGACTGGTGGTTCCTCGCCGTACAGGCAGACACTCTCTGACTTCGGAGGAATCGGCGATCCTACTGACTTTAGCCAGGACCCCAAAGGGACCTGTTGCCCAGGACGCTTGACGAGGACGCGTCAATAGGTCTTGGCCAGTATATAACCCGGCCCTGTGCCTTGGAAACACCTCTGCGTCCCGTTCTATATAGGATTTCAACACTCTTTTTCACATTGCCATTGACAGCTCTTTATTGATCAGTATGTGTCCACCTTGCAAAAGGCTACATTTGTCATAGTGATTCTTGTTGTAATCTCAACAAGGCATCTCCCATCAGATGTTACGACTGTTCCGAATTAGTTGTACTGATTCACTTGTTTAAGAATGTTCCCATTTACTTGTATGTTACATTGTGGTATTTCTTTCTTCTTGGAGACGACCATAATCTCTTGTTTTCTTACAATTTAATTCTAACACTAGTTTTCTGTGAATTAACGAATCGTGACTTTCTAAGCATCCATAAAGAAGATAGTCTGCCACTGCTGCTTTCCTTCTTGGCAGTGATCATTTTGATTGATGGCCATTGTTGTCAAATATATGTAAAATAAACAAGTTGATATTTTGATGTTGTTAACAAGTGGAGATTTTGATGACATATACTTAATTAACTACATCTTGTCAACTATATGTGAACTGTAATAAACGAGTTGAGATATACTTAATTAACTCTATGTGAACTAACAAACAAGTTGATATTTTGATGACAAATATTTTATTAACTATACTTTGTCAACTATATGTATAAAAATAAGCAATTTGAGATTTCGCCGATATACATTTAATTAACTATATGTATGATATACATTTAATTAACTATATGTTGTCAGCTATATAAACAAATAAACAGTTTGAGATGTAGTTTAATATTAATCATGTACATATTAATGATTTGTTTACATTTATTTATATGATGCATTTATGAAGATGCTGTCTTTCATATTGTATTTCTTTTGTTGAGTTCTTAAGTTGTTCTATGTTCTTGTTTATTGCTTTCAACATTCCAACGAACTACATTGATTACAGAGACTGGTATTGCCCTTAACATGCATGCATATTACTTGCATGCACTTGTTCATGTGCAGCTGTGGTCTCTTATGATACACAAGTCATGTATATAGTTTTCCTCTGGTTGTTAAAAAGCATTTTTGATCAAATGTATTACTTATATGGTTTTTCTGTAGCTGTTTTAGTTGAGTGTCCTAGAAACACAGAATGGGTTGTATTTTATGAAACCACAAATAGCAAATAGTGTGGCATATGCTACAATATTTAGTATGAGAATGGAAGTTGAGGCTGTGACGGCAGCCTTCCTGTGCTTGGAGGGCAATAACCTGTATGTTGTTGAAAAGACATTATTCATCAAATGTATTACTTAAATGGTTGTTCCGTAGCTGTTTTAGTTGACGAGTGTTCTAGAAACACAGAACAGGTTGTATTTTATGAAACCAAAACTAATAGTTTGGCATATGCTACTACAAACATCTAGCATGAGAATGGAGGTTGAGGCTGTGACTGCAGCCTTTTGATGGTTGAAGGGCAGCACAGCCAATCATCATGTGTTTGTTTCAATGGAATGCTCTAACTAGAGTGGATAGTATTGCTTGAGAGAACCCAGACTGTGCGCATATCATGGATTTTCTATCTAGGGTATGTAGTGTGTGGGGTGATGAACAGACTGGTAGATTAGCTGCTGCTCCTCATGATAAAGGTGATGGGTGAAGGCTCTCTGGCATTGGATGGACAGTGCAGCTGAAGAGACGGTATATCCATATCTGGACAGACTGGCTCAGAAAGGAGTGAACGGAGGGTCTGGGTTTATTATGTAATATTTTTCGTTCGATTGCTTTGAAGTCAAAGCATAATCCATACACATGCTACCACTTCTAGTGCTCTGGATTAATTTTTCCATGTAGATTAGCTTTCCCTATTACTAGTGTCACTCGCCTTCAGGCAAACCCACTCCGACTTCTGAGGTACTTGTAATTTACGTCCCCAAGTCAAGGATGCAAAGTCAACATTTTAATCCAAATGACCGGTGTAGGGGTTGAATGCACTACCTTGGCATCAGCACACCGGAAGTTTAGTAACAGTGCTCTTATCCATTGAGTAATGCTGACCTCCCTGGGGGATCTGGGTGATATGTTGAGGACAAGCCAGGATGCTGGGAATTTATTGCTGACAACCTTCATTATGGAGAGGGCACTTGATAGGTTGGTTGATTAAAAGGAGCCACATATATACTGCCACATGTGAGAGAGGATGCTGGGTATTTATTGCTGACAACCTTCATTATGGAGAGGGCACTTGACAGGTTGGTTGATTAAAAGGAGCTACATATATACTGCCACTGATGTGTGTTACTGGGGCCAATAAGAGAAGTAAACAATAGTAACAATGTAGCCCACCATACGTGTCACAAGAGGCTTATAATGAGGGTTTGCTTGAGATTGGCTACCTCATCCTGCAGAAGACTAGCTACAAAATCCAGCCAATCATAAACATGTCTACAGAGGGCTGGGCTAGAGTTGATATTGAGGGCCATTCTCCATTGGGAGGGAAAGGAGGAAGGAGAAGAGGAATGGCTGTATATCCTGAAGAAAGAGGAGGAAACCTCTCGAAATGTTGCTACATTTACTTGTCTACAAAGTGCCTGGTGTGAGTTCGTTGAGGATCAATGCTCCATTGAGAGATAAAAAGCAGAAGAAGAAATATATATTGTGTACAAGTCTTGCAGGTTCCATGGAAATGGAATGGCTTAGTGGTACAGTCAGAAGTTGTCATCAAACACCAGTACCACAGTACTTGATGCTTGCAAATATGTTCTCGTCTCCTTCAGAGGATGTCAAATATTATAGATAAGTATAGTTTTCATTTGCCAGGTAGGGACACATGAATAAATCTACTCCATTTTCTACCTCTTTACAAAATCAGTGGATTCACATTAGTAACCTTAGCTATGACAAGGTCACCTATGCTGGAAATTATATCCAAATTAGACACACTAAACACCCCCCAAACCCCCAAAGTTCCATCAGTCATAATTGAGTTTGGTCATCATTGAGATGTTCAGTGTCTGCTTGTAACTTGACAAGTGTTAGGCTCCATTCAGGCTTATATGAATTACATGCCCACAGTCATGCATACCAAGCATAGATAGACAGACAGATAAATAGACAGATCGAACAAACTAAACAAACTTTATTTTCGAAGGATTAAGAATTTGGCACGCAAGCCGGTCTGACATTCTGCATTTCTTATCTGTCTGCTCTCATACATTATTTCATTCATACATCACTCATATTGCTAGGCAGGTAGGGAGAGAGAGCATTATGATTATGCTCATAACAGATGAAATGTCACCAGTTATTTATATTATTAACAGTCGGGCGTCATGGATTTAGTTAAAATCCAGTCAGTCATGAGCAAGTCTACACAAGGCCTTGGTGTCCGCTGGTGACAGCTAATGCTCCATTGGGAGGAAAAAGCAAAATAGGAAGTCATAGATTTGAATAAAAATAATGTCTGTCAACATATCATCATCTTCATCCTCCGTCAAGCGTCGTGGGGAAGAATAATTGGTGCTTCAGCACCCGATGAATGCCATTGATAGTGTCATTCCATGTGATTGTACAATGTCTTTGATGTCCTATATCCATTATCCTTAGGCGTCATCAACATATGAAAAGGTTGATTTGATTCATTGATTGATTGATTTAGGAACCGACATCACAGCATTCGGGACATTCCCATAAGCGCTCCGTCCCCATCCTCAGAAGCATATGAAAAAAGCTATATTATACATCCTTAAAAACAATGGCTCATAAAATAAACAATACCATGCCAAACTATGTATTAAAAACCAGACTAAACAATTATATAGGGCCAGACAATTTTTCTGTCATACATACATTTCAACCGGTGCTGTGGCATAGGAGATAGTGAAACTGTGTTTCACAATTCCCCGACACACCAAGTCGAGGGTTTGAAGTCAGTCAGGGGCCATTTTGAAACAAGACTGATGTGCTGTGATTTCAATGGTATGAAGCGTCGTCCGAAATGGCAAACTACTATATTAAAATTACCTAGTAAATCACAAATAGCCAACACCTCTGAAGTCAGAGTGGGTTCACCTGATGGCGAGGGACACTGGTAATAGTTAAAGCTAATCCACATGCAGAAATCAGTCCAGTGCACTAGAGTAATTGCACTTGTATGGACTACGCTTGAGTTCAAAGCAAGTGAACACGATAAACAAATAAAAGTTAGTTGCATATCCTTTACAGGACGTCACAGTTAACCCCAGCATATTCTTTACAGGACGTCACAGTTAACCCCAGCATATTCTTTACAGGACGTCACAGTTAACCCCAGCATATCCTTGACACGATGTCACAGTTAACCCCAGCATATCCTTGACACGATGTCACAGTTAACCCCAGCATATCCTTTACAGGACGTCACAGTTAACCCCAGCATATTCTTTACAGGACGTCACAGTTAACCCCAGCATATTCTTTACAGGACGTCACAGTTAACCCCAGCATATCCTTGACACGATGTCACAGTTAACCCCAGCATATTCTTTACAGGATGTCACAGTTAACCCCAGCATATTCTTTACAGGACGTCACAGTTAACCCCAGCATATCCTTGACACGATGTCACAGTTAACCCCAGCATATTCTTTACAGGACGTCACAGTTAACCCCAGCATATCCTTGACACGATGTCACAGTTAACCCCAGCATATTCTTTACAGGACGTCACAGTTAACCCCAGCATATCCTTTACAGGACGTCACAGTTAACCCCAGCATATCCTTGACACGATGTCACAGTTAACCCCAGCATATCCTTGACACGATGTCACAGTTAACCCCAGCATATCCTTGACACGATGTCACAGTTAACCCCAGCATATTCTTTACAGGACGTCACAGTTAACCCCAGCATATCCTTGACACGATGTCACAGTTAACCCCAGCATATCCTTGACACGATGTCACAGTTAACCCCAGCATATCCTTTACAGGACGTCACAGTTAACCCCAGCATATCCTTTACAGGACGTCACAGTTAACCCCAGCATATTCTTTACAGGACGTCACAGTTAACCCCAGCATATCCTTTACAGGACGTCACAGTTAACCCCAGCATATCCTTGACACGATGTCACAGTTAACCCCAGCATATCCTTGACACGATGTCACAGTTAACCCCAGCATATTCTTTACAGGATGTCACAGTTAACCCCAGCATATCCTTGACACGATGTCACAGTTAACCCCAGCATATTCTTTACAGGACGTCACAGTTAACCCCAGCATATCCTTTACAGGACGTCACAGTTAACCCCTGCATATCCTTTACAGGACGTCACAGTTAACCCCAGCATATTCTTTACAGGACGTCACAGTTAACCCCAGCATATCCTTTACAGGACGTCACAGTTAACCCCAGCATATCCTTTACAGGATGTCACAGTTAACCCCAGCATATCCTTTACAGGACGTCACAGTTAACCCCAGCATATCCTTTACAGGACGTCACAGTTAACCCCAGCATATCCTTTACAGGACGTCACAGTTAACCCCAGCATATTCTTTACAGGATGTCACAGTTAACCCCTGCATATTCTTTACAGGATGTCACAGTTAACCCCAGCATATTCTTTACACGATGTCACAGTTAACCCCAGCATATTCTTTACAGGACGTCACAGTTAACCCCAGCATATCCTTTACAGGACGTCACAGTTAACCCCTGCATATCCTTTACAGGACGTCACAGTTAACCCCAGCATATTCTTTACAGGACGTCACAGTTAACCCCAGCATATCCTTTACAGGACGTCACAGTTAACCCCAGCATATCCTTTACAGGATGTCACAGTTAACCCCAGCATATCCTTTACAGGACGTCACAGTTAACCCCAGCATATCCTTTACAGGACGTCACAGTTAACCCCAGCATATCCTTTACAGGACGTCACAGTTAACCCCAGCATATTCTTTACAGGATGTCACAGTTAACCCCAGCATATTCTTTACAGGACGTCACAGTTAACCCCAGCATATCCTTTACAGGACGTCACAGTTAACCCCTGCATATCCTTTACAGGACGTCACAGTTAACCCCAGCATATTCTTTACAGGACGTCACAGTTAACCCCAGCATATTCTTTACAGGACGTCACAGTTAACCCCAGCATATCCTTTACAGGACGTCACAGTTAACCCCAGCATATCCTTTACAGGATGTCACAGTTAACCCCAGCATATCCTTTACAGGACGTCACAGTTAACCCCAGCATATCCTTTACAGGACGTCACAGTTAACCCCAGCATATCCTTTACAGGACGTCACAGTTAACCCCAGCATATTCTTTACAGGACGTCACAGTTAACCCCAGCATATCCTTTACAGGACGTCACAGTTAACCCCAGCATATCCTTTACAGGACGTCACAGTTAACCCCAGCATATTCTTTACAGGACGTCACAGTTAACCCCAGCATATTCTTTACAGGACGTCACAGTTAACCCCAGCATATCCTTTACAGGACGTCACAGTTAACCCCAGCATATTCTTTACAGGACGTCACAGTTAACCCCAGCATATTCTTTACAGGACGTCACAGTTAACCCCAGCATATCCTTGACACGATGTCACAGTTAACCCCAGCATATTCTTTACAGGACGTCACAGTTAACCCCAGCATATCCTTTACAGGACGTCACAGTTAACCCCAGCATATTCTTTACAGGACGTCACAGTTAACCCCAGCATATTCTTTACAGGACGTCACAGTTAACCCCAGCATATCCTTTACAGGACGTCACAGTTAACCCCAGCATATCCTTGACACGATGTCACAGTTAACCCCAGCATATTTTGGCTGTTTGTGATTTCTTGGCAAAGGATATGTTCAGTAGTTTGCCATTGCTTTCTGAACAACCGGCACTCATACCATTGTTTGAAAACCAATGCAAGGTGGTCTGCTTCCAAACAAACAAAACAAACAGCCAATATATGCTAGGGGTGATTGCAAAGCCCGGTAAAGGATATGCAACTAACTTTAACATATATTTTACTTTTATTGTTTTCGATTTTTATACACGTCTTTCTGAGGCCATAGTGGATATGAAAATACCTTTGTGATTTATTGTATGTCGCATGTGTATTATTAGTTGTGTCTGCAGATCTCAACTTTACTTATTTTGTTATCTTTTATATTTAAACGAACCATGAGTGGGTAGATAGAACATGTTACCTTAGGTGGAAGTAAACCTTACACTGATGCATGCTGAAGTCAGACCTTTGAGATGCACAACTAGGTTAATGAAGCTAAGAACCGACATCACTGCACTCAGGACATTCCCATACACTCTCCGTCCCCTCATTCACCAGCCAGCGAAGTGTCATACTACTAATCATTCCCACTGTTATCTGATTGAAAGTTCTCCTTGTCTTCCCTCTCAGTTTTGAGATTCTTACAGAACTCCTTCTGATTCCCCACAATCTCCTTTCCACATACGGATTCTCAGTCTGTTCCTACGCCTTCTCCACCTGGTCCCACAGGCGCATGACCACCTCTCCCTTGTCCATAGGTAATCTCCCACCAAGAGGTGCATTCCCTGCCTGCCTATCAGCCTGTTAATTCCCCACACTCCCCTTGAAAGAGAAACGAAGAAGAGGAATATAAAAACATTGTTATTGATTGAGACAACCACAGCCAACTGTTCAAGATATTGTGTTTATGTAACTTATACTATTAATGCTTTCTTGAAATGCAGTGCCATATGCCTGGATTGTTTATTGTTACTGTTTGTGTGTGTTTGTTTTGATTTCAAGTTTAGAACACTTATTGAACAAAGATAGTTTTGTCAACTCTTGATCCGTTGTGCAGAAAATAAACAGAGACACTGAATATGAGATATTCCACAAGTTACCTGCTTCTTTCTGTCTGTGCTGTTACTGTGTGGGTGAGGGGAGTGGGTTGATGTGTGTGGGTGGGTGAGGGCGTGGGTTGATATGTGTATGGGTGAGGGGAGTGGGTTGATGTGTGGATGGGTGAGGGGAGTGGGTTGATGTGTGGGTGGGTGAAGGAAGTGGGTTGATGTGTTGGTGGGTGAGGAGAGTGGGTTGTATGGGAGGGTGAAGGGAGTGGGTTGATGTGTGGGTGGTGAGGGGAGTGGGTTGATGTGTGGGTGGGTGAGGGGAGTGGGTTGATGTGTGCAGGAAACCATTTGTAGCAACCACAATTATGAATACTTGCCTCTTGTAACAAATGTACCACAGTAAAGGATCCATTTAGAATGCGGCATTATGGTGCCATACCCATATTGTACGCATTCCAGGAGTGCTGTGGTTGATATGCTAGCTGCGTATACTTCCTATGACATTTTCTGGTACCCAGTGTAGATGGGTCAACCTGGGACCCCAGGTCAACTTTCAGAATCTACGTAAATTTGAATTCGAACCCATGACCACTGCGCCAGCAGGCAAGCGTCTAGCCACTATGCAGTTCCCAAAATTATCGTTATCATCAAGTGCCATGCCGATAGGCGGTTGTGGTTCGCCATCTCACACAGTCACCAGAGTCTCGAATCAGGTCTGTGTTCTTGTCCCGACCAAGCCATGCTGGCAAACCATCAAGGTATATATTCCTTTGTCTTCCTCTTGCTCTCTTCCCATAAAGCTTGCCAGTTAGTCACCAGCTTTTCAAGTCCATTTCTCATATCATGTCTTGACTGTTCTCTTGAAGGACTGTCTGTCTCATTTGATTTTCTGTCTGACCATGGTATTCTTTGCAATTTTCTGGAAAAAAATCACAATTATCATAGCTGCACTGAAAACAGTGGCAACTAAACAAGAGAAGGGGCTGATTAAACATTTGTTGCATATCCTTAACAGGGCGTTTGCAGTCAACACCAGCATTTTTGCTGTTGTTGATGTCTTGGCAAATTTATGTTCAGTAGTTTGCCATTGCTTTCTGAATGACTAGCACCCATACCATTTTGTAAAAACTAGCGCAATGCGGTCTGCTGCCAAATCACGCACAACTGTGTTTCGAATATGGATATGCGGGATCACGAAACCCGTCCATAACCCCTTCACCACGGGGGCCGGCTGTCACTGATTACGGCCTCAAAATACTCACACTGTCTCAAGCAGACTTGGTATTGAAAAAGGGGTTTATTTCTGCCAAGCTGATCCTGGATAAAACACAAATTATTACCAGGAAGTTAAATGAAAGAAAAAGCTCAGTCAAAAAGCGAGTCTTCATCTTGATCCTTGTTTGCTGATAAAGACTTAGGTCAAGATATTTGCTTGTATCTGTGTGTTTTTCCTTTGGTCAAGTTTCCTGGTCACAGTTTATGTTCTATCTCAGGCAGAGTGTGTCGGCATAACTCTTACAATACAAGAAGGTTTGGTGCATGATTTTTCTCTCAGAAATTTCATTTACTGTTAAAGATGAATGGTTAATTATATTATTTCTAAGCTTTTCAAATCTATATTGATGCCATAAGTGGTAATAAAGGGAATATTTAAAATATATTTTTGGTACTTTTGCTTTAATTCACCCCAAACAAACGTCACCAGCTATATTTAGGGTCACCAGCTATATTTAGGGTCACCAGCTATATTTAGCACCTACGGTGATATCCTGTGTTCGCGTTTCAATTTCCCCTACAGTGTTTCTTTGGCAACCGTCTCTCTCTCTCTCTCTCTCTCTCTCTCTCTCTCTCTCTCTCTCTCTCTCTCTCTCTCTCTCTCTCTCTCTCTCTCTCTCTCTCTCTCTCTCTCTCTCTCTCTAGACGCTTGTCGTGGATTACCTTTAGTGTCGTCCTCTGGAGTGAGGGGAATCAACACCCACATTATATTTTAACCCCTTATCATTATCCTGGAGTTGTAGATTCCAGTGGAATATTACAAGGGACATTGTGTTTGGTGATAATCTAGACAATAGATAGAATCAAGTGTGTTACCAATAACAGTGATACCTATTTTCACAGTACAGGGATTGGTACATTTAAGAACTATAGGGACTTATAGTATACAGTGTGTAACCGATCCATGATCAGTGTTAAACTATGGACTGTATCTATTTCGGATGATCATGTATATGGATTACCAAGTAGCTACCAGAGAAAGTCAGCGACTGGCAGGAGAGACACATCGCTCGGTGAGGTTTTTGTGTGCCGACCTAACGTGCTGTGGTGTAACCTTGCTAGGTGATCTGACTTGGCTCCTAATCTGCTGGTCCGATTCTACACACATTATAGTATACGACACACATTCTTTGCATACACTTCTCACATACATTACACTTTTCTTTTAATAAATTAATTGTTATTAATTTTTAGAAGCTAGAGTTGTTGAGTATGTTGTGTTGGGGAAGAATGAGAGGGGGCATGATCCAGTGATGAGAGAGAGAGAGAGAGAAAGAGGTGTCCATAAACTGAGGGAGTGTGGTGGACGGAATCTAGTGGATTCTCCAGGATAATGATAAGGGGTTAAAATATAATGTGGGTGTTGATTCCCCTCACTCCAGGGATGACACTAAAGGTAATTCACGACATTATTGGGGGTTCGTAAACGGGATCTTTTGACAGCGGGATCTCTCATAAATGGGATATTTTGACAGCGGGATCTCTCATAAATGGGATCTTTTGACAGCGGGATCTCTTGTAAACAAGATCCTTGGACAGCGGGATCTCTTGTAAGCGGGATCTCTTGTAAACGGGATCTTTGGACAGCGGGATCTCTTGACAGGGGGGGGGGGGATCTTTTGACACGGGATTTCTCGACACGGGATCTTTAGTTACAGGATGGAGATATCATGTTAGTGAGGATCCAGCTAGGGTGAATGTGGATAGGGGTTAAGACACATATCTTGCCTGTTCACACTTCACACATCTACTTAGGTCTGTGGTCCTAATTCTGCTCTTGTCACTGAGTGATTGTGTTGTGTTGTGCTGTGTGGTGTAAATATATAGACACATTTTAATTAGTAATATCTATATATTTGTTTTGAAGATAATTTGCACTGAGCCCGTTGACTTACCTCTCTGAAATATGGCCACTCCTAAACTAACTGTGGCAGAACTAAGGGCAAAGGGGGAATAAATGGGTTTGTTGGGTTCTGCATTAACAGATTACATACAGGAGGTGGAGAGGGATTTTCGTCAAGCAGAAAGGGAAGATCGGAAGGCCGAGATGGAATTGAGAAAGATGGAGTTAGAAACTAAGAAACTTGAAGCTAAGCAGGCAGCTAAGAAACTTGAAGCTGAGCAGGCAGCTAAGAAACTTGAAGCTGAGCAAGCAGCTAAGAAACTTGAAACTGAGCAAGCCACTAGAAGGATGGAACTGAAGCTGAGCAAGCAGCTAAGAAACTCGAAGCTGGGAAAGCAGCTAAGAGACTTGAAGCTGAGCAAGCAGCTAAGAAATTGGAAGCTAAACAAGAAGCTCAGAAAAGGGAGCACGAGTATAGAATGCGGGAACTCGAGCTTAAGAGACAATCTAGTGGGGAAACTGAGGGAGCAGTGGGAGGTTCCTCTCTCCCTGGCTCAACCCCAGTAGGTGGACATAGTTACCATGCTATGAAGTTCCCTCTAGCCAGTCTACGAAGAAGACAAAGAGAAGATTGACCAGTACCTTCAACGCTTTGAGGCCATGTCGGTTGCTATGGGCCTGGATCGTGACAAATGGTGTCTTAAGTTGTCCCAGGGATTACGCGGGACCGGCTGCGAGGTTTATTCTCGCCTGCCACCAGGACATGAGAACAATTACGACGAGTTGAAAACGTCTCTGCTGAAACGTTTCGAGGTTACATCACATACATACCGGAAAAAATTTCGAGCAGCGAAACGAGAACCGGGAGAGTTGTTTGCCGCCTACAGTCTGCGTCTGAAATCCTATCTCCATAAGTGGATGGATTTGGCTGGATTCGCACATGACTATGAGAGTCTGGAAGAGCTCATGGTGGTCGACCAGTTGAAGAAGCAAATGTCGAAACCTCTCAGGACATTCCTGGGAGAACAAGGGGCGGAACGTCATGATATCGTGACGAAATTGGCAGAACGGTTCGTCGAGGTACATGGGGAGGCAGGGGAAAACCTTTCCACCAACACCAAAAGTCAGGAGAAACCTGACAGGAAGAAAACCAAACACTCAGCAAGAAGGGGGAACCTTATGTAAAAACTTCAGAGGATAGTTCAGAGAAGACAAAGGAGGGAAGCAAGAGCACTTCGAGCTCTACACCAAAACGACCGTGGTCGGAGAAGTGGTGTTCAATTTGTAAGTTACCCTCTCACAATACGAGGGACTGCAAATCGAAGGCTAAGAGCCCTCACTTCGCAGCATGTCAAGTGACTTCCAAGGAGGTTGTCACGGAAAATGCCAAGGTCAACAAGGAAGCTAGCCACCAGGAGAGCTCACTCAAGTCCGGCAATAGAAAATCTAGGACAGGGAAATGGTGCAAACACTGCAGGACAAACATGCACAATGCTATTGACTGCAGGGGAAAGTCAGGAGACTCTCATTTCGTCGTGTGCCCTGGGAAACCTAAGGTGGAGCCCACCAAACAGGTCGAGGCCGAGGAAGAGACTCCAGACCAGGATAAACCACCTGTAGTGGAATTGATAGAGGTTAACGGCCGTCAAGTGGAGTGTTTGTATGACACAGGACTGGACGGGGAGGCCGTGATTTCTGCGGATCTGGTACACCCAGAACAATTCACAGGTGAGACCATGGAGATACAGCCTGCACAGAAGAGTGCTGTGGCCATGAAGTTGCCCATTGCCAAAGTGGAGATTCGGTCGAGATACGTCACCGGCACAATAAAGGCCGCTGTATTGACCGATCCCATTTTCCCCGTCATCCTCGGTTTCCGGTATGTCTTTCTGGGAATGCCCAGGGAGCTAATCCATATGGGAGCAATACAGACTCGCTCTCATACGAGAACGGAAGAGGCAGAAGCAATTGTGACTAACCCACTGCCGGAGGAGCTGCGAACTGCCCAGAGTGAGGATGCAACCTTACGTCCTTGCTACAAGAAGCTGCAGAAAAGTGCTGATCCACCAAAACGGGGGCAGTACTACATGAAGAATAGGATACTCTACAGGAGAGCCGGAAGTGGAGACAACCTATACGGTCAGTTGGTCGTCCCGAAGGCTCACCGGTCTCAAATTCTTCATATGGGGCATACCATCTCCTTTAGTGGGCATGTGGGTATTGCCGCCACGATGCAGCGAATTTCCTGCCATTACTATTGGCCGGGAATGACAGATGATGTGCGTCGGTATGTGAAGTCATGCCCTGAGTGCCAGAGGGTGGCACCGAAACACTGGACAGCACCTGTGGTCTTGGGTGAGATGCCCATCATGAACTCTCCTTTCGAGAGGGTAGCCATCGATATCGTGGGTCCACTTCCTAGGACTAGGAAGAGGAACATGTATATACTCACAATGGTGGATTGCTGTACAATGTGGGGTGAAGCCATACCGTTGACCACGATTGACTCGAAACGAGTGGCGGACGCACTGATGGAAGCCTTTACCAGATTAGGCTCCCCTGATCAAATTCTGCCGGACAATGGGTCCCAGTTTTGTGGGAAACTCATGGAGGGGGTATTTAGGGTGTTCCACTCTAACCACATACATACCAGCCCTTACCACCCTCAAGCCAATGGACAAGTTGAGCGTTTGAACGGCACGTTGATGACAATGCTCCGGAAACTGGCACAGGAAAAACCTGATAGGTGGGATGAATATATCCCATCAGCACTTTTTGCCTATCGGAAAGTTCCTCATGGCTCAACAGGACACCACCCGCGACTTTGCTGTTTGGTCGTCCAATCAAAGGACCGTTGGAAGCCATGTTGAGGAGTTGGACTGAAGAGGGGACGTCAGAAGAAGTGATCTCTTCCTATAAATACGTGAAGGAACTGAAAGAAAAACTCCACAAGGGATGGACTCTGATGAATCAAAACTTGAAAAAAGCCAGAAAAAGACATGCGGCTTACTACAACCGTAGGTCTAAAGACAGATCTCTGGAGGAGGGAGAGAAAGTCTTGTTGCTACTCCCAACGGGAAACAACAAACTGGAGATAGGTTGGCAAGGACCATTTCCTGTGGAAAGGGTGATATCCAAAACCAACTATCAGATCCAGATCCGGGGAAAGTCGAAGATTTTCCATATCAATCTCCTGCGGAAATACGAGGAGAGACCCGGAGACAAAGCAGCTCACCTCATGGCAATGGCAGTTGCAGTGGAGACGTAAGGGGGAACCAACGAGGGCAGGGAGTATCCCCTGGTACACCAGGAAACCTACAAGGATGTGCAGGTGAACCCTGATCTGACTTCCCAGGAGAGGGAAAAGATAACCCAGGTTCTCGAGTCTCATAAGGAGATACGGACTGATAAACCAGGACGAACGAGGTTGGTGGAGTTCGAGATAACTTTGACCACTCAGGAGCCTGTTCGCCAAAAGGTTTACCCAGTGCCATTCTCTAAAGAAAAGGCCCTGGAGGAGGAAATACAGAAACTGCTGGAGGATGACGTGATTGCGCCATCCACATCCCCATACAATGCGGGGGTGGTTTTGTTACGCAAACCAAGTGGAGAACACCGGTTGTGTATAGACTACCGACTACTGAACAGTCATACGCAATTTCAGGTGGAACCTTTGCCGAATCCAACTCAGTTATTCGCTAGGCTCCATAAGGCAAGGTATTTCTCAAAGGTGGATCTGAGTCGAGGGTATTATCAGATTCTGGTCAAACCAGAGGTGCTGGCCTTCAGTACACCCAGTGGACACTACGAATTCAAGGTCATACCCTTTGGACCAAGCAATGCACCTAATGTGTTTACGCGCATGATGAGGACTTTACTAGATCCCTTACAGGATCCGTCCGTTGTATCATTCATAGATGATATTCTGATTTCCAGTGACAGCTTAGATTTGCAATCCTTGGAGAGAGTTTTCAATAGGCTCAAGGAAGCAGGGCTTACTGCTCACCCAACCAAGTGCATGATTGGTTACCAGACTCTGGAATTTCTGGGTCACACCATCACTCCAGGACAAATTGTCCCAGAGGAGAAGAACCTAGAAAAAAAATCAGAAGTGCTCCAAGGCCAAACACGAAGAAGGATGTGCGATCCTTTCTCTCGTTATGTGGGTTTTACCACAAATTTATCCCACATTTTACTGAAATGGGAGCTCCATTAACAGAAACCTTGAAAAGGGGATCCCCGGACCAAATTGTTTGGACACCGGAGTGCGAGAGTGCCTACAGTCAGTTGAATGAGGCCTTGATCAGCAAACCTGTGTTACAGCTCCCTGACCTTTCCAAACCATTTGTGTTGAGAACGGATGCGAGTGGAATTGGGGCAGCCTTGTTACAGGAAGGGAAAGAAGATGCTTCGGTTTTGAAACCTGTAGCATACGCAAGCAAGAAACTTCTCCAGGCTGAGAGGAATTATTCGACCGTTGAGAGAGAATGCTTGTGTCTCGTATGGGCCGTGCAGAAATTCCAGCCCTATTTGTATGGAGTTCAGTTTCGGGTCCAGTCGGATCATCAGCCTCTGATGTTCCTGGCTACTTCGCAGAAGCTCAACGCCCGTTTGATGCGGTGGTCGTTGCTACTTCAACCCTACCAGTTCACAGTGGAGTATATACCTGGGAAGGAAAATGTTGGAGCGGACTTTCTGTCCAGACACCCAGCTCCTGATGAGGAGGAGTAAATCATCTGGATCGAACTTACAGTGGAAAAGAGTGAGATGGACCACTCTCTTAAGAGGGGCATATGTCACGAACCCACTGCAATTTAACAATCAGATGATTCAGATAACAAGGCCGGTCTGATTCACAGCTACAGGTTGTTTATTACTGGAGGCGGTGAGATCAAACGGTACAGCCGTCCTTGAGAGTTTCCCCACAAGACAGAAAATTGTCGGCATGTTGAATAGCCCAACTCGCGAGATGAAGGGACAGACGGTTGCTTTGGTTGTAAAAAGGGGAGATGAAAATTCCTGTGATGTAAGGGAAACTGATTGTCTGCCCCTGAGCACACCTGTTGTTGACAGGAGAATGACGTCACTCGGACAATCTCTGACTGCAGAAAACCTAACTTGTGGCAGCGATTGTAAACAAGAGAGTTGACCTAGACGGACGGTGTTTCGCTAGCTCTGTATGAATTTGGAAAACATCTACCGTGTTCGAGATTAATTAAATTTAATATACACGTGCCTGTCATGGCAAAATGTGGATGTGATTCAGGAGTAAAGCAGTGTTACATAAGGTACTCCATAGATTGTATTTAGGTATAATTAATGTATGATAGACTGGTGATAGTTAGAGTTTAGGACTTCAACGTAGTGTGTTGCGTTGTGGTTAGGCAGTAAAAGAGTGTAGGCGACTGTAGACAGCTGCATTGTAAAAACTAGCTAGTGAGGTGATAATTGGCTCTGCTAGTGAGAATAGTGTAGTGGGGTGATATTTGGAGAGATTGAGGATGGGTTGGGAGATAGGGGAAATGTCCAATGGTGGGATCTTCCAGTGGGGTGCCTACTGGGGTTCTGCACTCTGTCTATTGGTTTTTCCTTGTCTTATCCTAATTCGGACCAAGGTGATGAGCTCCTCTGCTCCATGACAGAGTTTAGTTCGCTGATAAATATCTGAGCGAGGCCGTAGGCCTACACTCAGCTGGTAAGGTCAGTGACTAGTGCTCTCACCAGGTGTGTTATTTCTCTAACAGGTTCCCCGCCAGTTACGAGGAAGCTCTACACTGGTTTTGATGAAGTTCTACTCCGGGTAGGAAGAACACGAGATGAACAGTCAATGTTTTAATAAGATGAATAACTTCAGAGAAGAAAGTTTATACAATAGTGTTTATGCTGGTCCCATGATCAGGAGGGTCCACCATAACATGGCTCAGTTGAGCAAAACCATATAAACGATTCCTGTGTGATAGAATTCACCTAGGATGGGTGATGTTCGTTTTTACACCACATATCAAATGAACACTAGAGATTAAAAAGGAACACTAAACGTAGCATTCACATGGAGTTGTAGATTCCAGTGGAATATTACAAGGGACATTGTGTTTGGTGATAATCTAGACAATAGATAGAATCAAGTGTGTTACCAATAACAGTGATACCTATTTTCACAGTACAGGGATTGGTACATTTAAGAACTATAGGGACTTATAGTATACAGTGTGTAACCGATCCATGATCAGTGTTAAACTATGGACTGTATCTATTTCGGATGATCATGTATATGGATTACCAAGTAGCTACCAGAGAAAGTCAGCGACTGGCAGGAGAGACACATCGCTCGGTGAGGTCTTTGTGTGCCGACCTAACGTGCTGTGGTGTAACCTTGCTAGGATGATCTGACTTGGCTCCTAATCTGCTGGTCCGATTCTACACACATTATAGTATACGACACACATTCTTCGCATACACTTCTCACATACATTACACTTTTCTTTTAATAAATTAATTGTTATTAATTTTTAGAAGCTAGAGTTGTTGAGTATGTTGTGTTGGGGAAGAATGAGAGGGGGCATGATCCAGTGATGAGAGAGAGAGAGAGAAAGAGGTGTCCATAAACTGAGGGAGTGTGGTGGACGGAATCTAGTGGATTCTCCAGGATAATGATAAGGGGTTAAAATATAATGTGGGTGTTGATTCCCCTCTCCAGGGACGACACTAAAGGTAATCCACGACAACGCTGTTAATGTCATAATCATGCCATGGTGCTCTCGCTGACTGAGCGTCAGGACAGATGGAGATGCCGACATTCATCATGTCGATAGGCATCGATCGCATGTGGAGAACGGACAAGGAGAGAAACAAGAGGCAGATTGGAGCACACATGCATCTACTAGAGTCCTACATGTGCGAATTCATGTGGCGTCGACGGACTAAGTGCGCTCGTCTTCTCGGTGTGGTCAGCACCATTCTTGCTGACATTGTTCGATTCTGCCCACCGCAAGAATAGCGCACCGCATAGAACATTGCACACCGATAAAATTGCGCACCGAGCTACGGCGCAACACAGGGAACCCCTGGATGTGACGTCATACCCTGGGATTCCGTTTGTTTGGGGTGAATTAAGGCAAAAGTACCATATTTTCTTCATCTTCATCTTATAGTCCATGCAGCATGGCAAGCCAAAGACTCTGTCCTCCGAAGTCGGAGAGTGTCTGTCTGTACGGCGAGACACCACCAGTCTGCACACCAATAAGCCAGACATGGGACAACGGATACTTACGCAAACCTCAGGTCCTGTTAGTTAGTTAGTTAGTCGCGGTTCCAACTTCATGGCAACGGGTTGTCCCCATATTGCTCCGTTCCTGTGCCAGTGAATATCACAAAATGCTCCTCACTGCCCTATGTGAACAATGGAATAGACAGGAGTGTCGGCAAGCCAACAGCCCGCACGGGTACACTGTTCATAATGCTGCCGCCAGATTGCCAACACAAAAGTCCTCCACAAAAAATACAGTTCATCGCCAATGAAAACGGCAGTCACCAGAAAGACTACATTGACCGGGGTTTTATCCCATATGGCCTCTTTCTGCAGGGCGACCCACCAAAAGCGTCGCACAAAGCACGAACTCCATAGCTACAGCAACAACTCCCAGGAGTCTCCTGAAAAATCCACTCGTGAACCGAAAAGGCAAACCAGTCAATCCAGCAACAGCCGGCCGTCATCGTTCCGATCATGCAGTTCACGCGAAAAACAACTGCGGACAGATGCAAAAGCATTCCACGTGAAATTCACAGCTCACAGTGTCGCGCCATGCACTCACTCAGTAGCAGGGCGACGGAACGATAGCCTCCTTAGTCGCCTCTTACGACGTGCATGGTAGGCAACAGTGTTACTATTCTTTGCTCCCCCCCCCCCCCTCGTATGGGCCCCGGCAACACACAGGTCCTGTATGACATCACACTGATGTTGGACAACAGGATGCCTTCATCCGACATACAGGACTTCACACTGGAGTTCACAGCCAACAAACACAAGCAAGCAAGCAAAGACTGTGTGGATAAGTGGTGACAAACATTAACAACATAGAAACAAAGTAAAAGCAAAGTACCCCTTGTATACACCTTACAGTGCACTTGCCATATGGTGCTGACCTTATATTTGTGTAGTCGATGGTAAAAGAGAAAGGGAGACAATCATAAAGACTGATGCTTCCTTCACTACGGTGCTAAGACGTAAAGAGTAGTTCTGACTTCGTTACGGCCAAAGAAGAAAAATAGTGAAAAGAGAGAGAACCTCACACCGCCTCAACCGACAAAAAAAGAGGATAGTAATTAGATAAGATATACGAGATCTCAGGCAGGGGCCTCAACTCTGGACTGACTGTCATATTTGAGACCCAGACATTGGATTAAGGTGTTAGATTGTGGTAGAAATAGTGACTGTAAAAAGTAAAAACTAAAAGATACTAAACAAACAAATCAAGGACAAATAAACAAGCTCTTTATTTATTTCTTCTAACAGCACATTGCGTGTCAATAACAGATACAATAGACAACTGTATATATCAAACCACAACGGTGGGTAACCCTCACCAATCAACAGCACTTAAGACAACAGGGTACACCAAGTACCACAACCCAAGTGCTCCAAGCAATAGCTGGTTAGACTGACACAATAAAGAACCTGGATACAAGCAACACTGCACAGACAATAAGGCACTACAAAAACATAGGTTACACAACATAAACCCCAAGACGCGACATAAACAAGAGTTGTGACACAATTTACTATCCCACCAAGAACCCAGGCTTGCTGACACTAACTAGTCAGCTGCTCAGTTTTGTCACAACATTAGTTGACACAGATCAACTCAGGGAATTGTTCCCACCTGACAACAACAGAACAGCACTGAACTGAAGGCCATGCTGCCCGCATCTCTCACCAGCACAAACCGACGTGGCTGGCTGCTACAAGGAAAAAATGGCCTCGGGTCTTTGTTTCAAGTCGCGTTTCCGGCGTGGTCAGGTTTTTAACTCGAGATAGACCAAACCAGAATTCGTTGGTCAGGCGCTATCACATTTGTATAATCTCACACTGGTCTTCCCAGGACATTTCCTGGCGCCCATTTTAGACTGGGTCAACCTGGGATCCTAGATCAATTTTAATAATCCGCTTCATTGTGAATTCAAACCCATAACCATTGTGTTGGCAGGTCAGCGTGCTAACCACTGCGGCTTCCACACAGAAAACATGGCTGATACAAAAGATGCTAGATGTAGAATTGCGGTGTCTTGGACGGCAGAGATGAAGAAAACTAGTAACTAGCCATGTGGGGAATAAATGGATTCATGCAAGCAAGATGATTATGTGTTATTTATGTCCGCCAGAAAAGGGTTTATTCCAATTCAAATTTTCGAAAAAAATAATTCCAAATTCGGTCTCGTCTAACCTGCTTCCTCAGCGATGGTTATTTTTGAGAGCCGTGGTTGTTATGATTCATTCACCCTGATTCTTGTCTTGTGCGCTCTTACGAGTGAGTCCTGAAAAGGGTTTATCTAATCACTTGCTTTATGTAACTGCAGTATCCACATGACCAGATACAGCCAAATATGCCAGGCAACACATTGGCCAAGTTATTGTTTATTATTTCTTGGTTTGGAGTCTCAGAAAAGACCAGACATTACTGTGTATCTTTTGTTGACTTAAAAGTTAACGCTTATCAAGCTAACTGTCACATCCTAATCAAGAGTCAAGGAGTAGAACAATTCAAGGTGGGAAAGTACATGGACATAGTACACTATTCTAAATTCTAAGACAAGAAGTTTATGCAGTTAGATCATTTGCTGTAGGCATAGCCGCAAGACATCTGGTTTCCAACTCCTCACATGACATGCTTAAGCAACTGGGGTCAAAAGGATAGTTGAGAACCCAGGTGCCAAGACAACTAGGCAAGACTGCAGAGAAAAGCTTTGGCTTTGGAACTGAAATAACCAAAGGAATATATCACAATAGTATGACCCATGGCTCTGCTATCAGAGCACAGTCTAACTAGGCTCTCACAATCCAACCAATAATAAAAACAACCTCTGATGTCTCATGCGAGCTGAACTAGCCATTATGTGGACGCCCTGGTGAGCGAAAGGCAAAAATAGGGATTAGTAGAGCACAGTCTAACTAGGCTCTCACAATCCAACCAATAATAAAAACAACCTCTGATGTCTCATGCGAGCCCAACTAGCCATTATGTGGACGCCCAGGTGAGCGAAAGGCAAAAATAGGGATTAACAGAGCACAGTCTAACTAGGCTCTCACAATCCAACCAATAATAAAAACAACCTCTGATGTCTCATGCGAGCTGAACTAGCCATTATGTGGACGCCCTGGTGAGCGAAAGGCAAAAATAGGGATTAGCAGAGCACAGTCTAACTAGGCTCTCACAATCCAACCAATAATAAAAACAACCTCTGATGTCTCATGCGAGCCCAACTAGCCATTATGTGGACGCCCAGGTGAGCGAAAGGCAAAAATAGGGATTAGCAGAGCACAGTCTAACTAGGCTCTCACAATCCAACCAATAATAAAAACAACCTCTGATGTCTCATGCGAGCTGAACTAGCCATTATGTGGACGCCCTGGTGAGCGAAAGGCAAAAATAGGGATTAGCAGAGCACAGTCTAACTAGGCTCTCACAATCCAACCAATAATAAAACAACCTCTGATGTCTCATGCGAGCCCAACTAGCCATTATGTGGACGCCCAGGTGAGCGAAAGGCAAAATATGGATTAGCAGAGCACAGTCTAACTAGGCTCTCACAATCCAACCAATAATAAAGACAACCTCTGATGTCTCATGCGAGCTGAACTAGCCATTATGTGGACGCCCAGGTGAGCGAAAGGCAAAAATAGGGATTAGCAGAGCACAGTCTAACTAGGCTCTCACAATCCAACCAATATAAAAACAACCTCTGATGTCTCATGCGAGCTGAACTAGCCATTATGTGGACGCCCTGGTGAGCGAAAGGCAAAAATAGGGATTAGCAGAGCACAGTCTAACTAGGCTCTCACAATCCAACCAATAATAAAACAACCTCTGATGTCTCATGCGAGCTGAACTAGCCATTATGTGGACGCCCAGGTGAGCGAAAGGCAAAAATAGGGATTAGCAGAGCACAGTCTAACTAGGCTCTCACAATCCAACCAATAATAAAAACAACCTCTGATGTCTCATGCGAGCTGAACTAGCCATTATGTGGACGCCCCAGGTGAGCGAAAGGCAAAAATAGGGATTAGCAGAGCACAGTCTAACTAGGCTCTCACAATCCAACCAATAATAAAAACAACCTCTGATGTCTCATGCGAGCTGAACTAGCCATTATGTGGACGCCCATGGTGAGCGAAAGGCAAAAATAGGGATTAGCAGAGCACAGTCTAACTAGGCTCTCGCAATCCAACCAATAATAAAAACAACCCCTGATGTCTCATGCGAGCTGAACTAGCCATTATGTGGACGCCCAGGTGAGCGAAAGGCAAAAATAGGGATTAGCAGAGCACAGTCTAACTAGGCTCTCACAATCCAACCAATAATAAAAACAACCTCTGATGTCTCATGCGAGCTGAACTAGCCATTATGTGGACGCCCAGGTGAGCGAAAGGCAAAAATAGGGATTAGCAGAGCACAGTCTAACTAGGCTCTCACAATCCAACCAATAATAAAAACAACCTCTGATGTCTCATGCGAGCTGAACTAGCCATTATGTGGACGCCCTGGTGAGCGAAAGGCAAAAATAGGGATTAGCAGAGCAATATAGCCGGATATGCGGCGAAGATGTCATGGAAGCAGTTCGCAATTACGCACCAAGTGCTCGAAACACAGCTGCGGGCGTTTGATTGATTGATGATTGATCTAGGAACCGACATCACAGCATTCTGGGACATTCCCATAGGCGCTCCGTCCCATCCTCAGCATCCAGGGAAGAGTTCCAACTCCAATAGTACCAGTAGCAATCTGATTATATGTCCGTCTCGCCTTTCCTCTGAGCGTCGATCGTCGGTCAGATCCCCTCGTCACTCCTCGCTGTCTCATTCTTGCCAGATCATGGTAATCCATTTGCTCCTCCGAGGTGTGCACGTGCTCCCACAAGGCCGCAACCACGTCTGCCTTATCATGCATCAATACTCCACCAAGTTTTGTAGAGCCAGCCAATCTGTCCGCCTGTTCATTCCCCAGCACACCAGCATGCCCCGGAGAAAAGATCCAGACGATGCTTGCCACCCGTGACTTCCGAAGCGAAGCAAGCCACTCTGCCCGAAGCTTGCCTGTCCTCACCTTCCTCAGCATGGCTTTCTGATTCGGTTACAATCACAATGTGTGTGTGTGTGTGTGTGTGTGTGTGTGTGTGTGTGTTCTCGATCCAGCTGCGTGCGATTTGAAGGCAGACCGCCCTGCGTTTGTTCTCATAAAATAGCATGAGTGCCGGTCGCCCAGAAAGCAATGAAAAACCACTGAACGCAAACATGTCAATAAATCACCAACAGCACAAATAATGATGGGGCGGACTGCGACGTTCTGTAAAGGATATGCAACTAACTTTCTTAGTGGACGAGACAAATGCGGGGATAGGAATAGGGTGAAAAAAAAAGTCGGGGGTGGGGAGGTTGGGGTTGGTATTACATTACTTCGACTCTGCCAACTCCTATACTTTATCCCTGCAGCGAGAAACTACAGCTTTCAATGTTCATGTTGTCAAGTGTGCCCTCTAGTAGCTACTTCCTTCTTCTACTTCTACAAGTGCCAATCAATCCTTGCGAATTTGTTCATGATCCCCCGCGTCTGCCACCAGAGCAGACGGCTTGTCGTCTGCACGCGACAAGGGAAGCTACTCCCATCGTCTCCCGACCAAAACAATAACAATGGAGTCCGGACAGAATTCGCTGGACCTCGACGAAAACACCAGCCCCAAAAATATGACACATATCGTCCAGAGGTATCAGTTTTCTGTTTGGTGACCTCATTTTCACAAACTGTTAATTTTTTCATCATTTACTGGATAAATTTATGGTATAATTACCCCTGTATTTCACCTAGTTCTGATCGTCAATTTTCACTTTTGTTAAGAAGTTTTCCCACCCCCCCAAAAAAGGGTCCAATTATCAAAACATATCGATTATGATTATTTCATTACCAAGGAGGAAATAGAAAAATCATATATGAATGTTGAATGTGTTAATAAATATTGTTACTGGATTGCTTTGATTATAAATATAAGGATGAAAGGATTGATGTTATTGTTAGCCACGTTGGAAAGTGGCATCTTCTTGTCTGATCATGACTAATTTTAAACAAAAGAGTCAGAGCGAGTTTAACGATTAGTCACTTGCTAATTTTGTGGATGATATGATGAATGTATATTAAAGAGTGAAATTATAAATTATATTTATCTCATATATTAACTAGTTTGCCTTTACACAAAGCATATTCCCAAGTGAAATTATATCTAACTCACATATTAACTAGTTTGCCTTCCCATCATGTATATTCCCAAGTGAAATTATATCTAACTTACAGTGATCTAGTTTACCTTTACACAGTGTATATTCCCTATTGAAATTATATCTAACTGAAACTCACATATTAACTAGTTTGCCTTTACACAATGTATATTCCCTATTGAAATTATATCTAACTCACATATTAACTAATTTGTCTTTACACAACGTATATTACCAAGTGAAATTAAATCTGACTTACAGATTCAGATGGACTAATTTACCTATACTCAATGTATATTCCCAAGTGAAATGGTGCCTAACTCACAGATTAACTAGTTTGCATTTACATTTAACGTCTAGGAGACCAGTATTTAAGTTGATGTTTCCACTCACAGATTAACTAGTTTGCATTTACATTTAAAGACTAGGAGACCAGTATTTAAGGTTGATATTTCCATGGTAACATAGTGGTTGCCGACTTGTGGATGAAGGAGTTACGGATGCATTTCGTAATCCCACATACTGTGTTCAAAACACAGCTGCGGGTGTTTTGGCAACAAACCGCCTTGCTTTGGTTTTTTAACGAAATGATATGGGTGCCGGTGGTTCAGAAAGCAATGGCATACTACTGAAAGTAAACTTGCCAAAAGATCACAAACAGCAAAAAAATTATTGCTGGGGTTGACTGCGACATCCTGTAAAAGGATATGCAACTAACTTTTAACTAACATAGTGGTTGGTGCGCTGGCCTGCCAAGACTGTGGTCTGGGTTCAGTCTTCAGCAGCGGAAGTGTTATTGTTCTGCTATTACAGCAGTGAGGTTGGCCCAGCCTGTGGGAATTTTGTGGGAAGGTGATGAGGACAGGAACTGATGACCTCACTACATTTGTCATGGCTTAGAATATGTGAAGACCTGACACTTCACACCCGAAAGCACCATGTGTTGCCCATGCAGCATGATCCCCTCTCAGCCTGCCTAGTTTACTCCAGAGGAATGGTAACACCACTACATCTGAAGCAAGAGAAGCTGTAGAAGCAGCTGGATCAGCAAAGCAATTCTCTAACTCTCTGCCTGACGGAGCTTCGATCCTTGACCAGTTCCAACCGAGGCTTAGGGCCTGGTCTGTCCTGCCATGACATTTAATCTTTAGGTTGCATTTCCTCACTCCAGGATAAGGCTTGTACCCTCCAAATTGAGCTTCTCTGCCCAAAGCCGTTGGCACAATGTTGGGTGTTGGGTTTTGTAAGCGCTGCATATAGTTTAACTAGCATGCAGTTTAACTAGTATACAGTTTACCTACCATGCCTATTGTGCTGTTTAACTAGTGTGTACAGTTTAACTATAATAAAGTTTAATTAGACTACACAGTTTAACTAGAGTACAGTTTAACTAGAGTGCACAGTTTAACTAACATGCAGTTTAATTAGAGTACTTAGTAACAAACCATCTGTGGTTTTGGCTAAAATGAAATGTCACTAGAGTATCCAGAGGTTCCGTTAACGGCCCTAGTGTTTTAATGTGCCATGTACAGATAACACCAGCACTGCAGCAAAGGGGTTATGAATTCTGTGGGCAATTTGGCAGCAGACCACCTTGCATTTGTCCCATACAAAGGTATGGGTGCAGGTCATTCAGAAAGTAATGGCAAACTACCAAATATAAACGTTCCAAGAAATCACAAACAGCCAAATAACGCTGGGGTTGACTGAACGTACTATAAAGAAAGGATGACTGTCACGCTGTTTTCACTGGTCCAAGCCTGACACCCAGCTCGTGTCTGTGGCTCCTAGTAGCTGTCAGCATGCGACAGTGGCCATGCCCCACCCGGGCAACAGCTGTGACAGGCTGGCTAAACCAGGCATGGGTAGCCGATTTGGTGTCAAACCAATCGGTGAACTAGGGTATGCCTACCCAGTATGTGAAGACAGGACTCGGCAGACTGAGCGGAAGAAATCATTGTTGATTCAACGGGCAAGATGGCATTTACCTGCTAAGCGTTGTGGAATGTAATGAGCACGGCAAGGCACGTAGAATGTCCTAGTCATCCACTGCACCTGTATTCGTCTCCAGTCATCTTGACTTGTCCTACCACTGGACTCAGATGAATTCAGGCGAGAGAGTGAGGTCTACAAATTGTGCAACTCTTCCTCACTTTAATCCAATTCATCATGCAAGTCATTCTTCATCTAACTTCATATATCACCTTCAAGCATTCAGAACACCATCAGAGAGCTGCTGTTTGCCGATGATTGTGCTCTATATGCCAACTCAGAGGCAGATATGCAACACAATGTTTCAGCTTTTTTTTTATGCTAACTCACTTTGAACTCAAGCACCGGGAAGATTAACCCTGGTCAACAAATGCCTGACGGCGCAAGAATGCAGCTCTGTTGTAAACAGGCACAACGCAGTCACGTCTGGGGAAAAAAAAGACTCCGGATGAATGCAGAAGAAGAAGAAGAAGAAGAAGAAGAAGAAGAAGAAGAAGAAGAAGAAGAAGAACTCAAGCATAATCCATACAAAGTATTTATAGTAGTGATGGACTGAATTTTGTGTATGGATTAGCTTTCCCTATTAACTGTGTCCCTCGCCATCAGGCGAACCCACTCTGACTTCAGTGGTACTTGTAATTTACATCCCCAAGTCAAGGACGACAGGTCAACATTTTAGTCCAGATGTCCGGTGTAGGGGTTGAACCACTTACCTCGGCATCAGCACAATGGATGTTTACGAACACACATTCCTACTCATTCGGTCATGCGGACCTGCACTATTGTTGATGTCTTGGCAAGTTTACATTCAGTAATTTGCTATTGCTTTCTGAATGACCGGCTCCCATACTGTCATGTTAAAAACCAACATGACACTGTCTGCTGCCAAATCGGTCGCAGCTGTGTTTCGAACTCAGGTAAGCGGGCTCATGAATCCCGTTCGCAAGCCCTTGGCCACAGAGACTGCCGGTAGATTTATTACAGTATATTATAAATCAGATTATGTATAGTAGACTATATACAGTAGTTTATGTATAGTAGATTGTGTATAATAGATTGCATGCATTAGATTGTATATAGTCGATTATGTACTGTATATATTAAATAAGTGACTAAAGAAAATGTGCAGTGCATTATAGAGTTTGAACTTTCTATGAAATCTCTCCAGGCCTTGTAGTGACGACGAAACATTTGAGCAAGTTGATATCATCCCGTCAAAGCTTCCGCCAGCAGGAATCGCGCTGGACACCGACTACCTCTTTACAGCCCGAACTGAGCCGGTGACACAGGCTCAGTTCAAGTCCATGCTGGATCCCGATGGCCGCCTCATCAATGAGCATCAGTTGAGAAAAGCTGTGTTTTTAGGTGAGAAGCGGGGGAAAGACAGTTGGCAGACCTTGCCTGCCGTTTAAAATTATAAGTCTGGCAGTTGCAGTTGAGTTGAATCAAGAACTGACATCATAGTATTTGGGACATTTCCATTATGCTCCGTCCTCACCAGCCAGCAAAGAGTCCCAATACTAATGGTGCCAATAGCAACTGATTATGTGTCCGTCTGGTCTTTCCTGAAAGTTCTGAGTGTTGCCAGATCCTCTGGTCACTCATTCTGGCATATGCAATAATAAATTATGTTAAAAGTTAGAGGTAGTATGTTTAGGGGAAATGATGGACTGAAGCAGAGAGAAGTATTTGGACAGGGTTAACTAATGAACTGGGGAACTCTTGGAATTGTGGAGCATTGTAATAAAGAATATGTTGGCTGGGAAACTGATGTGCTGAGGAACTAGTAGACTGGGAAACTGATGGATTATGGAAATGTTAGATATGGGAACTAATGGATTGGACAGTTGATTAATTCAGGAACTAATAAACTTAAGAACTGGTGGACAGGGGAATTGGTATAGTGAGGAACTAGAGAGCTGATGAATTGGTAGACTGAGGAATTGGTAGACTGACGAAGTGATAGATTAAGGAACTGATAGTTTGAGGAATTGGTATACTGTTGGACTGAAACTGGCAGACTGAGGAATTGGTAGACTGACGAACCGATAGATTGAAGAAATGAAAGACTGAGGAACTGATAGATTGCGGAACCGATAGATTCAGGAATTGGTAGACCATTGTATTGGGAAACTGATGGAATGAACAACTAATTAATTGAGGAAACTGAGAAACTATTGAACTAATGATATTAAACTGTGGAACTAGTGAGATGGGCAGTCAAGATAATGCCATATTAACAGTGACTTATGGCATATGGTTAGGGGTAGTAGTCACATCCCATCTTCAGCCGCTAATATCCCCTTGGCTCACTTCTCTCAGAAACATGTCATATTACATTGTTTTATGTCATCTTTGTTCCTTACTCCTATGACATATCTTGTTATTACATCCTGCATTCTAACAAACATCCCAGAATTTTCTCAATTCTGATTAATATTTGTATAACTGCTTTTCTCTCTGCCTTCTGAAACCCCTATTCTATATAACTATTTCTGTCTAGTTTTATTATGTATTTGCTTGTTTCACATCAGTTCTTATAGGAAGAGGCCATATAATTTTCTGTTTACAGATCCCTTGTGATACAATGCCCATGGAGTTTTGTATTTGCTAATCAGTTATTATGCAATCCTTAGAATTTTATGTTTACAAATCACTTGTTATACAGTCCACAATGTTTTCTGTTTACAAATCACTTGTTTTATGTTCAAAGAGTTTTCTGTTTATAAATCATGTGTTTTACAGTTGTCAGTTTACAAATTACATGTTTTACAGTCCACAGAGTTGTCTGTTTACAAATCACATATTTTACAGTCCATAGTGTTGTCTTTTTACAAATGACATGTATTAAAGTCCATATAGCTTTCTGTTTACAAATTACTTGTTTTACAGTCCATATAGTTTTATGTTCACAAATGACATGTTTTATAGTCCATGGAGTTTTCTGTTTACAAATCACTTGTTTTACAGTCCATAGAGTTTTCTGTAAATAAATCACTTGTTTTACAGTCCAAAGATTTTTCTGTTTACAAATCACTTGTTTTACAGATTAGAGTTTTCTGTTTACAAATCACATATTTTACAGTCCACAACGTTGTTCGTAATCCTGTATATCCATTTGAGGAAAACAGCTGCACGAAATTAGGTAGCAGATCACGCCACACTGGTAACTTATGGGGGTATGTGAGTCAGTCATTCAGAAAGCAATGGCAAACTACTGAACATAAAACTTGCCTAGTACATCAACAGCAGCTGAAAAATGCTGGTGTTGACTGCATTGTCCTGTAAGGGATATACAACATATATAAAATAAAAATAAGAGTTTTTTGTTTACAAATCACTTGTAATACAGTCCACAGAGTTTTGTACTTAATTTGTAAAACCCTTTGTGTTGCAGGGGGAGTCTGTGAGAACATCCGGAAGGATGTGTGGTCGTTCTTGTTTGGCCTGTACCCGTGTAACTCTACCACCAGGTTAGTGAAACAGCGAAAACGAGCAGTATAATTTGTTAAATTTTACTAGAAGACAGTCACAAGTGAGAAGGTCAGCAGGGCTGAATAGATAAGAATGTGTGTTCTTAAACATCTGGTGTGCTGAGGTAAGGGGTTCAACCACTACGCTGGACAGTTGGACTAAAATGTTGACTTCACTCCTTGACTTGGGGACTAAATTACAAGTACCTTTGAAGTCGGGGTGGGTTCACCTGATGGCGAGGAACACTGTTAATAGGGAAAGCTAATCCACATGCAAAATTCAGTCCAGCACTACTAGAAGTAGTGTGTATGGACTACGCTTGAGTTCAAAGCGAGTGAGCGCCAAAACAAACACACAAAAAAGAAATCACAAGTGACAAAATGGACGTTGTGACCAGAGCTTTTGTCAGCAGACAAACAACAAACATACTGGCATCTTGCTGTCTTGACAGACGATAGTTTGTTACATTGTGCTTCAAAAAGGCATAATAACTACAACTCATGGCCGTAGACCAGGGATGGAGTTATACCTCTCCATAGCACAAAGGCTGAATTGTAGAGACCTTGTGTTGCCCACGCGGCACGATCCCTCTTTCAGTCTGCCTAATTTACTCCAGAGGAAAGGTAACACAAATACATCTGGAACAAGACAAGCTGCAGACGGTGCCAGATCAGCAAAGCAGTGCTCTAACTGTCCGCCTGTTGGAGCTTCGATCCTAGACCAGTTGCCATCTAAGGCTTAGGGCCTGGTCTCTCTGCCACAACATTTAGCTTTAGGTTGCATTTCCTTGCACCAGGATAAGGCTTGTACCCTCCTAATTGCGCTTCTCTGCCCGAAGCCATTGGCACAATATGGGGTGTTGAGTTTGGTAAGTGCCACCCAACATTCGGCGCTAACAGAAAGCAGGTAGTACTGTCTACTGTCATACGATAGCTCAGTCATATCTGACTAATTATGTCACTCATATATATTATATATATTTACGTAGTTATTTACGGACACTAATAGAAAGGTCAATAGAGAAACAGAGAGACATATATTTGTGCTTCATAGATTATACTAAGGCATTTGATAAAGTAAAACATGATGAACTGATTAAAATGGTGGAAGATATCAACATTGATGGAAAAGATTTAAGAATAATAAAGAATGTTTACTGGAACCAAGTAGCAGCAATTAAAATGGGAAATAAAGAGGGTAGTTACGAACAGATAAAGCTAGGAGTACGACAAGGGTGTGTCTTGTCACCAGATCTTTTCTCCCTGTATAGCGAAGTAATAATGAGAGAAATCAAAGAGATCCCAGGAATACTAGTTGGAGGTTGTCCTTATTAATATAAATAATATACGCTATGCAGATGACAAGTATTGGTGGCGGATAATTCAACAGACCCTACAACAATTTATTAGATGTTGTAATTAAAAGAGAGGTGTCCAAGGGAGCGACTCTCCTCTTGCCAATATCAAGAAAACGTTAACCAATAGGGAATATCAAAGAAAATGGTGCCACCAAAATGCTGACATCGAAATAGAAGCGGAAAATCCTTAACCAAGTGCGATAATTTCAATACTAGGAGCGGGTTGGGGGGCTTTTGGGGGGACATTTATACATCAGATGGAAGACGCTACAAAAGAGATTGTGAGCCCCAGAATAGCGGCAGGCAAAAGCCCGGCATTTTAGAAAATGAAGCAAGTATCTTTTTATTATGCCAATAAGTCGCATCACTGAATGCCCTAAGAAGGAGAGTGCTGCATAATGCTCATGCTAGAGCCAGTTTGCTGTAGGCAGGTGAATACAATTTCCATAATCATCCCCTTGAATGTAAATAACAAATTAAGAAGAAAGACATTAGAAGCAACAGAGATGTTGGTTCTGAGACAAATGTGAGAATTCCATTGCGAACTGCAGAGTAACTAACGAGACTGTCGAAACAAGGCAATGAAACTTAGAACATTTATATACAACAATAGACAGAGAAAACATACTTTATTCAGTGTTCACGTGTTAAGAAGAGAAGGCATTGGATGAAAATAGTGACAACTGGAAGATCAAGGGGAAGAGAGGCAGAGGCAGACCAAGAGAAATGATTCTGGATAGTTTGAGACGATGGCATGGAGGAATATCAGCAGCAGAGTTGATCCAGAAAACCAAAGACCGAGATCTATGGAGAGCCATGAACGCCTACGCCAGCTGGCAGGGCACTTGATGATGATGATGATGATGACGTAGTTATATTTCCATTATATATATATAATGGGAGATTGTAATGCTGTAGTAGGTACAGGAAGAGCTGAAAATGAGAGACACGTTTTAGGAAAATTTGGATTGGGAAATAGAAATGATGCAGGTGATAAATTAATTGAATTTTGCACTGAAAATGAGTTAACGATAGCCAACACACTTTTTAAACAACACCCAAGAAGACTCTTCACATAGGAAGTCTCCAGACAGTATTACCAAAAATCAGATAGATTATATTTTAATACAAAGAAGATGGAGATCAAGCATAACATCTGCAAAAACCCTACAAAGTGCAGACTGTGATACAGATCATCAGTTATTAGAAGCAGATCTGAAATTAAAACTCAAAAAGCTTACCCGAGGACCAAGGCTGTTTCGTTTTGATCTCACAAAAATACCAGATGCATACAACGTAGAAGTGAGGAATCGTTTTGGGGTCTTGATGTCTGTACAAGAGAAAATGACATCTGACGAACTAGCAGTACAAGCTAGAGATATTTTGATAACTGCAGCCAAAGATTTAATTCCAACCAGGACTAAGCAACATAGGCCATGGATTACACCATGCATGTTAGAATTAATAAGGCAACGAAGGGAACTGAAACAGAAAGGAGAAACCAATAACAGTAGGTTGAAGTATAAGTATTGAAGTATCTTTAACATGAGAAATAAAAAAGAACACAAGAAAGGACAAAAACCAATATATACAAGATTGTTGTATTAAAATAGAGCAATATCATAAAAATGGAAGACATTATGAAATGTTCAAAGAAATTAAGTTATTGACAAGAAATGTTCAACCTCAGTAAAATGCTATCTGTGACAGGTTGAGAAATACCTTAACAGAATCTAGACACATTCTAGAAAGATGGCAGGAATACTGCAATAGAATGTATGATATGAATGACTGTGAGAATATAAATGATATACATGAACCAATGACATCAGAGACAGAATCTGAACCCTCATTAGATGAAATTGCATGGGCAATAAAGAACCTGAAGAATGGTAAATCACCAGGATGTGATGAGATACCAGCTGAATTAATTAAAGCGGGAGGAGAAGAAAGCATACAAATCTATCACGCATTATGAAAAATATATGGAAATATGGTATATGGCCAAAAGATTGAAAGAGAACTATCTTCATTCCAATACCAAAAAAGGGCAACCTGAAATTATGCATCAACTATAGAACTGTTGCCCTGATCAGTCATGCTAGTAAAATTCTACTAAAAATCATAATGGGAAGACTTAGTAAGAAAATGGAAGAAGAGATTAACGTGGTTCAAGCTGGATATAGACAAAGAAGAGGAACAAGAGATCACATACTCAACATGCGTTTAATAATAGAGAAGTGCAGAGAATTTAATGTAAACCTATTCTCATGTTGTGTGGATTATTCAAAGGCATTTGACTGTGTACAACATCAGAAGCTTTGGGAAATCATGAGGAATATGGGTTTCCCATCACATGTAGTACAACTCATAAAAATGCTCTATCTAGACCAACAAGCAGCGGTTAGAATAGATGGTGAGCATCAGATTGGTTTGACATCAAGCAAGGTGTCCTTCAGGGCTGTGTGCTATCACCCTATTTGTTTAACATGTACGCCGAAAATATAATGAGAAATGTCAGAAGTGCCAGGGAGCAATATGATACCCTAAATATCGGTGGTCATGAAATACCAGAGATTTGATATGCTGATGATACAGTATTACTATCCACATCACAGAATGGTTTAGAAAACTTAATGACCTCAACCCAAAGAAATAGTGAAAACCACAACTTATATCTTAACATAGCAAAAACAAAGATAATACATACAGATAAAACTACTATGGAGAAAGAAATATATGTTAATGTGGAAAGATTGGAGGTGGTGGAAAATGTTGAATATCTTGGGTCATTGATTACCAACAATGGTGACACAATGAAAGAAATTAAATGACGATTGTCAATTGCTCTTCAAGGACTAAAACAACTGAATAAATTAAGGAGTGGGACAGATAGAACTACAAACATTAGATTTTTAAGAGTAGGCATCTTTCCCATTGCAACATATGCCTGTGAGACCTGGACACTTACTAAACAAGCTGAACAGCGCATAAATGCCTTTGAATATAAATGTTGTAGACGAGTTCTAAGAACATCTTGGGTAAAGAAAAGAACAAATGCATCAATACTTCAAGAGCTGAATATTGAAGAAGGTTGGCTATTAAAGACAATAAAACAAAAGAAAATTGAAATATTTTGGTCACTTGAAACGTCATGAAAGTTTGCAGAGAACAATAATGGAGGGGTATATGTTTGGGAAGAGAGGAAGAGGAAGGCCAAAGAGAAGATAGCTGCAGGATGTGGTGGATGATCTCCAGACGGATGTATCGGACACGGGACATCTTGCTTGTGATCGAGCAGTTTTCCGGAAGGTTGTTATGGGAGCGAGGTTCTGTAAGGACATGTTACTGGATGAATGAATGAACATATATATATATATATGTGTGTGTGCGTGCGTGCGTGTGTGTGTGTGTGTGTTGTAACATGTGTTCAAGCTGTAGCCTCAACATGTGTGTTAAACTTGTAGGTGCTTACGGCCAGATTAGTGACTATACACACATGCTGTGTGTTGTATGTGTATCATTGTACACCATGTATTATGTTTGGGAATCTGCTTATCCTTGTTTATTATCTGTATGTTATTGATTATTACACATGTCCTGTTTGTTATCTGTGATTGTGATTGGTGTATGATGATTTGTTATCTGTGTCATTGTTTGCAATCTGTGTTCTGCTTCTTACCTGTGATCTGCATTGCACTATGTGTATGCTTTAGTGTTTGTATATTCTGTGCCACTGTGTTGATGTTATAGAAGCTTTTTTGCAAACATCAGAAAGAGGACTGCCAACATTTATGGGCCACATTATAAGAAGGGAAAGGCTCATTCCTTTTGTGGTAACCAGAAATTGTAATGGAAAAGAGATAAAAAAAGACAGCAAAAGAAGATTCTTGGCAGCCTTCAATCCTAATGTGAAAAAAAGTATTAGCACATGAATTGGAATGTTCTGTTGGAGATTGTGCGATGTTGAGAAGCCCACACCATGTGGCATGGAGCGTGACGGGGATTATGATGGTAATGGTGGTAGTGATGATGTTGATACTTTGAACCTGTAGCTAAGGATCTGAGGCTTGGTCTGAATGGATGGACTAGCTTTTAGCACAGTGGTTCTCAACCGGTGGGGAATTCCTCTCAGGGGGGAATTTTAGGGTTTGGGGGGGGGGGGGGGGGGGATTAAGAGTATTTCAAGATCACGTTAATACCATAACCGATTAGTTGATAGTGTTTTTCCCTCCATACTCTATGGTTCTGTACTTCTTGCTCTTCTGAAATTTGTTTTATAACGTAAGTAGACCCAAAAATCACGTTTTATGTAGACGTCTAGACTTGTTCTAGTATGTGTTATTAAATTTAGTTTCCATTTTTACGTACACTGTGTAGGGGCGGGGAAAATTTATAGGGAGGAAATACGAAAGGGGAGGGGGGATGACGTTCTGAACATATGGTGAAGGGGTGCATGGACCAAAACAGGTTGAGAACCACTGTTTTAGCAGTTCATAATTAACCATACATGTATTGTCTGGCGCTAATAAAAGTATATGAAAGGACTAGAAACTAGAGCAGTGGTTCTCAACCGGTGGGGAATTCTCCCCCCCCCCCCCCCCCCCCCTCTTAGGGGGGAATTTTAGGGTTTCCAGGGGGGGGGGGGGGATTAAGATTATTTCAAGATCGCGTTAATACAAGAACCGATTACTTGATATTGTTTTTCCCTTCATACTTTACGGTTCTGTACGTCTCACCCCTCTAAAATTCATTTTATAAGTAAGTAGGACCCACAATCACGTTTTATGTGGACGTCTAGACTTGTTTTAGTATGTGCTATTAAATTTAGCTTCCATTATTACGTATAATGTGTAGGGGGGGGAATTTTAGGTAGGGAAATACAAAAAGGGAGGGGGGGGGGGAATGATGTTCTGAAAATAAGGTGAAGGGGGCACGGGCCAAATTTTTTAGGTAGGAAATATGAAGGGGGGGGGGGGGGGGGAGATGACGTTCTGAAAATATGGTGATGGGGGGGCATGGGCCAAAAAAGGTTGAGAACCACTGAACTAGAGGATGCACTTGACAACATAAAAATTGTTAGCTATAGTTACAGACTGGGAGTTGAACTATCACTTCCAAATGATAACAGCGCCTCACTGCAGGAACAAGTGTACTTTGACGCAAGGCCAACTAGTCACCGGAAACCAGCTGTTAGCAGGATGGCAATGATACGAAAAAACTTTGATAGTCACACATTTGTGTTCTCTCGTATCTGTCAGGGAAAGGGAGGCTATGCTCATCGACAATGCTGTCCGCTACCATGAAATGAAAGCAAGATGGAAAACTATGTTAGTGCTCAGTTCTCATCCAAGCTGTAAGTTCTTTACATTTGTTTTCACATTCTTGAAGTATAAAAGTCCATGCTAGACGAAGAGATTTACGCCACAAAGGATGCTTCTTTAATGAACGTCGCGAGGTCTTAGGGGGAGAGCCCAAATATTCTAGACCTAATATACTCACAACATCCATTTGTTGTACAGTCTGTCTATAAAGACACATACCTTGTATATATCTTTCGTCCAACACATCAGACTTCTTCAGGCATTTGTTGGCCGGGTTACCTTCTCGGCTGTGTGTCTGAGTAGCCAGTCTGTATCTCCAATGCCTACATCACATTATTCTCTCTGTCTGTATAGACTCTGTCCACATACTTGCACTACACACATCACATTATCCTGTCTATATAGATTCTGCCCCTCTGCTTGCTCTAAACACATCACATTATTCTCTCTGTCTGTATAGACTCTGTCCACATACTTGCACTAAACACATCACATTATCCTGTCTATATAGATTCTGCCCCTCTGCTTGCACTAAACACATCACATTATTCTCTCTGTCCACATACTTGCACTAAACACATCACACTATTCTCTCTGTCTGTATAGACTCTGTCCACATACTTGCACTAAACACATCACATTATTCTCTCTGTCTGTATAGACTCTGTCCACATACTTGCACTAAACACATCACATTATTCTCTCTGTCTGTATAGACTCTGTCCACATCATCATCATCATCATCATCAAGCGCCGTGCCGGCTGGCGTAGGCGTTCATGGCTCTCCACAGATCTCGGTCTTTGGTGTTCTGGATCAACTCTGCTGATGATATTCCTCCATGCCACCGTCTCAGTCCGTCCAGCATCATTTCTCTTGGTCTGCCTCTGCCTCTCTTCCCCTCGATCTTTCCAGTTGTCACGATGTTCTCCAATGCCTCTCTTCTCATCACATGACCAAAGAAAGATGTTTGTCTCTTTCTTATTGTTGTATATAGTGTTCTAGTTTCATTAGCCTCTTTCAGGCAATCGTTGTTAGTTACTCTGGCAGTCCAAGGAATTCGCAACATTCGTCTTAAAAACCACATCTCTGTTGCTTCTAAGTTCTTCCTAATTTGTTCATTTACATTCCAAGATTCGCTGCCATACAGCAAAACTGGTTCTATATAGCATTTTAGTTGCACTAAACACATCACATTATTCTCTCTGTCTGTATAGACTCTGTCCACATACTTGCACTAAACACATCACATTATCCTGTCTGTATAGATTCTGCCCCTCTGCTTGCACTAAACACATCACATTATTCTCTCTGTCTGTATAGACTCTGTCCACATACTTGCACTAAACACATCACATTATTCTCTCTGTCTGTATAGACTCTGTCCACATACTTGCACTAAACACATCACATTATTCTCTCTGTCCGTATGACACATTATTATCGCTGTCTATGTAGACTCCGCCCCTGTAATTGCACTACACATATCACATTATACTCTCTGTCTGTATAAACTCCGCCCTTGTACTTGCACTATACATATGATTGATTGATTGATTGATTTAGGAATCGACATCACAGCATTCGGGGCATTCCCATAAGCGCTCCGTCCCCATCCTCAGCAGCCAGCGAAGAGTTCCAACACCAATAATACCAGTAGCAATCTGATTATATGTCCGTCTCGCCTTTCCTCTGAGCGTTGAGCGTCGGCCAGATCCCCTCGTCACTCCTCGCTGTCTCATTCTTGCCAGAAAATGGTAATCCATTTGCTTCTCCGAGGTGTACACGTGCTCCCACAAGGCCACAACCACGTCTACCTTGTCATGTATCAATACTCCACCAAGTTCTGCAGAGCCAGCCAATCTGTCCGCCTGTTCATTTCCCAGCACACCGGCATGCCCCGGAGAAAAGATCCAGGCGATGCTTGTCACCTGTGACCTCCGAAGCGAAGCAAGCCACTCCGCACGAAGCTTGCCCATCCTCACCCTCGTCAGCATGCTTTCTGAGTCAGTTACAATCACGATGTGTGTGTGTGTGTCATATTCTCCATCCAGCGGAGAGCCGCAGTGACTGCCTCCACCTCCATTCTTAAGCTGGATGTTGTGGTATCATATGCCAGGCTCTCCTGCACCAAACGTCGACCATTAGCTTTGGCTATGAACCCCCAGCCACTTCTCTCACCTCTTGACACCGAACCATCTGTGTAGATAATCACATCACCCGAGTGAGCATTGTCCTGAATTAGTTGCTGGATTTCCACTTTCGATGCCCCTCCCTGCACTCCCGGCTTAATGTGATTATAACACTGCACAAGTCTGACTGCTCGGCTGGCACTTCGACCCACTCCTCTCCACGCCTAATGTTCTCCAAGGGGCACACCTGTCTGATCGTATCCTCCGCCTGAGCCATCCATGATTTCCCTCTTATCAGTCGCTGGCCCTTAACTGCGTCCAGCGCCTCATGCAGTGGGCACTATACATATCACATTATACTCTGTATACACTCTGTCCTTGTACTTGTTCTAAACATATCACATTATACTCTGTATACACTCCGCCCTTGTACTTGTTCTAAACATATCACATTATACTCTGTATACACTCCGCCCTTGTACTTGTTCTAAACATATCACATTATACTCTGTATACACTCCGCCCTTGTACTTTTTCTAAACATATCACATTATACTCTGTATACACTCCACCCTTGTACTTGTTCTAAACATATCACATTATACTCTGTATACACTCCGCCCTTGTACTTGTTCTAAACATATCACATTATACTCTGTATACACTCCGCCCTTGTACTTGTTCTAAACATATCACATTATACTCTGTATCCACTCCGCCCTTGTACTTGTTCTAAACATATCACATTATACTCTGTATACACTCCGCCCTTGTACTTGTTCTAAACATATCACATTATACTCTGTATACACTCCGCCCTTGTACTTGTTCTAAACATATCACATTATACTCTGTATACACTCTGTCCTTGTACTTGCACTACACACATCATATTATTCTCTCTGTGTAGACTGCCCCTGTACTTGCACTGCCCACAACACATTATACTTTCTGCCTATATAGACTCCGTCGCTCTACTTGCACTACTGACAATACATAATACTCTGATTGTATAGACTAGGTCCCTGTATCTCTACTACCCACAGAACATTATACTCTCTGTCTGTGTAGACTTGGTCTCTTGTCTCCACTTCCTGCAATGAATCATACTGTCTGTCTCATAAATAATTGATAAACATAATAATTACAAGTGACCAACAACAAGGGTTAGAATTGAATAGTAAGAAGACACAGATTATGGTCATCACTGGGAGGAAGGATATACAAGTAAATGGGCATATTCTTAAGCAAGTGAATCGGTACATTTATCTCGGAACAGTCATAACATCTGATGGGAGATGCCTTGGAGAGATTAGAACAAGAATTACCATTGCGTAAGTAGCCTTTTGCAAGATGAAAACCATACTGGCCCATAAAAAGATATCAATTGAAACGAGAAAAAGAGTGTTGAAATGCTACATAGAACCTATACTTTTGTATGGATGTGAAGCGTGGGCAATGAGCAGACAAGCTGAAAAACATCTGATGGCTGCGGAAGTGTAGTTTCTGAGGAAAATGCAAAGAATACCATGGACAGACAAAAAAAAAACCAATGAACAAGTCCTTCAAGAAACAAATGAAGATCATAAACTGATTAGAAACATTAGACATAGACAGTCCAAATTTTTTGAGCATGTTATGAGAAGAAATTACTTGGATAACCTGGTGACAACTGGCAAGATCGAAGGGAAGAGACCAGGGAGAAGACCGAGAAGTAAATACCTGGATGGCATGGCCACATGGCATAGTCAAGACAGGAACACTGAGCTGATCCACGATTCTGGTGATCGAGTGAGATGGCAAAACATGACCGCCCACGCTTATCGGCATAGCACATGATGGATGGATGGGTAGGACAAATGCCATTTTATCGATAAGGATAACTGTTAAATGTCTGTCATAACCATTTTATTTCATAGATCCCTAGTGGTGTTGACTTAGGTAGTTGTTGTTTCACTGGTTGATTGTCCTGTGGAGTTATCTCATTGGTGCTTCTACCCATATAATGGGCTTATATAACCAATCAAGTTCTACTTATCCATACTTGACCAATAGCTGATACTGTAGCGAAGGAGTTACAAATGTATTCCTGCATACTGTGTTCAAAACACAGCTGCAGGTGTTTTGGAAGCAGACCGCCTTGCGCTGATGTTCATACAATGGTATGAGTGACGGTTGTTCAGAAATCAATGACAAACTACTGAACATAAAACTTGCCAAGAAATCACAAACAGCTCAAAAATGCTGGGGTTGACTTCACAAATACAATGTCATCATTAGCTGTTTTTCTTCATCATTGTTATCATCATCATCATTGTCATCATCATCATTATTGCCATCATCTTCACCATCATCATCTTTATCCCATCACCACCATCAACACCATTATCATCATCATTATCATGAATATCATCATCACCACTAAAGTTATTATCACCTCTGACATTATTATTATCACCACTATCATCATCATCACCACTATCATCATTATTATCATCACCATCATTACTATCATCATTATCATGATCATCATCATCATCACCACTAAAGTCATTATCATCATCATTATCCTCAAATTTATAATTATTATCACCACCACCATCATTATCATCATCATCATAAGTATAATTATTATCACCACCCCCATTACTATCATCATTTTCATCATTATTATCATCATCACCCTCATAATTATCATCACCACAACCATCATCATCACCACTATCATTATTATTATCGCCGCCATCATTATTTTCATTACCAACATTAATATCATCATCATTATTATCACACCGGACATTATTATTCTCTCCTACTTCAACATCACCACTATCATCATCATTATCACCGCCACCAGCACTAACACCCTCCCTGCTCTCAACCTGACCCATAATTCCCACACTGCCACCCTTAGCCACCCCTCTCGAGCAGGGTCTATATGCCAGGTACCAGGCACCTGAGGACACCTGCCCCATTTCACCTGACATCAACAGCAGATCTGTGTCTGAAGACGTCTTCAGCGAGAGAATGAAAGCTGTCATGTGTTTTAACCCCTTGGGTAAGAATATTGTCCCTTATCACAGTTTGTGGATGACATGTTTCAATTTTACTCATCATCATCATCATTATATGCCATGCTGATAAGTGTGGGTGGTTATGTTTCGGCCAGTCGTTGATCAGCTCTATGTTTTTGTCTCGATTATGCCATGGGGCCAAGCCATCCAGATTTTTACTTCTCCTCCTTCCTCTTGTTTTTCCCTCAGTCTTGCCAGTTGTCACCAAAAGTGCTCCAGTTTATTTCTTCTAAAAATGTTCCCAAACAATTTTGACTGTCTGCGTCTAAATTTCTTTGATCAGTTTACGGTTTTCATTTGCTTCTTGTAGGACTTGCTCATTGGTCTGTCTGTTTGTTTTCATTACATCTTCCCTGCGGACGTCGGGTTGGAGACTTTTGGCAACGATACACCTAAAGCCCGTGGAGGAGACATGACTAATCTAGGCCTGACCTCAGCCTGTCTGAGTCCTGTGCTGAATCCTGACCTAGTTACATCCTAATAACCCTCTGTAGATGTGTATTTGTTTGGTCATTTTTTTGTTCATTATATAGTTAGTTTTAGCTAGCTAGCTAGTTAGTTAGTTAGTTAACATGTTAGTTAAATGCCCTGCCATGACATTTAGTCTTTAGGTTGCATTTCCTCGCACTAGGGTAAGGCTTGTACCTTCTCAATTGCACTCCTCTGCCCGAAGCCGTTGGCACAATGTGGCGTGTCGGGTTTGGTGAGCGCTGCCCAACATTCGGCACTAACAGAAAGCAGGTAGTACCATCTACTGTCATACGGTAGCTCAGTCATATCTGACTAAGACTTGACAATGGTTTAGTTGTTAGTTAGTTAGTTAGATAGTTAGTTAGTTAATTAGTTAGTTAGATAGCTAGTTAGGTAGTTTAGTTAGTTTCCTAGGTAGTTAGTTCTGGTCATCAATCTGCCTGACCTAGTTACATCCTAATAACCCTCTCTGTAGATGTGAGGTATCCAGTTCCGGTCATCAATCTGCCTGACCTAGTTACATCCTAATAACCCTCTGTAGATGTGAGGTATCCAGTTCTGGTCATCAATCTGCCTGACCTGGTTACATCCTAATAACCCTCTGTAGATGTGAGGTATCCAGTTCTGGTCATCAATCTGCCTGACATAGTTACATCCTAATAACCCTCTCTATAGATGTGAGGTATCCAGTTCTGGTCATCAATCTGCCTGACATAGTTACATCCTAATAACCCTCTGTAGATGTGAGGTATCCAGTTCTGGTCATCATTCTGCCTGACCTAGTTACATCCTAATAACCCTCTCTATAGATGTGAAGTATCCAGTTCTGGTCATCGGTCTGCGTGACCTAGTTACATCCTAATAACCCTCTCTATAGATGTGAGGTATCCAGTTCTGGTCATCAATCTGCCTGACCTAGTTACATCCTAATAACCCTCTCTATAGATGTGAGGTATCCAGTTCCAGTCATCGATCTGCCTGACCTAGTTACATCCTAATAGCCCTCTCTATAGATGTGAGGTATCCAGTTCTGGTCATCAATCTGCCTGACCTAGTTACATCCTAATAGACCTCTCTATAGATGTGAGGTATCCAGTTCTGGTCATCAATCTGCCTGACCTAGTTACATCCTAATAACCCTCTCTATAGATGTGAGGTATCCAGTTCCGGTCATCAATCTGCCTGAACTAGTTACATCCTAATAGACCTCTCTATAGATGTGAGGTATCCAGTTCTGGTCATCAATCTGCTTGACCTAGTTACATCCTAATAACCCTTTCTATAGATGTGAGGTATCCAGTTCTGGTCATCAATCTGCCTGACCTAGTTAAATTTTAATAACTCTCTCTATAGATGTGAGGTATCCAGTTCTGGTCATCAATCTGCCTGACCTAGTTACATAGTAATAGCCCTCTCTATAGATGTGAGGTATCCAGTTCCGGTCATCAATCTGCCTGACCTAGTTACATCCTAATAGACCTCTCTATAGATGTGAGGTATCCAGTTCTGGTCATCAATCTGCCTGACCTAGTTACATCCTAATAGAGCTCTCTATAGATGTGAGGTATCCAGTTCCGGTCATCGATCTGCCTGGGATTTGGCCTAGGTATGTCAGCATGGCTGAATGGATAAGAGTGAACGTTCTTAAACATCCAGTGTGCTGATACTAAGGTAGATGGTTCAGTCCTTTCACTGTTCAACTGGACTAAAATTATGACTTCTCATTCCTGAACTGGGGACGTAAATTACAAGTACCTCAGAAGTCGGAGTGGTTCGGCCTGGTGGCAAGGGACAATGATAATAGGGAAAGCTAATCCACACACAAAAATGAGTCCAGTACACTAGAAGTAGTAGCACAGTGTTGACTATGCTTGAGTTCAAAGCGAGCGAGCTCAAAAACAAAAGGTCAAGGCTGGTCATGTTTTATCTGTGGGTTTTATGTGTTTCATTGTTTTCTCTGTGGGTTTTATGTGTTTCATTGTTTTCTCTGTGGGTTTTATGTGTTTCATTGTTTTCTCTGTGGGTTTTATGTGTTTCATTGTTTTCTTTTCTGTGGGTTTTATGTGTTTCATTGTTTTCTCTGTGGTTTTATGTGTGTCATGTTTTCTCTGGGTTTTATGTGTTTCATTGTTTTCTCTGTGGGTTTTATGTGTTTCATTGTTTCTTTTCTGTGGGTTTTATGTGTTTCATTGTTTTCTCTGTGGGTTTTATGTGTTTCATTGTTTCTTTTCTGTGGGTTTTATGTGTTTCATTGTTTTCTCTGTGGGTTTTATGTGTGTCATTGTTTTCTCTGGGTTTTATGTGTTTCATTGTTTTCTCTGTGGGTTTTATGTGTTTCATTGTTTCTTTTCTGTGGGTTTTATGTGTTTCATTGTTTTCTCTGTGGGTTTTATGTGTTTCATTGTTTTCTCTGTGGGTTTTATGTGTTTCATTGTTTTCTCTGTGGGTTTTATGTGTTTCATTGTTTTCTCTGTGGGTTTTATGTGTTTCATTGTTTTCTCTGTGGGTTTTATGTGTTTCATTGTTTTCTCTGTGGGTTTTATGTGTTTCATTGTTTCTTTTCTGTGGGTTTTATGTGTTTCATTGTTTTCTCTGTGGGTTTTATGTGTGTCATTGTTTTCTCTGGGTTTTATGTGTTTCATTGTTTTCTCTGTGGGTTTTATGTGTTTCATTGTTTCTTTTCTGTGGGTTTTATGTGTTTCATTGTTTTCTCTGTGGGTTTTATGTGTTTCATTGTTTTCTCTGTGGGTTTTATGTGTTTCATTGTTTCTTTTCTGTGGGTTTTATGTGTGTCATTGTTTTCTCTGTGGGTTTTATGTGTTTCATTGTTTTCTCTGTGGGTTTTATGTGTGTCATTGTTTCTCTCTGTGGGTTTTATGTGTGTCATTGTTTTCTCTGTGGGTTTTATGTGTGTCATTGTTTTCTCTGTGGGTTTTATGTGTTTCATTGTTTCTTTTCTGTGGGTTTTATGTGTTTCATTGTTTTCTCTGTGGGTTTTATGTGTGTCATTGTTTCTCTGGGTTTTATGTGTTTCATTGTTTTTCTCTGTGGTTTTATGTGTTTCATTGTTTCTTTTCTGTGGGTTTTATGTGTTTCATTGTTTTCTCTGTGGGTTTTATGTGTCATTGTTTTATCTGTGGGTTTTATGTGTTTCATTGTTTTCTCTGTGGGTTTTATGTGTTTCATTGTTTTCTCTGTGGGTTTTATGTGTGTCATTGTTTTTTCTGTGGGTTTATGTGTGTTCATTGTTTTCTCTGGTGGTTTTATGGTGTGTCATTGTTTCTTTTCTGTGGGTTTTATGTGTGTCATTGTTTTCTCTGTGGGTTTTATGTGTGTCATTGTTTTCTCTGGGTTTTATTGTTTTCATTGTTTTCTCTGTGGGTTTTATGTGTTTCATGTTTCTTTCTGTGGGTTTTATGTGTTTCATTGTTTTCTCTGTGGGTTTTATGTGTCATTGTTTTCTCTGTGGGTTTTTATGTGTTTCATTGTTTTCTCTGTGGGTTTTATGTGTGTCATTGTTTTTCTCTGTGGGTTTTATGTGTTTGTTTTCTCTGTGAGTTTTGTGTTTTATTGTTTTCTCTGTGGGTTTTATGTGTTTCATTGTTTTCTCTGTGGATTTTATGTGTTCCATTGTTTTCTCTGTGGGTTTTATGTGTTTCATTGTTTTCTCTGTGGGTTTTATGTGTTTCATTGTTTCTTTTCTGTGGGTTTTATGTGTGTCATTGTTTTCTCTGTGGGTTTTTATGTGTTTCATTGTTTTCTCTGTGGGTTTATGTGTGTCATTGTTTTCTCTGTGGGTTTTTATGTGTTTCATTGTTATTTTCTGTGGGTTTTAGTGTTTCATTGTTTTCTCTGTGGGTTTTATGTGTGTCATTGTTTTTCTCTGGGTTTTATGTGTTTCATTGTTTCTCTCGTGGGGTTTTATGTGTTTCATTGTTTCTTTTCTGTGGGTTTTATGTGTTTCATTGTTTTCTCTGTGGGTTTTATGTGTCATTGTTTTATCTGTGGGTTTTATGTGTCTTCATTGTTTTCTCTGTGGGTTTTATGTGTTTCATTGTTTTCTCCTGTGGGTTTATGTGTGTCATTGTTTTTTCTGTGGTGTTTTATGTGTGTCTATTGTTTTCTCTGTGGGTTTTATGTGTGTCATTGTTTTCTCTGTGGGTTTTATGTGTTTCATTGTTTCTTTTCTGTGGGTTTTATGTGTGTCATTGTTTTCTCTGTGGTGTTTTATGTGTGTCATTGTTTTCTGTGGGTTTTATGTGTTTCATTGTTTTCTCTGTGGGTTTTATGTGTTTCATTGTTTCTTTTCTGTGGGTTTTATGTGTTTCATTGTTTTCTCTGTGGGTTTTATGTGTCATTGTTTTATCTGTGGGTTTTATGTGTTTCATTGTTTTCTCTGTGGGTTTTATGTGTTTCATTGTTTTCTCTGTGGGTTTTATGTGTTTGTTTTCTCTGTGAGTTTTATGTGTTTTATTGTTTTTCTCTGTGGGTTTTATGTGTTTCATTGTTTTCTCTGTGGATTTTATGTGTTTCATTGTTTTCTCTGTGTGTTTTATTGTGTTTCATTGTTTTCTCTGTGGGTTTTATGTGTTTCATTGTTTTCTCTGTGGGTTTTATGTGTTTCATTGTTTTCTCTGTGGGTTTTATGTGTTTAATTGTTTCTTTTCTGTGGGTTTTATGTGTGTCATTGTTTTCTCTGTGGGTTTTATGTGTTTCATTGTTTTCTCTGTGGGTTTTATGTGTGTCATTGTTTTTCTCTGTGGGTTTTATGTGTTGTCATTGTTTTCTCTGTGGGTTTTATGTGTGTCATTGTTTTCTCTGTGGGTTTTATGTGTTTCATTGTTTTCTTTTTCTGTGGGTTTTATGTGTTTCATTGTTTTCTCTGTGGGTTTTATGTGTGTCATTGTTTTTCTCTGGGTTTTATGTGTTTCATTGTTTTTCTCTGTGGGTTTTATGTGTTTCATTGTTTCTTTTCTGTGGGTTTTATGTGTGTCATTGTTTTCTCTGTGGGTTTTATGTGTTTCATTGTTTTATCTGTGGGTTTTATGTGTGTCATTGTTTTCTCTGTGGGTTTTATGTGTGTCATTGTTTTCTCTGTGGGTTTTATGTGTTTCATTGTTTCTTTTCTGTGGGTTTATGTGTGTCATTGTTTTCTCTGTGGGTTTTATGTGTGTCATTGTTTTCTCTTGGGTTTTATGTGTTTCATTGTTTTCTCTGTGGGTTTTATGTGTTTCATTGTTTCCTTTTCTGTGGGTTTATGTGTGTCATTGTTTTCTCTGTGGGTTTTATGTGTCATTGTTTTTCTCTGTGGGTTTTTATGTGTTTCATTGTTTTCTCTGTGGGTTTTATGTGTGTCATTGTTTTCTCTGTGGGTTTTATGTGTTTGTTTTCTCTGTGAGTTTTATGTGTTTTATTGTTTTTTCTCTGTGGGTTTTATGTGTTTCATTGTTTTTCTCTGTGGGTTTTATGTGTGTCATTGTTTTCTCTGTGGGTTTTATGTGTGTCATTGTTTTCTCTGTGGGTTTTATGTGTGTCATTGTTTTCTCTGTGGGTTTTATGTGTTTCATTGTTTCTTTTCTGTGGGTTTTATGTGTTTCATTGTTTTCTCTGTGGGTTTTATGTGTGTCATTGTTTTCTCTGGGTTTTATGTGTTTCATTGTTTTCTCTGTGGGTTTTATGTGTTTCATTGTTTCTTTTCTGTGGGTTTTATGTGTTTCATTGTTTTCTCTGTGGGTTTTATGTGTCATTGTTTTATCTGTGGGTTTTATGTGTTTCATTGTTTTCTCTGTGGGTTTTATGTGTTTCATTGTTTTCTCTGTGGGTTTTATGTGTGTCATTGTTTTTTCTGTGGGTTTTATGTGTGTCATTGTTTTCTCTGTGGGTTTTATGTGTGTCATTGTTTTCTCTGTGGGTTTTATGTGTTTCATTGTTTCTTTTCTGTGGGTTTTATGTGTGTCATTGTTTTCTCTGTGGGTTTTATGTGTGTCATTGTTTTCTCTGGGTTTTATGTGTTTCATTGTTTTCTCTGTGGGTTTTATGTGTTTCATTGTTTCTTTTCTGTGGGTTTTATGTGTTTCATTGTTTTCTCTGTGGGTTTTATGTGTCATTGTTTTCTCTGTGGGTTTTATGTGTTTCATTGTTTTCTCTGTGGGTTTTATGTGTGTCATTGTTTTCTCTGTGGGGTTTTATGTGTTTGTTTTCTCTGTGATTTTATGTGTTTTATTGTTTCTCTGTGGGTTTTATGTGTTTCATTGTTTTCTCTGTGGATTTTATGTGTTTCATTGTTTCTCTGTGGGTTTTATGTGTTTCATTGTTTTCTCTGTGGGTTTTATGTGTTTTCATTGTTTCTTTTCTGTGGGTTTTATGTGTGTCATGTTTTCTCTGTGGGTTTTATGTGTTTCATTGTTTCTCTGTGGGTTTTATGTGTGTCATTGTTTTCTCTGTGGGTTTTATGTGTGTCATTGTTTTCTCTGTGGGTTTTATGGTGTCATTGTTTTCTCTGTGGGTTTTATGTGTTTCATGTTTCTTTTCTGTGGGTTTTATGTGTTTCATGTGTTTTCTCTGTGGTTTTATGTGTGTCATTGTTTTCTCTGGGTTTTATGTGTTTCATTGTTTTCTCTGTGGGTTTTATGTTGTTTCATTGTTTCTTTTCTGTGGGTTTTATGTGTTTCATTGTTTTCTCTGTGGGTTTTATTTGTCATTGTTTTATCTGTGGGTTTTATGTGTTTCATTGTTTTCTCTGTGGGTTTTATGTGTTTCATTGTTTTCTCTGTGGGTTTTATGTGTGTCATTGTTTTTTCTGTGGGTTTTATGTGTGTCATTGTTTTCTCTGTGGGTTTTATGTGTGTCATTGTTTTCTCTGTGGGTTTTATGTGTTTCATTGTTTCTTTTCTGTGGGTTTTATGTGTGTCATTGTTTTCTCTGTGGGTTTTATGTGTGTCATTGTTTTCTGTGGGTTTTATGTGTTTCATTGTTTTCTCTGTGGGTTTTATGTGTTTCATTGTTTCTTTTCTGTGGGTTTTATGTGTTTCATTGTTTTCTCTGTGGGTTTTATGTGTCATTGTTTTATCTGTGGGTTTTATGTGTTTCATTGTTTTCTCTGTGGGTTTTATGTGTTTCATTGTTTTCTCTGTGGGTTTTATGTGTTTGTTTTCTCTGTGAGTTTTATGTGTTTTATTGTTTTCTCTGTGGGTTTTATGTGTTTCATTGTTTTCTCTGTGGATTTTATGTGTTTCATTGTTTTCTCTGTGTGTTTTATGTGTTTCATTGTTTTCTCTGTGGGTTTTATGTGTTTCATTGTTTTCTCTGTGGGTTTTATGTGTTTCATTGTTTTCTCTGTGGGTTTTATGTGTTTAATTGTTTCTTTTCTGTGGGTTTTATGTGTGTCATTGTTTTCTCTGTGGGTTTTATGTGTTTCATTGTTTTCTCTGTGGGTTTTATGTGTGTCATTGTTTTCTCTGTGGGTTTTATGTGTGTCATTGTTTTCTCTGTGGGTTTTATGTGTGTCATTGTTTTCTCTGTGGGTTTTATGTGTTTCATTGTTTCTTTTCTGTGGGTTTTATGTGTTTCATTGTTTTCTCTGTGGGTTTTATGTGTGTCATTGTTTTCTCTGGGTTTTATGTGTTTCATTGTTTTCTCTGTGGGTTTTATGTGTTTCATTGTTTCTTTTCTGTGGGTTTTATGTGTGTCATTGTTTTATCTGTGGGTTTTATGTGTGTCATTGTTTTCTCTGTGGGTTTTATGTGTGTCATTGTTTTCTCTGTGGGTTTTATGTGTTTCATTGTTTCTTTTCTGTGGGTTTTATGTGTGTCATTGTTTTCTCTGTGGGTTTTATGTGTGTCATTGTTTTCTCTGGGTTTTATGTGTTTCATTGTTTTCTCTGTGGGTTTTATGTGTTTCATTGTTTCTTTTCTGTGGGTTTTATGTGTGTCATTGTTTTCTCTGTGGGTTTTATGTGTCATTGTTTTCTCTGTGGGTTTTATGTGTTTCATTGTTTTCTCTGTGGGTTTTATGTGTGTCATTGTTTTCTCTGTGGGTTTTATGTGTTTGTTTTCTCTGTGAGTTTTATGTGTTTTATTGTTTTCTCTGTGGGTTTTATGTGTTTCATTGTTTTCTCTGTGGATTTTATGTGTTTCATTGTTTTCTCTGTGGGTTTTATGTGTTTCATTGTTTTCTCTGTGGGTTTTATGTGTTTCATTGTTTTCTCTGTGGGTTTTATGTGTGTCATTGTTTTCTCTGTGGGTTTTATGTGGTTCATTGTTTTATCTGTGGGTTTTATGTGTGTCATTGTTTTCTCTGTGGGTTTTATGTGTTTCATTGTTTTCTCTGTGGGTTTTATGTGTTTCATTGTTTCTTTTCTGTGGATTTTATGTGTTTCATTGTTTTCTCTGTGGGTTTTATGTGTTTCATTGTTTTCTCTGTGGATTTTATGTGTTTCATTGTTTTCTCTGTGGGTTTTATGTGTTTCATTGTTTTCTCTGTGGGTTTTATGTGTTTCATTGTTTTCTCTGTGGGTTTTATGTGTTTCATTGTCAGCAGGCTCCAACCCAACACCCAGGGGAAGTGTCAAAGCAGGAAATATGTATTAATACTCAATTTATCATCAGGTCTTAGTAAGATATGACTGAGCTACCGTATGACAGTAGATGGTATAACCTGCTTTGTGTTAGCACCAAATTTTGGGTGACACTTACCAAACCTGACACCCCCCATTGTGCCATTGGCTTCTAGTGGAGGAGTGCAATTGGGAGAGTACAAGCCTTACCCTGGTGCAAGGAAATTAAACCTAAAGACTTAATGACAGGGCAGACCCTAAGCCTTGACCAGCAACTGGTCTAGGATGGAAGCTCCGACAGATGGACAGTTAGAGAATTGCTTTGCTAATCTGACAGCTTCTGCAGCTTGTCTTGTTCCAGACGTGTTGGTGTTACCTTTCCTCTGGAGTAAACTAGGCAGGCCGAGAGAGGGATCATGCTGCATGGGCAACTCATGGTCTCTAAATTCAGCCCAGGCAATGTGTTATGGAGTGGTATAACTTTATTTACAAACTGTTGTCTGTCAAGATGGCAAGGTACATGTCAGTACTCAATTAGCATATAAGGTAGGAATGATGTGGAAGTTGCAGAAATTTGGTTTTATAGAAGAATGATGGGAACATCTGTGTGGATAGAAAGAGCTACGGAGATATCTTGAAAGAAGCTAACTCACACAGAGAACTGGTTACTCACACTAGAAGAAGACAGTCCTCATTCTTTGGGCATGTCATGAAAAGGAAAGCCGGAGCATGTTGTCACAATAGAAAAGTTGGAGGGGAAGAGCGGCAAGAGAAGACCTAGAGAGAAGACGCTGGACAGTTTGGCATCATGGCATGGAGGAACATCGGTCTCAGAAATGATTCACAGCATAAAAGACAGAATGTTGTAGACAGACATGATCATCAACGCCACATGGTAATGACTATAAGAAAAAGCTGCTGTGTGATTCACAGCGTTCTGTGGTGAGCATCCAACCTTGCAAAATACCCCCATGGCTTGTGCATTCATCACTCCTGGCCTTCACATGGCAAAACTATTTCAACTAACAGGAGAAAGGGCGACAGCGAATCTCTGGCACTGTAAAACTAGACTTTTCTAATTATGTATATACGTACATACATGCTTAGATACGTGTAAAAAAGTCCTTTATTTACTTAATTACATTTTGTTTGTCCTTTGGGCTCCAGACAAGGGAGCACCTAGTTAAACTGTCTTCAGGTTTTCTCAATGTGTGTCCTTTCCAGAGCCAGCAAAATGACTTAGCTCTGTTGATTTTGTTTCACAGAAAAAATTGATTTCACATCGCTGGGATACCCCAACTTAGAGGAACAGTACAGCTCCCCTGATATCGCACAGAAGATTGAGTTTATGAGACTCCAGGCACAGGTACAGAGATAATGGGGTTGAGTAGATTAATCTCTAGCATGTTGTTGTGGGTGGATTTGATTGAAGTGGTTTAAATGGGAAAGTGTCAGTGTGAATTATTAAACAGTAATTGTTCTGTTTGTATGGGTCGGTAAATCATGACTGGTCATGTATGGATCAGTACGTAAATCATGACTGGTAATGTATGGATCAGTATGTAAATCATGACTGGTCATGTATGGATCAGTACGTAAATCATGACTGGTCATGTATGGATCAGTACGTAAATCATGACTGGTCATGTATGGATCAGTACGTAAATCATGACTGGTAATGTATGGATCAGTACGTAAATCATGACTGGTCATGTATGGATCAGTACATAAATCATGACTGGTCATGTATGGATCAGTACGTAAATCATGACTGGTCATGTATGGATCAGTACATAAATCATGACTTATGTGGATCAGTAAATCATGACTTATCTTGTGACTATAGATTTGTTTGGTTTGTTGATCAGGTACAAGTAAAACGTCATAAGATTGATGTGGCAAAACTCAAGGCCAACATTCGTGTCATTGACAAGGACGTGCCTCGCACAGACCGTGACCAGGAGTTTTTCAAGTCAGTTCAAGCTTTTATCTACTCAGTTTTATAGATGTTAGTTAGTTAGCTATTATTTGTTTGGTCATTTGTTTGTTCATTATATGGTTAGTTTTAGCTAGCTAGTTTGTTAGTTAGTTAGTTAGTTAGTTAGTTAGTTAGTCAGTTATTTAGTTATTTGTTGTGTACTAGCTCCCACCCTCTTTTGAATATACTTTTCACTTCTACTGAAATATGCCTTTCGTGATCAGGATGGTGGTATATACATTCACTCACGCTCAGATGGCGGCCTCTACAATGCTCAGAGATTGAAGGCCAAAACCAAAATTAGGAGGGTACTGATCAGAGAGCTGCTTTTTGCAGATGATGCTGCAGTTACGACCCACTCTGAGGAAGAATTGCAATGTCTACTATCTGCATTCTCCAATGCTTGTTCTGAATTTGGTTTAACAATTAGCAAAAAGAAGACACAGATTATGTCACAAGGTGCACATGGGGTACCATCAATCTTTATTGACGACGCCGAACTAGAGATGGTAGACCATTTTACATATCTAGGATCAGTGGTAAATAGCAAATTATCCCTAGATCAGGAAATCAACATCCGGATTGGTAAGGCAGCAACAACAATGAACAGGTTAAGAAAAAGAGTCTAGGAAAACAGGAAGCTTACTGCAAAAACAAAAGTCCTTGTCTATCAAGCCTGTGTCCTTAGTGCTCTCCTTTATGGCAGTGAAACCTGGACAACTTACTCACACCAAGAGAAACGTTTAAACAGCTTTCATATGCGGTGTCTGCGAAGAATTCTTGGTATTAAGTGACAAGACAAAATCACAAATACTGAAGTATTGGAAAGATCAGGTGTTGTGACAGTTTATTCCATTCTCAGTCTTTGTAGACTTAGATGGATAGGACATCTTAGGAGGATGGATGATGGTAGAATACCAAAGGACATCGTTTTTGGTGAATTACAGATGGGTAAGAGATCTCAGGGTCGGCCTCTACTACGATACAAAGATGTGTATAAGCGGGACATGATTGATACAGGCATTGATAATGCACATTGGGAGCAAGTCGCCGCTGAACGTGTTGCATGGAGGGCAAACATCAGAAATGGAATAAAGACAAAGGACAAAATTATTGCAGATAAGTCACACACCGAGCGTTTGAGACGTAAGATGGTGCATGATGGTGGAAATGACCACGTGTTCACATGCACCCACTGTGAACGGACATTTACAGCGCAAATTGGCCTTATCAGTCACATTCGCTACCGCCATAGGTAAAAGTTATTATGCCTTTTTAAAGCACAAACTATCGTCTGTCAAGACGGCAAGGTGCCAATATATTTAGTTATTTGACTGGTACCTTGCCATCTTGACAGACGATAGTTTGTAAAATGGAGTTAAAACTCTCCAAAACGCAAAGCCTGGGTTGAATTTAGAGACCATGTGTTGCCCATGCAGCATGATCCCTCCTGCCCAGTTTACTCCAGAGGAAAGGTAACACCCATATGTTTGGAACAAGGCAAGCTGCAGAAGCTGCCGGATCAGCAAAGCAATACTCTGTCCACCTGTTGAAGCTTCCATCCTAGACCAGTTGCCGACCAAGGCTTAGGGCCTGGTCTGCCCTGCCATGACATTTAGTCTTTAGGTTGCATTTCCTCACACTAGGGTAAGGCTTGTACCTTCTCAATTGCACTCCTCTGCCCAAAGCCGTTGGCACAATGTGGGATGTCAGGTTTGGTGAGCACTGCCCAACATTCGGCGCTAACAGAAAGCAGGTAGTAGCGTCTACTGTCATATGGTAGCTCAGTTATATTTGACTACGACCTGACACTGGTTTAGTTAGTTAGTTAGTTAGTTTAGTTAGTTAGTTAGTTAGTTAGTTAGTTAGATAGCTAGTTAGGTAGTTTAGTTAGTTACCTAGGTAGATAAGTAGGTAGTTTAGTTAGTTACCTAGGTAGATAGGTAGTTAGTTAGTTAGGTAGTTAGTCAGTCAGTTGACACATTATCCTTACCACACATCAAGCCATTCAGTCTATAAGTGCTCAGATCCAGTCCTCAGTATCTCAGTCAGCATGTAGCGACTGACGACGCCAGTTGTAAAGTTTGCGAGCTGAGCTTGAGAACAGTTGAGTTGAATTGAGTTGAGTCATGAACTCAGTTGAGTCACAGCACTTGAGTCATTCCTATACATGATCTGTTCTCATCTACAACAACTAGTGAAGAGTCCCAATAGTAATAGTGCTAGTTTCAGCCTGATTATATGTCTGTCTGGTCTTTCCTTGAAGTTTTGATTGTCAGCCAGATCCTCTGCTCGCTCCCTGCAGCACCATTCTCTCCAAGTTGTGAATATCTACCCGTTCTGCACAATACATATGATTCCAAAGGCCCCCGAACACATTTGCCTTATTATGCACCAATACCCCAACCAATCTGTCCATCTGCTCATTTCCTACCCACCCCAGCATGTCCTGGAGGGGTCAAATCCAGCAGATACTCTCTATTTTTTATTGTTAAATTGAAGCCTGCCACTCTTCCAGAAGCATGCCAATCTTCAACTTTCACATTATACTTTGTGAACCCATTACAATTATGACATGCACGTGCTGTTTTTACTCCAGCCAAAGGAAATTCGCAGTAACCACCTCCACCTCCATTCTTAGACTAGATGTTGTGTCTCAAATTGGATCGAACACAAAACTACTGGATTAGAAGGCGAGTATGCTAGCTACCTCCATGCTGTCATGACTGCCATGTTACTCTGCGGCTGCTCTTACATTTATTCTTGTGAAAACTGTCATGGCTTTCCCTGGTGTTCCACATGCTTTTCATCATCTTTCTTTCAGTGATAACCTATTTTGTACTGTGTCTTTCTGTGCAGGGGTAAAGGCAACCCTCGACTGTCCGAGTTGCGGGAAATTCTGATCACATTCTCCGCCTATCATGACCACCTGGGCTACGCACAAGGCATGAATGATATACTGTCCAGGTTTTTGTTTGTCATGCGGTCTGAGGTAAGCCAGCAAACCAGTTGAAGTTTAAACACATACAAAATCCTTTTTCTTTGGTAATGCTATGACCATTGTTTATGAGGTGTTGAGAAATCGATAAAACACCTTTTAACACCTCCTAAAATATGGCCGTAGCGTGACTAAAGATAAAGCGTTTTGTATACTGATTTCGATAAACAATAAATGATTGCTCAAATATAGTGAGGTGTTAGCAATTAGGCGGTTCCAGCCAATTTTGTGCAAACAGAAAGAGTTTGTGTTAAATTTAAAATGACCGTGGGGATAACAGATGTTCCACATTCAAACAATACTTGTGATTATGTGTTTTAATTGTTTCAGCTCAAGTATTATTCATTTATTTACTCCATATGATATATAACTCTGCAGTATGACGAGATGCAGTGAAATATGTCAGGCATAAACCGTGCAGCATATTGTTTGTGTCTTCTGTGTTTACATTCACTGAGGGAATACATTGTTTTGAACCCATTGAAGTCTCTATAGTCTTTGTCTGACTGGGTAGTTCTTGTCAGAAATCTAGTGATTTCTCTAGTAAATTTTTGTTAATTGTAACTTGGTGCATCCACAGGGGTGGGTTCAGAACCTGGTTAAGGTGTTCCATGCTGCTACCCTGTAATAAGCTAGTTACATGGATTGCTGATCTCCCTGGCCAAGGGGTTCATGACATTGTTCGTAATTCCGTATATCCACGTGGATAAAACAGCAGCTGCGAGATTCGGCAGCGGATCATGCCTTGCTAGTAACTTACGGGGATATGTGAGCTGGTCATTCAGAAACCAATGGCAAACTACTGAATGTAAGACTTGCCTAGTACATCAACAGCAACTGAAATATGCTGATGTTGACTGCAACGTCCTATAAGGGATAGGCAACATAAAAAAATAAAATAAAAACATGGATTTACCCAGAGTCTCCATGGTAGAGTTATATTAAAAGTGTGTTATGACATGTCATGTTGTACCATGTCATGTTGAGTCATGTCATGTTGTGTCATCTCAAGTTGTGTCATATCATGTCATGCTATGTTACACTGATATTTCAGGTGGAGACCTACTGGTGTTTTAAAACGTACATCGAAAAAATTGGCAATGATTTCATGGAGGAGGGTATGATACGGAAAGTTGGTGAGATATTTTCTTTGTTCAACGTCTAAAAGCTACTGAAATGTTTACGTTGTTGACTTGTTGAATGTCTAAAAGCTACTGAAATGTTCACTTTGTTGACTTGTAGAATGTCTAAAAGCTACTGAAATGTTCACTTTGTTGACTTGTTGAATGTCTAAAAGCTACTGAAATTGTTCACTTTGTTGACTTGTTGAATGTCTAAAAGCTACTGAAATGTTCATTTTGTTAACTTGTTGAATGTCTAAAAGCTACAGAAATGTTCACTTTGTTGACTTGTTGAATGTCTAAAAGCTACTGAAATGTTCACTTTGTTGACTTGTTGAATGTCTCAAAGCTACTGAAATGTTCACTTTGTTGACTTGTTGAATGTCTAAAAGCTACTGAAATGTTCACTTTGTTGACTTGTTGAATGTCTAAAAGCTACTGAAATGTTCACTTTGTTGACTTGTTGAATGTCTAAAAGCTACTGAAATGTTCACTTTGTTGACTTGTTGAATGTCTAAAAGCTACTGAAATGTTCACTTTGTTGACTTGTTGAATGTCTAAAAGCTACTGAAATGTTCACTTTGTTGGACTTGTTGAATGGTCTAAAAGCTACTGAAATGTTCACTTTGTTGACTTGTTGAATGTCTAAAAGCTACTGAAATGTTCACTTTGTTGACTTGTTGAATGTCTAAAAACTACTGAAATGTTCATTTTGTTGACTTGTTGAATGTCTAAAAGCTACTGAAATGTTCACTTTGTTGACCTGTTGAATGTCTAAAAGCTACTGAAATGTTCACTTTGTTGACTTGTTGAATGTCTAAAAGCTACTGAAATGTTCATTTTGTTGACTTGTTGAATGTCTAAAAGCTACTGAAATGTTCATTTTGTTGACTTGTTGAATGTCTAAAAGCTACTGAAATGTTCACTTTGTGACTGTTGAATGTCTAAAAGCTACTGGAAACTGTTCACATTGTTTGACTGTTGAATGTCTAAAAGCTACTGAAATGTTCACTTTGTTGACTTGTTGAATGTCTAAAAGCTACTGAAATGTTCACTTTGTTGACTTGTGAATGTCTAAAAGCTACTGAAATGTTCACTTTGTTGACTTGTTGAATGTCTAAAAGCTACTGAAATGTTCACTTTGTTGACTTGTTGAATGTCTAAAAGCTACTGAAATGTTCACTTTGTTGACTTGTTGAATGTCTAACAGCTACTGAAATGTTCATTTTGTTGACTTGTTGAATGTCTAACAGCTACTGAAATGTTCATTTTGTTGACTTGTTGAATGTCTAAAAGCTACTGAAATGTTCATTTTGTTGACTTGTTGAATGTCTAAGAGCTACTAAAATGTTCATTTTGTTGACTTGTTGAATATCTAAAAGCTACTGAAATGTTCACTTTGTTGACTTGTTGAATGTCTAAAAGCTACTGAAATGTTTACATTGTTAACTTAGAGTTGAGACTCATCAGAGTCTCTTTGGTTCATACCCTCAGAAACAGTTTCCAATCTGAACCACATAAATTGACTTCTAAGGATATGGATCATCAACAGGCTACTAATTCACTATTTAGGTTTATGAAGGCAACTATCTGTCTCTCCTCATCCTCCTTCATCTTCAACTCCACCTCCTCCTCCTCCTCCTTCACCACCACCTCCTGCTTCATCTCCTGTAGAACTTGTGTGGCTGAAAACAGAACTACAACTGATATGTCATTTCTAAAACTAGGCATCTGATTTGGCTTTACTGTATAAATGTTCTGGGATATGAGGATAGTAACTGGTGACCTAACCTCCACAAGCTGTGAAGTATTAATATGTTTTTGGACTTGATTCCTCAGAGCTGGTCAGGTTGTTGCTTCAGGAGATGGACCCAGAGTTACAAAAGCATCTGGACAAGATTGAACTCGGCAACCTGTTCTTCTGTCACAGGTAGGGTCACTGTCATCTGTGTGGCTGGTAGACAGCAACTCTGTAGCTAACTTATGGCAATTGTGTGGTTATTTTATAACAACTGTGTGGCTAACTTATGGCAACTCTATTGCTAACAAACAAACTTTATTTTTAAAGGGTCACAAATTGGGCATGCAGGCCCATCTTGCATTCGGTCCTTCCAATCACTCATCTTTTGTACATCAATTAACTATTGTGCATGCTACATTCACATAGGAAAAACAAAACATTGTCAAATGAATGTTGTAAACATAAACAATGCATATTACCATGTTATGAGACAGGCAGACTCAAATACACACACACATGCCTAAATATATACATACATTCTAGCATACATACTTACATCATTTACACAAACTCTCACAGTCATGCACCTACTCAATAACACACAGATACATGTTCCCTCGCAATACACATACTCGCTCACAATCACAAGCTCACTAATAAACATGTACATATACATATATAAATACTCTCTCTCTCTCTCTCTCTCTCTCTCTCTCTCTCTCTCTCTCTCTCTCTCTCTCTCTCTCTCTCTCTCTCTCTCTCTCTCTCTCTCTCTCTCTCCCTGTCTCCCTCTCTCCCTCCCTGTCTCCCTCTCTCTCTCTCTCTCTCTCTCTCTCTCTCTCATATATGACTAGCACTGTGCCGTCTTGATAGACAGTAGTTTGTAAAATGGAGTTATGCCTCTCCATAGGGCAAAGCCTTGGCTTAATTTAGAGACCATGTGTTGCCCATACAGCATGATCCCTCTCTCGGTCTGCCTAGTTTACTCCAGAGGAAAGGTAACACCAATACATCTGGAAGAAGACAAGCTGGTAGAAGCTGCCAGATCAGCAAAGCAATGCTCTAACTGTCCACCTGTTGGAGCTTTGATCCTAGACCAGTTGCCAACCAATGCTTAGGGCCTGATCTGCCCTGCTATGACAGCTAACATATAGCAACATTGTAGTTAACATATAGCTGCAGAAGCTTACTTATAGCAACTCTGTAGCTGTTAGCAACTCTATAGCTAAGATATAGCAACAGTAATAGTATAGTAACTCTGTAGATAACATATAGCAACTCTATAGCTAACATATAGTAACTCTGTAGTTAACACAATACCGAAGTGTTTGAAAGATTGGGTGGTGTAGCAGTTTGTTCCATGCTCAGTCTTCGTAGACTTCATAGTGAGTAAGCAGGACATGAGTGAAACAGGCATTGATATTGATTTTTGGAGCAAGTTGCCGCTGACCATATTGCATGGAGGAAAAAGATCAGAAATGGAATAAAGACAAAAGAGAAAATGATTGCAGATAGATGGGATGTTTTTCTGTCGGGGGGGGCAAAAAGAAAATCCTAACCTGCACAGTTCGCGGCGACTGCACTAGCCAGGCGGCCTTAATTCCCCAAGCTCAAAGACCCCTCTGCCATACACCGCAAGGTACAATATTGGCAGTAAATGAGTTTTTTGACAGAACGAATGAACAAACTTTATTTTCAAAGGATTAAGAATTGGGCACGCTGGCCCGTCTAACATTCTGCCCTTCTATCACTCTCTTTCATACATTAGTTCATTCACACATCATTCAAGGCTATCAGAGAACAGCAACAATACAGATGAATGAGGAGAACATTTACAGAACTGCAGAAGATAGCAGACAGGCACAATGGTGGATAAAGGACAAAAGAAGACTAGTGTAGCAATAGTGAAAACATGTAGTTTCGTTATTTTAAAAAAATAAATGACGTAAACACCCGTTATGGGTCTGTAATGCGCTTATGGCTATCACATTCTTAAAGGGCTGCCTCATTTTGTTTACTGTCCGTTACATGCTCTGATATGCAAAACATGCGGTGTTGTATGCATGCAGAATGTAAGGTAACCACTCGTACATTTATGATATTTTAGACCATTCCCAGAAGAACTGCAATACTGGGACGACCTCTGATGACAGCGAGGCAAGCCCCGGGCATGTCGTCTCGTTCCAAAAATCAGTTTAATATCGTAGTGACCGAATCGGCTACGTATCAGATATTAAGCTGATAAGAACAGATTTTTTTTGCACATTGATCCCCCTTCAAGGAATACTGTCATTTATTCTGTCTCAATACATGTTCATTAGTCTTGACCAGAGGGAGAATTTATGTTCATACAAGAATTACATAGCAAAGAACTCATTTCCATGCCATGAGGCATATGGTGCCTGGCCCATATTTTTACATACCAACTGGCAATCAATGGGTGATGTGGGCACGCAGGCCACTTTTTACTTCCCACATTTCCTAGCACCCTTTTAAGACTGAGTTGATCTAGCAGTCCAGGTGATTTAAAAAAAAAAAAAACCTTTCCCTTGTCTTATACTTATATATAAAGTTCTACTTTCTTTGGTCTCTTCCAGGCAATCATCCTAATTTGCTTTCATATTACAAGACTCACCGCCATACAACAGAAGGGGTTTCACATAAAATATCAACTCTCTTTTTGACATTCAATGAATGTTATGACTGTCCCCAAACACTGGTATTTATTGACTTAGCTAAGCATTTTTCCTTCTACTGTAATATCATATTTTGGTGTTATCTTCCCCTGTTTCCATTTTCTTGTTATTAAAGACCTTTTTTACACTGTCCATGGTGGCATCATGGTTAGTGAGCTTGCCTGCCAAGACTGTGGTTCAGGTTCAATCCTCAGATGAGGTAGGATTATTTGTCCTTTGCCTTTTTCTATAATGTCCAAGAGCTGGAGATCTTTTGTGTTTTCAGCTATCCATACTGTCCTCTGCGTATCGCAAATTGTTTATATTATAACCTCCTACTCTTATTCCCATCTGTCTTTGATCATGCTCATGATTATTTTAACATATATAAACTGGTTCTAAAAATACACTTCTAGGATTGATTGTGTGCAACATTTCTAGAATCATCCATCTGCACATCCGTGTCAGTACTTGAGACATGCGAGTCACCTGATATCTCTGCAGACGGTTGCTGTTGACAGTTTTCATTGGCCAGTGTCTCTACAGATGGCTGTTGTTGACAGGTTTCATTGGCCAGTGTCTCTACAGATGGCTGTTGTTGACAGGTTTCATTGGCCAGTGTCTCTACAGATGGCTGCTGTTGACAGTTTTCACTGGCCAGTATATCAACAGATGGCTGTTGTTTACAGTTTTCACTGGCAAACCTTTCTACAAATGGTGGCTGTTGGCAGTTTTTACTGGTTAATGACTCTGCATATGATTGCTGTTGGCAGTTTCCAACTGCTGAACTTGCCATAATAGGTATAGTAAGTCTATCTGAAGGACAAGGTGCATCTTGCTGAGATGACGATCCTTCCACTTTCACTAGCACCAGAACTTAAGACAGGACTGTCTGATGTGGGATTGTCACAGGCACCTGCACATGGCTGCACATCTGAACCTTGGCTTTCTGTCTGTTCCGGACTCTTTCCTGTAAGCATGTTGACAACTTTTACCCATGGCTTCTGTGGGCCTTCTAGTCTTGCCTGGTCAAAGTTATGAAGCTGTAATGTCCGCAACCAGTTAAACATAACTTTGTCTGTCTTTTCCTGCGAGACAATGTGGGAGATGATATGTTCCTCCTTGAATTTCTGAAGAATCTCCTGGTACAGAGTCCAATCAATGCGCTCATGCACCCCATCAGATCCAAACTTTTTGTTGTAGCCATCAGCATGAAGTGCTTCCAGGACTAGGCCAAGTCCAGGTGCCTTTGAAATGTCTACCTTCTCTGGTCCCCATGAAGCTTCTATTGTGGACTCTCCGCAGTAACCCCGGAAGATGGCTATTGTCAGACCTATCATTTTACTTATATGATGTAACATGAAACTTTGCCCTTTCACCTCAATGGTCACGAACTCGATTCCTTCTCTGATATAAGGCCCTGAGCACTCAAACTTTATTATGTATCTTGATGCACACGCCTGCTCAAACGTCACTCCTGAAGTAAAATTGTGGAACTTGTGAGTGCCAAGAAACCTACTCAAGACTGCCCTCACCCAGGTTATGATCTCAGGGTCTACTCGGTATTCATCTGTGACAAACTTTGTTAAAGGAGCAAAAGCATACGTTGGTGTCATGTACGTGTACGTTCGGCTATCACAATAGTTTTTGGAGTCAAACCCATTGGTTGTACGAGTGTATCCAATGACTCGAATCTGTGGCGGTAGGACTTCATTTATCTGTTTTCAGAAATATTGGTGTTCGCATAAACATAGGAAATATTAATATTATTGTGAACAATGACAATAGAAATAAAAGATGCTGCTATTGTGAACGTTTTCTAAATAGGAGGTGTGTACGGGAAAAGCTGCATGGTTGAAATCAAAAAGGTCAGAAAGAGTAGGGGTATAAAAAGAACTTTAAATGATAAGAATAGAAAGATTTATACGTGTTTTTTTTTTTTAAACGTTTATTTCATACAAATCAATGTATATTTACAAGGCGTAATGTGTGTTTCTTTTGTTTGTGTATATTACAGAGCGTTGCCGTTTGTTAGTGTTAGGTGTCACATGTGTGAACAAAGCAAATACATACATATATACAGTTATATTATGACATTTAAGGCATAGTGCATGTAAACGCGCGCACACACACACACAAACACACACTCGTACACATGCGCGTGCAAATACATGCAACACACACACACACACCTGCATCCACACCCAGACGCATACATATGTTACTGCCAGCAACACAGGTACACATCCACAATATATTTCATGTTGCACATTCAAATATAATAATGGGAAAATTAATAATAATGGTAGCAGTAGTAATAAACGTATTAATAATAATAAGTAATAATAATAAATAATAAATAATAATAATTGTCAGATTATTTGGCCTGTAAAACATTTTTTTTTTTAAATTCATGTTTTCCTTTAAAATTTCGAATACAACAAATGCATTAATATACACATATGCGATAATATTACATTTATGGCATGTGCAATTGCCTACACATTACTTGATGATGATGATGATGATGATGATGATGATGATGATGATGATGATGATGATGATGATGATGATGATGATGATGATGATGATGATACAGAAATAAAATTCTAACTTTTTTTTCCTTTCAAATAATATTACATGATAATAATACTACACGAAAACAGCAGCATGAACACACAATCACTTGTCTGAATCAAAGTAAAAGTTGACGCTGCCATCCCTGTTGCTATCCGCCATTAAATTCAAATTTTTTTTTCCGTCACGCATTTATGAAAACTATACGTTTATCCACGCCTGACTAGGGGTCAAACATACATCAAAACAGACACTACCGACAAAGATATATACATACCAATTATACATACACATTTATGTGTATATTTTCACTCAGACACGCGCGCACACACGCACGCACGCACACACACACACACCTACTTATACGTATATGTACAGACATATCTATGCATGCACAAACTAATACATATTTAGATATATCTCTATGTTTGTATACCTTATCCAAATCCCACAGACAAATTTGAAACGTGTATATTCCCTTTTGTCTAAGTGGTTTTGAATATTTGTGTGATTTTGTTTTGTACTATGTGCTGTATTATATGTGTGTTGTATGTTCTGAACCTATATGTTGCTGCATTTCTACAGGTCCATACCACATACCTGTACTCTGCTAGTGCAGTCAACAATCTTATGTGATTATTTTCTGTGGTTTTTGGTATTGTGTTTAAAAATATTGCCTTGTACATATCTGTCTTCTTTTTGGTGAATATCTCAATTAGTTGTCTTAAAGTGTCTAGTGCAGTCTGTACTGTTGGGCATGTAAAAAAAATGTGGTCTTCTGTTTCTTGTATGTTTTGTCTACAGAGTTGACATGGTGATATTCGTTTTGACCTGTGTGCTTGTTTTTCGGTAGTAGGTGTCATGTTAAAGATCAAACGATATGTAATTTCCCTCGCCTTGGGAGTTATGTTTGGGTTGTGGAGATTAGTAAATGTACATGTATAGTCTTGTATGTAGTATTTTTTCCCTCTTTTAATTCTAGCTTGTAGTGGGGGTGCTTGTTGTTTAACCAGGTATTTGTAGATTTGGCGTGTTGTCTGGTGTAGTAAGTGCTCACTCCCTCGGAGTGCTTTTATACATGTCTTATAGAATGCTGGTAGTGTTCCAAAGTAGTGTGGTATATTAAGATGTATTCTCCTAAGGTGTTGCAGTCTCATTTCTATATAGTAGAGTGCTAGTGGGTGTTGTTCTGGGTGACTAAGAATGTGTCCTATATGTTGGATTCTCAGCGCTTGAATCTTTGTGTATATGTCTTGCAGTGCTATTCCTCCTTGTTTCTTGTCCTGTATGAGTGTCTTATGCTGTATGCAGTAAATTGTGTTGCCAAAGATGAAACGTCTGATTTGCTTGTTGATGTCTGTGATTGTCTGTCTTGGAGGGTCTAGTACTGTAACTAAATATATAATTTTGGGAATAATGAAAGTGTTGACAATGATGCTCCTGCCGAAAATTGTAGATGTCTTGTACTTGTATCTGTGTAGCATGTCTATGATTTTTTGTGTGAGGTTTTGCCATGTTTGTGCGTGTATCTGTCTGGAGTTGCTGTGAAATGTGATGCCATATATCTTAATATTGTCTGTGGCTGTTAGGTCTGGAGGAAAATCGGCTTTATTCCTCCATTTTCCGAGACCCATTATATGTGATTTGTTTATGTTTAATTTTGCCCCACTCCCTTTACCAAATTGTGTAAATGTATGGAGTATCTTTGTGATGGATGTTTTGTTGGCGGGGAAGAAAACGGTGTCATCTGCATATGCAAGCAACTTCCGTTCTCCTCCGCCTGGTATGAATGTGCCTGTGATGTTGGTGTCTTGTCTGATTGCTTCTAGTAGTGGTTCTAAAACCAGTACATATAGGAGTGGCGACAGAGGACATCCTTGTCTCACCGATCTTGTCAGCCGGAACCCTGCAGTGAGTGTGTGGTTAACCAACACCTTACTCTCAGGATTCTGGTACAGGATCTCTATCCACCTCCTAAAGTATATTCCTAAGTTGCATTCTGTTAATGTCTTGTGTAGATAAGAGTGGGAGATTCTGTCAAAGGCCTTCTCCTGGTCTAAGGACAAAAGGGAGGCTTGACAGTCTTTCTCCTGTGTGTATGTGATGATGTCTCTAATGAAATGTGTGTGTTGGTGTATGTTCCTATGTGGTACTCCGCATTGTTGGTCAGGGTGTATGAGCTTTGGCATGTAGGGTCTAAGTTTCTGGGTCAGTGCCTTGGTAAGTATTTTATAGTCTGTGTTCAGAAGTGATATTGGTCTATAATTTTTCATCTGTGTTTTGTCTGTATTGTTTTTGGATATGAGTGCGGTGTAAGATATGTTGCAGCTATCTGGTAGTTGTTTATCAAAGGTGTCTTGATAGACTTTAAGAAGAAGACCACCTAAGATAGGCAAGAAGTGTTGGTAGAATTCTATCGTTAAACCATCCGGCCCTGGTGTCTTGTCCTTGTTCATTTTGCTGAGTGCATTCGATATGTCAGCCAGTGTTAGTTCTGTGTCTAGTCTGTCTCTGTCTTCATCTGACAGCTTTTTACTATATTGTAGAAAATTGTCTTGTGTCTGTGTGTCTATTGTCTCTGCTGTAAACAGTTGAATGTAGTATTGATTGAATGCTTCTGTTATTTGTGCTGGTTCTGTTTGCATATTGCCTTGCATGTCTACTATTTTGCCTATTTGTCTGCCACGCTGTATATTTTGTTCAATTGCCATGTATTGTTTACTGGGGGTATTTTGTATGATTGTGTTGAGCTTTGTTCTCAGGAGAGCACCTAGACATCTATGTTGTTCGTGCTGATCTAGCTGTTCCTCCAGTGTGTGTAAGTGTGGTGCATTGCTGTCTGTCTGTTTTGTCAGCTGTATGGCTGTTTGTATAAGTTGTTCCTGTCTTAATCTGTCTTTGTGTATGATGGATGCTAGTTGCTGTGTTCTGCTTCGTATTGTATTTTTTAATAAGTCCCAGTATTGTCTGATGTTGTCAGTCGGTATGTGGTCGGTGTATATGTGTAAAAGTTGTGTCATGTATTTTACGTATTTTTCATTCTTAAGAAGTGTGTTGTTAAATTTCCAATGTGGTGAACGTTTAAATGTTTGTGTGTTTATGTTGCTTGAACTGATGTGTGCTAATATGGCTTTATGGTCTGTGTACTGTAATGTCTCTTGTAGGTGCTGAGTGTTTATTATGTGGTGTGTTGCGGGTATATATATCCTATCTAATCTTCTTCCCGTGTGGTGTGTTTTATCTGTGTGTGTTATTTCTCGCTTATTTGGATGTTTGTGTCTGAATGTGTCTATTAAGGTGTGTGTGTGTAAAATGTTTTGCAATGTCTCTAACTGGGTTGTGCCTTCTCCGTTCATTCTCCTTACCTGTGTCTTCATTTCTCCGCCTACTATATCCAAGTGCCTGTAATACACAGTTGAAATCTCCACAGAGTATTATGTTCTGTCCTCTATATGTATGTGTGAGTAGTGTGTCAAGTTCTTCATAGAATTGTGGTTGGTAGTTATAATTTGGTGGTGCATGAATGTTGACAATGGTATATGTGTTTGAATTGTTACTTATTTGTATTATGTTGATTCTACCCTGGCTATCCCGATTTGTTTTGAGTATGTTCCACCTATCTGATGTTTGTAGTATGGCTGTCCCAGACCCTGTGTTGTGGACCGCCAAACTGAAAAATGCATATCTCAGTCCTAATTGTGTTGTAATTTGTGCACCATGTGTATCTGAATGTATATTTGTCTCTTGTAGCAGGATGAAATCTGGTTTGTATTTGTGTATAAGTGTGCAAATGTGTTGTTGTTTTGTACGTATACCTGCTATATTTAAACATATTATTTTGATATCGTCACTCATCCTATTATCAAATAAGAAATAATGTTGAGTATAAATTGACAATTGACATTAATAATTAGATACATTTTCCTTTAAAAACATTGGTTGTATGTAGCTGTTTAGTGTGTTTTTGTTGTTTCCGGATTCTCTTCATTGTCTGTGTCGTTGGTGATAAATAATTTTTGTAAAGATATGTTGTCGTCTTCCTTTGTGGTCTGCTTTTGTCCTTTTGTTTTTTCTGTGGGGATGTCTTGTTTGTTTACTTTCTTTGGTGTCGCTATGGGAGACTCTTCCTCACAATCACTGTTTTCTGTGTTTTTCCGTCTTCTATTGCGCTTGTTATGTGTGACTTCATTGAAACCTTCTGTCGTATCTGCTTCTTTGTCGGTTGTAGAGGACTCCTCCTCCTCCTTTTGGTCTTTCTCCTTGGTCGAGGTCGTTGGTGGGTCTGGGTTTAGGGTCGTAGTTTGTTTCGATTTTGCCTGGGTGGGTGGGACAGGCTGGGTGGATTGTCTTTTTAACAGTCCTGGCAGAGGCTTGTTATGTGTGACTTCCTTGAAACCCTCTGTCGTATCTGCCTCTTTGTCGTTTCTAAAGGAGGCTTCCTCCTCCTTTTGGTTTTTCTTCTTGGTTGAGGTGTTGGTGGATCTGGGTTTGGGATCGTAGTTTGTTTCGATTTTGCCTGGGTGGGCGGGACAGACTGGGTGGGTTGTCTTTTTAACAGTCCTGGCAGAGCTGGAAACTCATCTAGGTTGTTTATGGTTGGTGTTGGCTTTGCTGACTTAGTTGGACATTTATTAGACCAATGCGAATCTTGCCCGCATGTCTGGCAGACTGTCCTCCGTCCTGGCATGGTCACCAGGATTCTATGATTCCGAATTTTCTGCCCTCCTTTTGCTGTTATATTGACATAGTCTGGTATGTTTTGCCCTTCTTTAGGATGTACCAAGGCTCCCCATTTCCCTGCTGAGTTTTTAATTCTGAAAACCACGGGCTCAGGGTTGCCTGTTATTTCTTTTACTATTGTCTTCACACCTTCTTCTTTCATTGTTGCTAAAATCCAGTGTAAGGTTAATCTCTTGTTCTCTTTCTCTGCCTGTTGTATTTCTATTGTCATTTCTGGGTTTTTTAAAGTTATGGTTTTCCCATGGAGACGCTCGTAAAGTGTCTCTGATGCAACAGCAAAGAACCACTTTGTTGGGTTCTCATACCTATATAGCTCACCGAGTTCGTTTATCGGTACACCTCCGGGACCGACCAATGCACCTCCCACCAGTTCGGGGGTTGATCTGGCCGCTCCTGGGCCCCTCAACGAGACCACCAGTGTTTTGGGTAGGTGCATGGCATCTTCCTCAAAGGAGTCTAGGCCGACGCTTACATCAGAAACTTGGTTAGTACCGGTGTTATACGCGGATACTTGACTGAATAGTCTTCCATCGATAACACGGCTCACCTGAGTAGAGTCCATTTTGAATTTCAAAAACTTTCTGCTATCGCAATAAATTCACTCGATGATCCAACGAAAGGACACACAAAGAAAGTCAATTCACTAGTTTAGTACATGAAAAATGTCACTCGAATAATATTACATGATAATAATACTACATGAAAACGCAGCTTGAACACATAATCACTTGTCCGAATCAAAGCGCAAGTTTACACTGCCAATCAGACCGAGAAGCAATAAACCAAGGGTTATGCAGCGCGCATGCACTACCTGCTGCCAAGATCAAGGGTACTGTGGACACAAATTAAATATAGTCAAAGAAACCCACCCTAGGTGTCACGTGGGGATGCTGATCGCGGTCTGACCTGACCGGCGTCTGCTGCGTTCAACAACCGAAAGCGGTGAACCAGCTGTCATTCTGGCAAATGACGACTAGAATTGTGGGTCTACCTGTGGCTGAACACGGCAACCACCAGTGACATACACCTGCGCTGCGAGTTCAGGGGACAGCAACAGCCAGACACTGACCCGGGTTGTCATTATCGCAGTTGTTCCCCTTTACAATATCGGCGACACTGATACTCAAATGATTGCTGACAGATTGACATAGCCAAAACCTATGCCATGTGGGTGCGCACACACGTAGAGAAACAAGGCAACTGCATTTTAAAAGTCCTAAGGTAACAACCTACATGGGACGCAGAGGTGTTTCCAAGGCACCAGGGCCGGGTTATATACTGGCCAAGACCTACTGACGCGTCCTTGTCGAGCGTCCTGAGCAACAGGTCCCTTCGGGGTCCTGGCTAAGGTCAGTAGGATCGCCGATTCCTCCGAAGTCGGAGAGTGTCTGCCTGTACGGCGAGGAACTACCAGTCTGCACACCAATAAGCCAGACATGGGACAACGGATACTCACGCAAACCTCAGGTCCTGTACGACATCACACTGATGTTGGACAACAGGATGCCTTCATCCGACATACAGGACTTCACGTTGGAGCTCAAGCCAACGAACACAAGCAAGCAAGCAAGCACAACCTACGTTTTCCATAAAATTGCAACTGTATTTCTCATGTTATAAATAATATAAACAATATAAAATAACTCAAAGTAAATGCAGCTTTACCGAACACAATTACGGAAAGAGAAATCTGGACTTTGTGGCGACTAGCCTTAATCAGCAAACAAATACATACACAAAATACAAGATATAATCACAGAGAAGACCCTCCAGTGACTACATTAAGGCATAAGAACAGGATGAGAAGAATGAGAACAAGAGAAAATGAAAATCTGAACAAACAAATGTGTGCTACTTATCTCAGAATGCCAGGCTGTGATACTCTAGTTTAGGTGATACAGCACAGATTAAACATGGACAAATCCTACCACAGTGCAAGACTTTTGTAGCACTGGCAAGAATTCTAACGTGTGTATAGTCAGTCAGTCAGTTGACAGATCATCCTCATTGCACATCGAACCATTCAGTCCATAAGTGCTCAGATCCCCTCCTCAGCAAATCCCATGGCATATCCACCCTCAACAGTAGCCTTACCTGTCAGCTTGTCAGCCTGCTCATTTCCTTGTACTCCCGCATGTTTTGGCATGAAGATGAAACTAATCTTTGCCAGCCGAGACCGCTCCAGAGACCGCTCTGCTTACCCACGGCTGTCTGTCTGTTCCGGACTCTTTCCTGCAAGCTGTTGACAACTTTTACCCACGGCTGTCTGTCTGTTCCGGACTCTTTCCTGCAAGCTGTTGACAACTTTTACCCATGGCTGTATGTCTGTTCCGGACTCTTTCCTGCAAGCTGTTGACAACTTTTACCCACGGCTGTCTGTCTGTTCAGGACTCTTTCCTGCAAGCTGTTGACAACTTTTACCCACTGCTGTCTGTCTGTTCCAGACTCTTTCCTGCAAGCTGTTGACAACTTTTACCCACGGCTTTCTGTCTGTTCCGGACTCTTTCCTGCAAGTTGTTGACAACTTTTACCCACGGTTTCTGTGGGCCTTCTAGTCTTGGCTGGTCAAAGTTATGAAACTGTAATGTCCGCAGCCAGTTAAACATCACTTTGTCTGTCTTTTCCTGTGAGACAATGTGGGAGATGATATGTTCCTCCTTGAATTTCTGAAGAATTTCCTGGTATGGAGTCCAATCAATGCGCTCATGCACCCCATCAGATCCAAACTTTTTGTTGTAGCCATCAGCATGAAGTGCTTCCAGGATTAGGCCAAGCCCAGGTGCCTTCAGAATATCTACCTTCTCTGGTCCTCATGAAGCTTCTATCTACAAAAAAAGAAACCTACAAAATATTGTTATTTGTCCATAACAGCAAACCTTACAACATGAAGGAAACTTTTTAAATAACTTAGCATGCAGATTTGCAACAATTTCATGAGAGTTACAGCTAGTTTTCTTTTTTTTTTTTCTTCTTCTTCTAAGATAATCTAAGAAATTCAAAACAATGTTTTCCCGTGATGAATTTGAATAACGAAGACACAAACAATAGATTGCACGATTTATTGCCTGGCTCGTATAATCTAAGAAATCAATACAATTTTACAAGCCTATTTGCTTGTGAAAATTGGCACCACTAATATTTAATAAGTCTTCGAAAGCATATTGTCAACAATTTACAAAATGAAGAGAAAGGTTAACCAACATGTTTACAGATCGATTTCTCTGGAAACAATAGGGCCACTCATACTACTGCTGACTGATGGAGGGTCAGCTTTCTCCGAATATCTGGGTGGTGCTGGGAATGAAGCTGGTGGAATGTATCCTCCCTGTGAAGCTTTAGCAATCACTAAACCACCATAAGGAGCACCGGAAACAACTGGCTGCATACCAAATGTGTTTGGTCCGTATACAGTGCTATTGATCTGGTGCTAGTTTCACCTTCACTCACTACAGTGTGTAGATGGGGTGTCCTAGGACACCATGGCAGCGACCACCACCCTTGCAGCATATTGGTGGAGAAAGGCAGAACCAGGCAGCACAAGCTAAAGGTAAAGACGTTCCAGTATGACAGTACAGGGCAAGATGTGGTGAGTAAAATAAGACGTGACAAGCGTAGAACGTTTCAGGGCAGGAAAAAAAGCTGGGAGCAGCCACCGTGGTGGAGTTTCGAGGTGGAGAAGGCTTGGGTGGATAAGCGTAGTGCTGTAAGGAGATGGCAAAATGCCAAGAAGAACAGAGCTGGTCATCCTAGTCCCTGCTTGCACTTAGAAAGAGAGATGCACACAAAAGTAAGCTATTTAAAAAAACTGGTCAAGGTGGTTAAAAGCGAAAAATGGGCAGAGGTGTGTCAAAGAGTAAGCACAGACAAGTCACTGAAATTGTTCTGGCGACTACATAAAAGCATGAGTGGTGTAGTCAAGAATAAGAGCATTTCTAACTTCCAAGGTGCTGACCTCATCTGGCAGAGGTCTGACGAGGACAAGGGCAAAGCCCTCTTTGAACGCTACCTTGAGCAGAGCAACAAGACAGACATGGGAGGCCAAAATCTGGCCAAGGAGGTCACCTCAGACAGATGCAAGGCCCAGAACACTTCGGATGAAGACACAGTGACAGTGAAAGAAATCAAGGCTGTGCTTCGACGATCAAAAAACAGTGCTCCAGGTCCTGATGGCATAAGATACGACGACATAAATAGGTGTACCGACAATGAGCTAGAGAAACTAGCAGACATGTACAACAACAGTATAGGGAGTGCTAGCATCAAGGAGGAATGGTTACACAGCTATCTGATTCCCTTGCCGAAGCCTGACAAAGACCACAAAAAAATTCAGGGATATCGAATTATAACCATGCAGAATACAATAGGCAAGCTGCTGGAGAAGGCAATTGCCAGGAAAATATCAAGCCAACTAGAGAGGCAAGGTGTTTTCCCACCTACCCTGGGTGGGTACCGTCCAAAAAGAGAAACCTGGACCAATGCAGCAGTCTTTGCCCATGATGTCTATGAAGGTTTCCACTGAGGCACTGAAACCGTTGCTGCAGCGATTGATCTTGAGGACGCATACAACAGAGTACCACAGGATTTTTTAATGTTTCAGCTTCTTGAACTAAACGTAAGTCCATTCCTCCTTAGTTGGATCGCTGCAGCCCTCTTCCAACTGAAAGTAGTTTTTAGATGTGGCAGTTGGACTTCGGAACCAACAACAATATATCCTGGCCTACCACAGGGATCACCATTATCTCCGGTACTGTTCAACGCCTACACAGTGAGAATCACCAGTGAGCAGATCACTGGACCTGGCAGGACATTGTCATATGCCGATGATGTTTTAGTGTATCGTCAGGGTAAGGATAGAGAGGAGGTTGCTGTGGAACTACAAACCAAACTCAATCGCATAAGTACTTGGTGTGATGAAGCTGGGGCAATGGTCAACCCAACAAAGGCAACAGTGACTTGGTTCTCGTTGAATAATCATATTGTCAACAATCCAACACCAACTGTAATGCTGTGTTCAGAGACGGTGGAAAGAACGCATGCAATGAATTACCTAGGGATACGGTTTGATCGAAGCCTTGCTTATAATGTACACATAGACCAGGTGATAACAAAGGCCAAGCGGGGTTTGGCAGTGATGCGGGTGATGGCGGCAGCAAACTGTGAGCAGCGCCATCTATGTCTTCTGTATGAGGGGCTGGTCATGTCTGTTTTGGAGTATGCAATGGCAATCCTGACTCTCAGCCATAAGCAGATAGAAAGGATGGAAAGGATACAGAATGAAGCTATGCGCATTATTCTTGGATGTACAAGAGATACAGCATGCAGGGTGATGCGCTACCTTCTTGATTTTCCAACCATTGAAGAAAGAATACATGTTTGCAGGGCACGCACCTACCTCAGAATTAACGCAAACACACAACATCCACTGCATAGTGAAATTAGGAAGGTGAAGGGCAGCAGGTTAAAAAGAGGACGGTCGTGGATGGGTCAAGCCGAAGACATTCTTCAACAGGTGTGTTCACTTGAGGACTTAGAACCTGGCGAGGAGTGGGTGCAAGTGCCAACAGACTTCTGCACATCCTTTTCAGTTTGCATCCAACTAGATAGAAAATGCAGAGAAGAAAATCCGGCTGCTGTGGAGGCTGAAGTACAAGCGTTGATTTTCGAGAATTCGCTAGACGGTGACGCGGTCATCTACACAGATGGGTCGGTCGTCCGACATGTGAGAAGCTCATGGGCCTTTACAGCTCGGGCCGGAGGGAGAATTGTGAAGGAGGACTCTGGTGCTTTCACTGAAACCACAAGTAGCATGACCATGGAAGTCATGGCAGTAAGTAAAGCAATAACATGGCTCGAGACACAGACATTCACGAGGGCTTGTTTCCTTAGCGACTCAATGAACATGATCAAGAGGATAGAGGAGGGGTCGATCCGAAGAGAATGGTTGCTGCCTCTGAAGCGGTCTCGGCTGGCAAAGATTAGTTTCATCTTCGTGCCAGGGCATGCGGGAGTACAAGGGAATGAGCGGGCTGACAAGCTCGCAGGTGAGGCTACTGTGGAGGGCGGATGCGCCATGGACCAGGCTGACATTCTGAATGCTCTACGAGAAGTGAGACTTTTGCGAGAACCAAGTGATGACTGTGAATCTACAACAATGGCCAGACTGCAAGAGCAGCAAATTAAAAGAGGGGTGGTCAAACAAGAACACTACGCAGGAAGCCAAAGAAGATTGATAAACCAACACAGAACTGGTGTTGTTAGCCGCTACACGCTGCGGGATTTGCTGAGGAGGGGATCCGAGCACTTATGGACTGAATGGTTCGATGTGCAACGAGGATGATCTGTCAACTAACTAACTAACTGAAATGGTGCCTGGTATGTAAACTTTCTGCCGACATATGGATCCATGTCATTTTCAAATGGGCCTCTTCCTTGTCGCATCTGCTGGTAGCGAATGGTTCCCAATGTGCTTGCAGTTTTAACAGCTTCTATCCAAAAGAATACAGCTGCAACTGTAGTCAGGGCAGCTCCTAGAATAGCAATATAGAAAGACCACAATGGCGTCACATAAGGTGTCGTATGTGGCTCAATCCGGTACATCTGCGAATAGATAGGGAGCATGCGCCAAGGAAGATTGTCCCTATAGTTGCAGCCATCACCACCGTATGGATTGCAGCTGCTTGCGCCAAATACACAACCACACAAAACCACCATGAGAATTTCAGAACCAGCTGCCAGACTGACTGCTCCAGCCAACACGATCAGAGCTGTGGGAGATGCCACTTCTCGACACATCAGAAGTAACCCAGCTGGAAAACAGGGAACCAGAATGCACGACCCAAAAACTGCAAAAAACTGCTGCTTGAAGAAGTTTTGGAACAGCATCCCTGCCAGTGAAAGTGTCAGTAAAAATAAGATTGTCAAATTCTGATGCCTTCAAGAAAAACAGCCCGCTCTCAATAAACATGTGGTCTTGTACCGGTGCTGCAGCAAAACACTTAATGCCAGTAACTTTGCGTCAAGGATATACCGGCAGGTTAGGTATCGACATGCATAACAAAATGATGGATAATCGATTCTTGGAGATGGTGGCTCGTATGTGTATGGACTACTGTACATCGAAGCAGACCTTGACATTGTCATCTTGGTAGTTTTTTTTATGTCAAGCCAGTACTCAAAAGAAAACTTGCTATGCAAAGATCTGAAAATTGCTGAAATCCGTCAAACTACATCGCCATGTGATGATTTTTTTTTTTTTTTTTTTTTTTTTTTTAAACGTTTATTTCATACAAAACAATGTATATTTACAAGGTGCAATGTGTGTTTCTTTGTTTGTGTATATTACAGAGCGTTGCCGTTTGTTAGTGTTATGTCATATGCGTTAATGAAACAAAAACATACATATACAGTTATGATAATGACGTACGCTTTCAGTCATCCCATTCTAACTTGATTGATGGTAATAGTGATGATAATGGTGATGATAATGATTCCTTCCCCTCGTTCATTCTAAACCCATCATTCTCACACGCTTATAAACCTTCAACACACATCACGCGTTCTCTTCCACACCGACAATATATACATTAAAAGAAATGTTGGTGTCAAGGTCGAAACGGCAAAAGCCGCCCCACGTTTTACACTGCAGGCAGTCTCATGCAAGCTTAGTTTCCTGTAAGTGGATTCAATATTATTGCTGAATGACAGCCCTCAACTTAATCGCAAGTGCCCAGGGTTTGCTTGTGGTGGGGTGGGTTGAGACCAGGAACGCGGTCAACGCGGAGGGAGGGAGAGAGAGGGAGCTGGGGAGGGGGAGGGATAAAGAGAGAGAGCGCGTAAACAGGTTGGAATTTGTTAAGTTGTCCATTTGCGAATTCAGCGTATACATAAATATCCCATTTATTATGTACAAAAACAGGCTTTTACATTGCGAATACAGAGTTAGTTAGTTAGTCATCATTCACGTTTGGGGGTGATGATTGTCGGCTTCCGATCCGATTTATACGTTGTGAAGAGAAAACAGGGTCACAGGTAGCGAGCGCATGCACTACCTGCTGCCAAGATCAAGAGTACTGTGGACACAAATTAAATATAGTCAAAGAAACCCACCCCAGGTGTCACGTGGGGATGCTGATCGCGGTCTGACCTGACCGGTGATCTGCTGCGTTCAACAACCTGAAAGCGGCGAACCAGCTGGTCATTCTGGCAAATGACGACTAGAATTGTGGGTCTACCTGTGGCTGAACACGGCAACCACCAGTGAAATACACCTGCGCGTCGCGTTCAGGGGACAGCAACGGTTGTAACAGCCAGACACCGACCCGGGTTGTCATTATCGCAGTTGTTCCCCTTTACGATATCGGCGACATTGATACTCAAATGATTGCTGACAGATTGACACAGCCAAAACCTATGCCATGTGGGTGAGCGTGCGTGTGCGCACACACGTAGAGAAATAAGGCAACTGCATTTTAAAAGTCCTAAGGTAACAAACTACGTGGGACGCAGAGGTGTTTCCAAGGCACCAGGGCCGGGTTATATACTGGCCAAGACCTACTGGAGCGTCCTGGTGGAGCGTCCTGGGCAACAGGTCCCTTCGGGGTCCTGGCTAAGGTCAGTAGGATCGCCGATTCCTCCGAAGTCGGAGAGTGTCTGCCTGTACGGCGAGGAACCACCAGACTGCACACCAATAAGCCAGACATGGGACAACGGATACTCACGCAAACCTCAGGTCCTGTACGACATCACACTGATGTTGGACAACAGGATGCCTTCATCCGACATACAGGACTTCGCGTTGGAGCTCAAGCCAACGAACACAAGCAAGCAAGCAAGCACAACCTACGTTTTCCATAAAATTGCAACTGTATTTCTCATGTTATAAATAATATAAACAATATAAAATAACTCAAAGTAAATGCAGCTTTACCGAACACAATTACGGAAAAGAAATCTGGACTTTGTGGCGACTAGCCTTAATCAGCAAACAAATACATACACAAAATACAAGATATAATCACAGAGAAGACCCTCCAGTGACTACATTAAGGCATAAGAACAGGATGAGAAGAATGAGAACAATTAAGAGAAAATGAAAATCTGAACAAAAAGATGTGTGCTACTTATCTCAGAATGCCAGGCTGTGATACTCTAGTTTAGGTGATACAGCACAGATTAAACATGGACAAATCCTACCACAGTGCAAGACTTTTGTAGCACTGGCAAGAATTCTAACGTGTGTATAGTCAGTCAGTCAGTTGACAGATCATCCTCATTGCACATCGAACCATTCAGTCCATAAGTGCTCAGATCCCCTCCTCAGCAAATCCCATGGCATATCCACCCTCAACAGTAGCCTTACCTGTCAGCTTGTCAGCCTGCTCATTTCCTTGTACTCCCGCATGTTTCGGCATGAAGATGAAACTAATCTTTGCCAGCCGAGACCGCTCCAGAGACCGCTCTGCTTACCCACGGCTGTCTGTCTGTTCCGGACTCTTTCCTGCAAGCTGTTGACAACTTTTACCCACGGCTGTCTGTCTGTTCTGGACTCTTTCCTGCAAGCTGTTGACAACTTTTACCCACAGCTGTCTGTCTGTTCAGGACTCTTTCCTGCAAGCTGTTGACAACTTTTACCCACTACTGTCTGTCTGTTCCGGACTCTTTCCTGTAAGCATGTTGACAACTTTTACCCATGGCTTCTGTGGGCCTTCTAGCCTTGCCTGGTCAATGTTATGAAACTGTAATGTCCGCAGCCAGTTAAACATCACTTTGTCTGTCTTTTCCTGCGAGACAATGTGGGAGATGGTATGTTCCTCCTTGAATTTCTGAAGAATCTCCTGGTACAGAGTCCAATCAATGCGCTCATGCACCCCATCAGATCCAAACTTTTTGTTGTAGCCATCAACATGAAGTGCTTCCAGGACTAGGCCAAGCCCAGGTGCCTTTGGAATGTCTACCTTCTCTGGTCCCCATGAAGCTTCTATTGTGGACTCTCTGCAGTAACCCCGGAGGATGGCTATTGTCAGACCTATCATTTACGTATATGATGTAACATGAAACTTTGCCCTTTCACCTCAATGGTCACGAACTCGATTCCTTCTCTGATATAAGGCTCTGAGCACTCAAACTTTATTATGTATCTTGATGCACACGCCTGCTCAAACTTCACTCCTGAAGTAAAATTGGTGAACTTGTGAGTGCCAAGAAACCTACTCAAGACTGCCCTCACTCTGGTTATGATCTCAGGGTCTACTCGGTAATCATCTGTGACAAACTTTGTTAAAGGAGTAAAGCATATGTTTAGTGTCATGTACGTGTACGTTCGGCTATCACAATAGTTTTGGAGTCAAACCCATTGGTTGTACGAGTGTATCCAATGACTAGAATCTGTGGCGGCAGGACTTCATTTATCTTAACCACAAGATCTGGAACCAGAACCGCCTTCAAAGAGAATAGCTGGCCAATGGCTGAAACACCTTTACCAGTGTGAGAACCTCTCTGGAACCACATCTTGATGGTGTAGCCATGTGATCCTGTGGTATAGCTCCGATTTTTACCAATGCTGGGAAGATTTCACTGTCAATGGTTGGAAAGCCTGGGTTTATTTGCACTCCATAGTAGCCTGCACCATTGTAAGCAACCAGCATTGCAATCTTCCTTTATTTGCACTCCATAGTAGCCTGCACCATTGTAAGCAACCATCATTGCCATCTTCCTTTATTTGTACTCCATAGTAGCCTGCACCATTGTAAGCAACCAGCATTGCCATCTTCCTTTATTTGTACTCCATAGTAGCCTGCACCATTGTAAGCAACCAGCATTGCAATCTTCCTTTATTTGCACTCCATAGTAGCCTGCACCATTGTAAGCAACCAGCATTGCCATCTTCCTTTATTTGTACTCCATAGTAGCCTGCACCATTGTAAGCAACCATCATTGCAATCTTCCTTTATTTGTACTCCATAGTAGCCTGCACCATTGTAAGCAACCAGCATTGCAATCTTCCTTTATTTGTACTCCATAGTAGCCTGCACCATTGTAAGCAACCAGCATTGCAATCTTCCTTTATTTGTACTCCATAGTAGCCTGCACCATTGTAAGCAACCAGCATTGCAATCTTCCTTTATTTGCACTCCATAGTAGCCTGCACCATTGTAAGCAACCAGCATTGCAATCTTCCTTTATTTGCACTCCATAGTAGCCTGCACCATTGTAAGCAACCAGCATTGCAATCTTCCTTTATTTGCACTCCATAGTAGCCTGCACCATTGTAAGCAACCAGCATTGCAATCTTCCTTTATTTGCACTCCATAGTAGCCTGCACCATTGTAAGCAACCAGCATTGCAATCTTCCTTTATTTGCACTCCATAGTAGCCTGCACCATTGTAAGCAACCAGCATTGCCATCTTCCTTTATTTGTACTCCTATAGTAGCCTGCACCATTGTAAGCAACCATCATTGCCATCTTCCTTTATTTGCACTCCATAGTAGCCTGCACCATTGTAAGCAACCAGCATTGCAATCTTCCTTTATTTGCACTCCATAGTAGCCTGCACCATTGTAAGCAACCAGCATTGCAATCTTCCTTTATTTGTACTCCATAGTACCTTGCACCATTGTAAGCAACCAGCATTGCAATCTTCCTTTATTTGCACTCCATAGTAGCCTGCACCATTGTAAGCAACCAGCATTGCAATCTTCCTTTATTTGCACTCCATAGTAGCCTGCACCATTGTAAGCAACCAGCATTGCAATCTTCCTTTATTTGTACTCCATAGTAGCCTGCACCATTGTAAGCAACCAGCATTGCCATCTTCCTTTATTTGCACTCCATAGTAGCCTGCACCATTGTAAGCAACCAGCATTGCAATCTTCCTTTATTTGTACTCCATAGTAGCCTGCACCGATTGTAAGCAACCAGCATTGCAATCTTCCTTTATTTGTACTCTATAGTAGCCTGCACCATTGTAAGCAACCAGCATTGCAATCTTCCTTTATTTGCACTCCTATAGTAGCCTGCACCATTGTAAGCAACCAGCATTGCAATCTTCCTTTATTTGTACTCCATAGTAGCCTGCACCATTGTAAGCAACCAGCATTGCAATCTTCCTTTATTTGCACTCCATAGTACCTTGCACCATTGTAAGCAACCAGCATTGCAATCTTCCTTTATTTGCACTCCATAGTAGCCTGCACCATTGTAAGCAACCAGCATTGCAATCTTCCTTTATTTGTACTCCATAGTAGCCTGCACCATTGTAAGCAACCAGCATTGCAATCTTCCTTTATTTGCACTCCATAGTAGCCTGCACCATTGTAAGCAACCAGCATTGCAATCTTCCTTTATTTGCGACTCCATAGTAGCCTGCACCATTGTAAGCAACCAGCATTGCAATCTTCCTTTATTTGTACTCTATAGTAGCCTGCACCATTGTAAGCAACCAGCATTGCAGTCTTCCTTTATTTGCACTCCATAGTAGCCTGCACCATTGTAAGCAACCAGCATTGCAATCTTCCTTTATTTGTACTCCATAGTACCTTGCACGATTGTAAGCAACCAGCATTGCAATCTTCCTTTATTTGTACTCCATAGTACCTTGCACCATTGTAAGCAACCAGCATTGCAATCTTCCTTTATTTGCACTCCATAGTACCTTGCACCATTGTAAGCAACCAGCATTGCAATCTTCCTTTATTTGCACTCCATAGTACCTTGCACCATTGTAAGCAACCAGCATTGCAATCTTCCTTTATTTGTACTCCATAGTAGCCTGCACCATTGTAAGCAACCAGCATTGCAATCTTCCTTTATTTGTACTCCATAGTAGCCTGCAACATTGTAAGCAACCAGCATTGCAATCTTCCTTTATTTGTACTCCATAGTAGCCTGCACCATTGTAAGCAACCAGCATTGCAGTCTTCCTTTATTTGCACTCCATAGTAGCCTGCACCATTGTAAGCAACCAGCATTGCAATCTTCCTTTATTTGCACTCTATAGTAGCCTGAACCATTGTAAGCAACCAGCATTGCAATCTTCCTTTATTTGCACTCTATAGTAGCCTGCACCATTGGAAGCAACCAGCATTGCAATCTTCCTTTATTTGCACTCTATAGTAGCCTGAACCATTGTAAGCAACCAGCATTGCAATCTTCCTTTATATGCACTCCATAGTAGCCTGAACCATTGTAAGCAACCAGCATTGCAATCTTCCTTTATTTGCACTCTATAGTAGCCTGAACCATTGTAAGCAACCAGCATTGCAATCTTCCTTTATTTGCACTCCATAGTAGCCTGAACCATTGTAAGCAACCAGCATTGCAATCTTCCTTTATTTGCACTCTATAGTAGCCTGAACCATTGTAAGCAACCAGCATTGCAATCTTCCTTTATATGCACTCCATAGTAGCCTGAACCATTGTAAGCAACCAGCATTGCAATCTTCCTTTATTTGCACTCTATAGTAGCCTGAACCATTGTAAGCAACCAGCATTGCAATCTTCCTTTATTTGCACTCTATAGTAGCCTGAACCATTGTAAGCAACCAGCATTGCAATCTTCCTTTATTTGCACTCTATAGTAGCCTGAACCATTGTAAGCAACCAGCATTGCAATCTTCCTTTATTTGCACTCTATAGTAGCCTGAACCATTGTAAGCAACCAGCATTGCAATCTTCCTTTATTTGCACTCTATAGTAGCCTGAACCATTGTAAGCAACCAGCATTGCAATCTTCCTTTATTTGCACTCCATAGTAGCCTGAACCATTGTAAGCTACCAGCATTGCAATCTTCCTTTTGCAGCCTTCTGACTTGCCCAGCTGCACCACATGCTGCTTTGTCTTCTTCTTCTTCTTATGTCTTTCTGTGCTTGAATCGAACTTGTCAGTTTCAGCTGGCCTCTTCAGCCCAAGTGATACTGGTAAACTCTCTGCCATTTTCAGAAATGTTGGATTTGATTTCAGTCTGTTCAGGTAGCTTTGAACACACTTAAACATCACTGTCTAAATAACATCCCTGCCTTAAGTAGAACTTCTTTGAGATTTATAGGGGCAAACTCTGGTGCTATATTTCTTGAAAGAGTTTGATGTATACATTGATAAAATAAACACCAACAAAATAGTAAATACTTCTATATTTCTTTACATTTTCAAGGTCTTTGGAGGTCGCGCTTACATCAAAATCATCAAAATGCAGGCCATTAATGCTGCCTTTCAATATCTGGAAACCATAGCAACCCCCATACATCGACTGTGGGGTTTCTTTTGTAGAACTATACCTACCCGCTTTGTTTTCAGAAATATTGGTGTTCGCATAAACATAGGAAATATTAATATTATTGTGAACAATGACAATAGAAATACAGGATGCTGCTATTGCGAACGTGATCGTTTTCTAAATAGAGGGCAGGTACAACCCCTTTTGCTGTATGAGAAGAGGGCACCCGACACAATCGGAATCCAGCAACGACTTGGCGCTTTCGATCCGATTTATACGTTGTGAAGAGAAATCAGGGTCACAGGTAGCGAGCGCATGCACTACCTGCTGCCAAGATCAAGGGTACTGTGGACACAAATTAAATATAGTCAAAGAAACCCACCCTAGATGTCACGGGGGGATGCTGATCGTGGTCTGACCTTACCGGCGTCTGCTGCGTTCAATAACCAAAAGCGGCGAACCAGCGGTCATTCTGCCAAATGACGACCAGAATTGTGGGTCTACCTGTGGTTGAACACGGCAACCATTAGTGAGATACTCCTGCGTTGCGCGTTCAGGGGACAGCAACGGTTGTAACAACCAGCCACCGACCCGTATTGTCATTATCGCAGTTGTTCCCCTTTACAATATCGGCGACACTGATACTCAAATGATTGCTGACAGATTGACACAGCCAAAAACTATGCCATGTGGGTGAGCGTGCGCGCGCGCACACACGTAGAGAAACAAGGTAACTGCATTTTAAAAGTCCCAAGGTAACAACCTACGTTCTCCATAAAATTGCAACTGTATTTCTCATGTTATAAACAGTATAAAATAACACAAAGTAAATACAACTTTACAGAACACAATTACGGAAAAGAAATCTGGACTTTGTGGCGACTAGCCTTAATCAGCAAACAAATACATAAACAAAATACAAGATATAATCACAGAGAAGACCCTCCAGTGACTATATTAAAGTATAAGAACAGGATGAGAAGAATGAGAACAATTAAGAGAAAATGAAAATCTGAACAAAAAGATGTGTGCTACTTATCTCGGAATCCCAGGCTGTGATACTCTAGTTTAGGTGATACAGCACAGATTAAACATGTTAGGTGATACAGCACAGATTAAACATGGACAAATCCTACCACAGTAGCAAGACTTTTGTAGCACTGGCAAGAGTTCTAACGTGTGTATACACAGATTAAACATGGACAAATCCTACCACGTACAAGACTTTTGTAGCACTGGCAAGAGTTCTAACGTGTGTATACACAGATTAAACATGGACAAATCCTACCACAGTAGCAAGACTTTTGTAGCACTGGCAAGAGTTCTAACGTGTGTATACACAGATTAAACATGGACAAATCCTACCACAGTAGCAAGACTTTTGTAGCACTGGCAAGAGTTCTAACGCGTGTATACACAGATTAAACATGGACAAATCCTACCACGTGCAAGACTTTTGTAGCACTGGCAAGAGTTCTAACGTGTGTATACACAGATTAAACATGGACAAATCCTACCACAGTGCAAGACTTTTGTAGCACTGGCAAGAGTTCTAACGTGTGTATACACAGATTAAACATGGACAAATCCTACCACAGTAGCAAGACTTTTGTAGCACTGGCAAGAGTTCTAACGTGTGTATACACAGATTAAACATGGACAAATCCTACCACAGTGCAAGACTTTTGTAGCACTGGCAAGAGTTCTAACGTGTGTATACACAGATTAAACATGGACAAATCCTACCACAGTAGCAAGACTTTTGTAGCACTGGCAAGAGTTCTAACGTGTGTATACACAGATTAAACATGGACAAATCCTACCACAGTGCAAGACTTTTGTAGCACTGGCAAGAGTTCTAACGTGTGTATACACAGATTAAACATGGACAAATCCTACCACAGTGCAAGACTTTTGTAGCACTGGCAAGAGTTCTAACGTGTGTATACACAGATTAAACATGGACAAATCCTACCACAGTGCAAGACTTTTGTAGCACTGGCAAGAGTTCTAACGTGTGTATACACAGATTAAACATGGACAAATCCTACCACGTACAAGACTTTTGTAGCACTGGCAAGAGTTCTAACGTGTGTATACACAGATTAAACATGGACAAATCCTACCACAATGCTAGACTTTTGTAGCACTGACAAGAGTTCTAACGTGTGTACACAGATTAAACATGGACAAATGCTACCACAGTGCTAGACTTTTGTAGCACTGGCAAGAGTTCTAACGCGTGTATACACCAGAATCATACAAACTATATTATAGTGATACTATATGACACTGTGTCTAGCCCTTGCTTTGCATCCATTATATTTTAATGATGAGGAGCACAAGAATAAGAGATCACCTTAGAGAAAGCTAGGGAATTGCATAATACAGATATATATATATATATAAGAACTCACTTTATAAAAAGTTAAAGAATTCAAATATCCTGGAAGTATGATCACAGAAGATTGAAGATTGGACAGAGAAATTGAAATCAGATGTCAAAAAGCAAGTGCACTTACATATCAATTATCACCCATACTGAAACATCCAAATATACCAATGTCCGCAAAACAACAGATAATAAACAGCATATTCACACCAACCCTGTGATACCAATCTCAAACTTGGACATTATCCAAATCACACTTTTGCAAAATCAACACCTGCGAGATGAGATGCCTGAGGAGAGCTTCCAACTTAACAATCCGAGACCGAGTAAGATATGCTGTTATCACACGGACAGTGGGATCAACACCTTGTACCACTTTTATTGAAAGACAGAAGATCAAGTGGTTTGGCCATGTCATTAAAATGCAACACATCAACTACCATCACTGGCGTTACATCAAAGATCATCTGCGATGAGACCAAGAGGGCGTCCAAGAAGAAAATGTATTGACGACTCAAAGACATTGTACAATCACACGGAATGACACTATCCAGTGCCGCCCATAGGGCACTTGAGAGCCAATTATTCCTCCCCACGACACTTGATGGCAAAAGTGGAAGTTGATGATGATGATGATGATGGTGATGTAACCACTATATAGCAACTCTGTAGCTAGTATATAACAGCTGTGTATCTTTTGTATGGCAACTCTGTAGCTAGCATTTAGCAACTCTGTGGCTAGCATTCAGCAACTCTGTAGGTAGTTTATGGCACTTCTGAAATAGCATATATCACCTCAGTAGCTAGTATATAGCTATTCTGGAACTAGCATATATCAGTTTTGGACCTAGAATATGATACTTCGTAACTAGTATAAAACAATTCTGCAGCTAAAATAGTAATCTTTTAGCTGGTATATAGCATCTCTGTAGATAATATGTAGCAATTGTGTGGCTGTCATACATGGCTGTTATACAACAACTATGTACTTGTCATATAGCTACATAGTTGTATGCTAGTTGTTCCTATGTAGCATCTCTGTAGCTAGTATGTAGCAACTCTCTAGCTAGCTTACAACTACATAGCTATCATATAACAACTAGCTTGTGTTTAACACTGTGTAACTAGCTTATCCAATGCCACTCATCGGGCGCTGGAGATTGAGAGGTGAGATTCAATCTCACTGAGAGCTTTTGGAATTCATCTTGACACCTGGGAGACTGCTGCTAAAGACCGTAATTCGTGGCGTGCATCATTACATAAGGGTGCAGTCACTTGTGAAACAAACAGGACTGCAAGAGCTGTGAAGAAAAAGCTGGACAGAAAAACCACTGCAGGAGATCCTCCTCCTGGAACGTCAAACATTCTTTGCCCACATTGTCAAAGAACATTTCGAGCCAAAATAGGCCTTATCAGCCATCTTAGAACTCCCAGCTCCATACTTTCAACCCCACTGGATGAAATGAATAGTCATCATCATTCTTGATGGACAAACAACAACTAGCTTATGTACCGGCTCCATGGTGAAGGTGTTAGAATGCAGTTCGTAATCCCTCATACCATGTTCGAAACACAGCTGCAAGCGATTTAGAAGCAGACTGCCTTGCGTTGATTTTCCATGCAAAGGTATGAGTGCCTGTTCAGAAAGCAATGGCAAACTACTGAACGTAAACTTGCCAAGAAATCACAAACAACCAAAAAATGCTGGGGTTGACGGTCACATCCTGTTAAGAATATACAGGGTGTATTTTTCATGACTGTGCAGTGTTTGAAAATATTGCTGGTCCAAGTTTTGTATTTACCTATTGTGGTTCATGAACTTTACAGAGGGTGAATACAAAACTTGGACCGGCAATATTTTCAAACACCACACAGCCATTAAAAATATACCCTACACAGCTAGCTTTTAACTAGCTTGTATTAACTATGTAGCTAGTTTGTATCATTTCTTTAGCTATAAAAAAACTGTATAAGTTAACATTGTAGCGATATTATAGCTACGAAAAGAATTACTAATAACCTACAAATGTCACTAATTGGTGCCTGCGTAGAAAAGTGGGACTAAAATGGTATGACAGAGTCACCAATGTGGAGCTCATGGAGAAAACTAGACAAATACCAATTTAGAGCTCATGGAGAAAACTAGACAAATACCAATTTAGAGCTCATGGAGAAAACTAGACAAATACCAATGTAGAGCTCATGGAGAAAACTAGACAAATACCAATGTAGAGCTGATGGAGAAAACTAGACAAATACCAATGTAGAGCTCATGGAGAAAACTAGACAAATACCAATGTAGAGCTCATGGAGAAAACTAGACAAATACCAATGTAGAGCTGATGGAGAAAACTAGACAAATACCAATGTAGAGCTCGTGGAGGAAACTAGACAAATACCAATGTAGAGCTCGTGGAGAAAACTAGACAAATACCAATGTAGAGCTCGTGGAGGAATCTAGACAAATCCAGTGAACCAGGAGGTGAGGAAAAGATGCTGGTGCAGGATAGGACACACACTGAGAAAACCTGAGGGCAGTATAACTAGATAAAAGAATAAAAAGTCTTAAAAGTCGAGAGGATCAACTTCATTGCCCCGGGTTTTATCTTATATGGCTTGGTCTCTTTCTGCAGGTCGGCCTGCCGAAAGCATTGCACAAAGCGCGAACTCCGTAGCTCCGGCGACAACCCCCAGGAGTCTCCGAGAAAAATGCACTCAAGAACCGAAAGACGCAGCTCAGAATCGAACCCACAACCTTCGGAGCGCAAGGCAAACAGCTTGACCACTTCGCCACAGAGACTCCCTTTGTTATATGGTTACAAATTGCGCACACATGCCTGTCATACATTCAGCCCTTCCAATCACCCATCTTTTGTACATGAATTATAAATTATCTATTATGCATATTACATTCAAATAAGGAGAAAAATATTATCAAATGAATGTTGTGAACATAATGCATATAACCATGTTATGAGACAGGCAAGCAGGCAGACACACATACACATGAATAAATGCATACATATCTGCATAATACTACATCATTACACACCACCCGCTCAATAACACACAAATACTCTCCCCCTTGCAAACACATATCTAGATATATAATATAAAAATAACTAGATCCCACAAGGCAAATGAAATAGTGGGAAACCTAAAAACACACGGAGAAGAGAATTACAGACAGAGATGGATAATATTGGGAGGACATGGAGGAAACTACAGGAGATAGTGCCAGCTCTGTGGCAAAAGGGTTACGGCACAGTTTGTAATCCCTCATACCCATGTTAGAAACACAGCCACTGAAGGTAATTTGGCAGCAGACTGCCTTGCATTGATTTTTTACGAAATGGTATGGGTGCTGATCATTCAGAAAGCAATGGCAAACTACTGAACGTAAACTTGTCAAGAGATCACAACAGTGTTGACTGGGACGTCCTGTCAAGGATGTGCAACTAACTTTAACAGGAAGATATTAGAAGAAAGGGTGCAGCTTGCTGTGGTTTGTTGAGTGTATATGCCCCAATGGGGGAATAAAGGGGAGAAGACTACTGTAGCTACCATGTTTCAGCTGTGCAGTTCCAATATATGCGAGGGGGCTTCACATATATTTTTTTTTTTGCGCTCCCTCGCTTTGAATTCAAGCGTAGTAATGCTCGACTGAATTTTGCGTGTGAATTAGCTTTCCCTATTAACAGTGTCCCTCACCATCAGGTGAACCCACTACGACTTCAGAGGTGGGGGATTCAAATGAAAACCTTAAATGTTTTATTTTTGGGTGAATATATTCTGGAAAAGTAAAGAACAAATGTATCATTTTTCAATGTAGTCACAATTGCTTTCAGTGCAAGTCCTCCAGCGCCGATACAGTGCTTGGATTCTGTAGAAAAAAATTGTCTGGGGTCATTACGTGGTGTGCCTGACCCAGTCGTGAACAGTCTGTGACAGAAGTCACGCCATTTTGAAACTTTCTACTCCACTCATATACATGCTGGACTGACAGGCATGATCACCATACTGGACCTTCATTCGCCGATGAATGTCTATAGGTTACACCCTTAACTGATAAAAAACAGATAACATTGGTGCATATCAAAAGTGGGGTGGCCATCTTTAAACTGTCCTTATGACTTCACTGTGTTCATCTGCACCGTGATTTCACTTGCCAAACACCCTTGACATCCTTAACAATAATATTGACAGGTTACAAGACAATGGTATAGTTATTGTAATTTCTATCACACTTGTGAAGGTTCTGATTTCTTAGTGATGGAAGGTGTATTCAGCCTATAGCTTTGTTCTCCAGGTGGCTGCTTCTGGGCTTCAAGCGAGAGTTCAACTATGCTGACTCCCTGAGATGCTTCGAGATTCTGTCCAGCCATCACTTAGAACTGTCCAGCTTGGAAACTGAGAGGACAGTCATGCGTGAGGAGATGAAAGAGTTTGAGAACACAGGTGAGACTTCTCACTCAGGTACTTGTTAGTTCTTGCTCCTGTCCTGCTAGTCAGTCAGTCATGTGTGAGGAGATGAAAGAGTTTGAGAACACAGGTGAGACTTCTCACTCAGGTACTTGTTAGTTCTTGCTCCTGTCCTGCTAGTCAGTCAGTCATGTGTGAGGAGATGAAAGAGTTTGAGAACACAGGTGAGACTTCTCACTCAGGTACTTGTTAGTTCTTGCTCCTGTCCTGCTACAGCATCTCTGTCTTTCTGAATTATTTTGTTGCACTTTTGCCAGGTTATTTGTGTATGTTCTTCTTCTGCTGTTCATCCCCTAATAGGGCACGGGTCTCAACCAAAAAGTGTGCTTGGCTGTATGTATGAATGAGGATGTATGGGCATGAAAGAGATGGAGAAAGAGAGAGAGAGAGTATGTATGTATGTATAAGTACATTTTTATTAGTGAGTTTGTAATTGTGAGTGAGTATATGTGTATGTGAGGGAGTGTATATTTGTATGCTATTGAGTGAGTGGTGTGTACATGATGTAACTATGTATGCAGACATGTATGTATTTATGCATGTGTGTGGGTGGGTGAGTGCGTGCGTGCCTGCCTGCCTGCCTGTCTCATAACATGGTAATATGCATTGTTTATGCTCACAACAATGCCTCTCTTCTCATCACATGACCAAAGAAAGCTGTTTGTCTCTTTCTTATTGTTGTATATAGTGTTCTAGTTTCATTAGCCTCTTTCAGGCAATCGTTGTTAGTTACTCAGCCTATTATTCATTTATTTAAAACTTTGCCGTATGCTCCTTATGAGATACAGCAAATTACGTCAGGCAGTAAATTGTGCAACATATTGTTTGGGGATTCTGTGTTCAAATTTACTAAGGGAATGCATAGTTTTGAATACTGGTTGTTGTTTGATCAGGAGGTGACACAAGAACCACTGCACTGACCACACAGAAGGAATATACATTTGAGGTGTTCATGTGTGCCACGGTCCTCACTGAATGCAGAGACGAGTTCTTCAAGTGCAACGACGGTGGACAAGTATTCAGTTTTCTCAATGGGTGAGACGCCTTATCTTCTACTTTCTTTATAATCAGTGAAATTTGTAGTACTATAAGAGTTGAGCTAAGAACCGACACCACTGCACTCAAAACATTCCCATAAGTGCTCCATCCCCTCGTTCAGCAGCCAGCAAAGTGACACTACTAATCACTACCATCGCTATCTGATTGAAAGTTCTCTTGGTCTTCCCTCTAAGTTTTGAAATTCTTCCAGAACCCCTGCCAGTCCCCCACAATTCCTCACACAGGTACTCAATCTGTTCCCCTCCTTCTCCACCTGGACCCACAGGCACACAACCACCTCTCCCTTGTCCATAGGTAATCTACCACTAAGAGGTGCATTCCCAGCCAGCCTATCAGCCTGTTCATTCCCCCCGCACTCCCACATGGCCAGAGCACAAATCTATACAATTCTTGCTATCCGTGACTTCTGAAGTGAGGTGAGCCATTCCACACGAAACATTCCTTTCTCCACTTTACTAAGCATACTCCTTGAGTCCGTGTTGAAGTCATTGTGTGTTGCAGTGGTCTCCTCTAACCAACGGAATGCTGCTGTGACTGGAGAAAAATATCCATACTGTTCTCACAATCTGTGACCTCTGAAGCAAGGTGAGCCATTCCACGTGAAACATTCTTTTCTCCTTGTAGTACTATATGGACAGCCAGAAAGACCAATGAACAAGTCCTTCAAGAAACAAATGAAGATCGTAAACTGATTAGAGACATTAGACGTAGACAGTCACAATTTTTTGGGCATGTTATGAGAAGAAATGATTTAGAGAACTTGGTAACAACTGGTAAGATCGAGGGGAACAGACCAAAGGGAAGACCTAGAAGCAAGTACCTGGATGGCTTGACCTGGATGGCTTGGCCTTGTGGTGATCGAGTGAGATGGCAAAACATGACCGCCCACGCTTACCGGCTTGACACATGATGGACGGATGGAGTACTATATTTGCTATAGCAGTCACTTGAACTTAACGATGACTTCCCATTCAGAAAGCAACAGGGAACTACTGAACGTAAATTTGCATAAAATCAACCTGGGTTTAGGGTTGATTGCAATATCCTGCAGAGAACATGCAACATTTGTTGTACCTCTGAAGTTGGAGTGGTTTCACCTGATGGCGAGTTACACTGGTAATAGGGAAAGCTAATCCACACTCAAAACTCAGTCCAGTGAACTAGAAGTGGTAGCACTTGTATGGACTTTGCTTGAGTTCAAAGCGAGCAGATGCAAAAAAACAAACAAAATTCAGTAAAACTTGAACAAAGAAAAACAAGTACAACATAAACTGTGCCAGTGTACAACTGGGGTCTGTAGGGGAGGCAAAGAATAGCATCTCTGTAACCTACCATGCATGTTGTAGAATGAACAAACGCAATGAATGAACACAATGAGCAAACACAGTGAACGAACACAATGAATAAACAATGAGCGAAGACAACGAGCAAACACAATGAACTAACACAATGAACGAACAAACTTTATTTTCAAAGGGTTAAGAATTGAGCACACTTGTCCAACTAACATTCTGCCCTTCTTAGCCTTATCTTATCCTTCGCTTTCATACAATACTCCATCCATACATCTCTGATGAGGCTAACCAAGAACAACAACAGGAATATCAATACATTAGTTAGTTAGTTAGTTAGTCACGGTTCCAACTTCACAGCAACGGGTCGTCCCCATTATGCATATGCAATACATATGCGTTATAAAGACATGGGAAATGTGCACACATCATTACTACGTGACTCACTAATATTAATTATTGTTAGTTATGGGAGACATACTATACTACCAATAGGAGACTTGATGTTATACTAGGGTTTTATTTTTTTCTCCCTCGTATTGAACTCAAGCGTAGTCCATAGCATGCAGCCACTTCTAGTGCACTGGACTGATTTTTGCATGTAGATTAGCTTTCCTTATTACCAGTGTCACTCGCCATCAGGCAAACCCACTCTGACTTCAGGGGTAGGGTGTTATTATGATGATGATGATGTTGATGATGATGATTATTATTATTATTATTAAGGGGGAAGGTATTCTGCACTGAGATAGTGCTTGAATAGTCTGTGATTACACTTGCAGAGATTGGTGATGTCTTGGATTTCTTGTGGAAGATTGTTCCACAGCTGAGATGACTAAGGAGTGTAGCATGAAACTGGCTATCTCATCCTGTAAACAACTTTAGCCGTCAAGTCCAACCAATTATGAACAAGTTAAACAAAAATAGAAAAATAACTCAGCCAAACAAGATGATACAGAACAAGCAGATACAGACCTGGCCAGATGGGATAACACCCAGCACACTTAAGTGGCCTTTAACCCTGACATTCACCAGTCTGCCATTGTCAGATTTAGCGATAAGACATCACCAAGAGATGTGAAAGTCAAATTTGACAATTGTCAAAATTGAAACTAAAAGATGTGTGACACATTCATTGAACAGTTCTATTTGTTTGTGTTACACAAACATTAAACAGTTAATGTGTATGTCACTAAGAAAAGTTACTGTAATTTTTAACGTTTTAAATTAATAATTGACACACTCGCCAGTTTGTCATTGTCAAATTTGGCAGTAAGATATCACCAAGAGATTTGATGGTCGAGATTTGAAAACTGTGAAAATTAATACTAAAATGTGTTGTGATTTTGTTGTCTTTTGCAGTCTGAAATTTGACCTGGAGTCACTGTTGACGAAATCTGAAAGGCTGTTTTATGTTTACTGCAAGAAAACCGTTGGTGAAAGCTTCCAGTTGATCGACAATAAACTTAACTCTGTGGACAAGCCAGGTTTTTTCTCGTTTATATTTAGATGAGATTTTTACCTCATTGTTTGTTTTATTATATTGTTCATATAATGAGATTTGGTATGTGGTTGCAGTAATATATATGTAATGGGAATTTTGACATGTTGTACCAGAATGTTTATTTTACGTGCCTGTTTCGGGGCTGGCATAAAACATAATTGTTACTTTTAGATGTTTTAATAATTTACAGACAGTTTATAGGCAATTATTTGCAGACGACCTAACAAAGATGAAGAGAAACTTCAGAACCATCTAAATTAAGTCAATTCTAAGTATGAGAAATATAAAATGAAAATAACAATGAAAAGACAGAGATTATGGTGATAGGCAGACAGTCAGAAAATAAAAATCAAGAACTCAGAAATAAACCAGTGAATTTAAATATCTACGGTCAATTTTAACTTCATACTGGGGAATGGATAGATAAATTGACACATGTTGTGCCAAGGCAGATCAGGTGCTAGACAACTATCGTCACTTCTGTCGCGTATAATTATATCTATAACTACTGAAGTTAATCTCATAATAACTATTTTGGCCGACATTATGCTACCATTGTCAAATTTGCATGCTTACTGCAACTATCAGGCGAGCCCACTCTGACTTCTGAGGTACTTGTAATTTACATCCCCCAAGTCAAGGATGCGAAGTCAACATTTTAGTCCAACTGACCCGAGTAGGGTTTGAACCCGCTACCTCAGCATCAGCACACTGGAAGTTTAAGAGCGAGCGCACTTATCCATTTTACCTTGCTGGCCTCTGGCTACACTGATAATCTCATGAGTATGGCCACAGGAGGGTTTCACTCCAGCGCTCATCGTCTGCTAAAAGAGGGAAATACTAGCGACCTAGTTCTTCATGCATTCTGGTCTAAAATGTGATAATTCTAGCACAAGTCACATTATGAGAAGAAATAAGTTGGAGAACTTGGTGACAGCTGGCAAGATTAAGGGGAAAAGAACAAGGAGAAGGCAGAGAAGTAAATACCTGGATGGCTTAACCATATGGCATGGTTGAGACAAGAATACAGAGCTGATCCAGGACTTTTGTGATCGTGTGAGATGGTGAATAATGACCGCCCATGTTTATCAGCATGGCACATGATGATGATGATCACATTACAGACCCATATTAGGTTCTTTCTTCTTGACTTCTTTTTGGTCCTGTGGACACCTCATGTAGATCACCTGTCCCAGGAAAGTAGATGGACACCTCACGTAGATCACCTGTCCCAGGAAAGTAGATGGACACCTCAAGTAGATCACTTGTCCCAGGAAAGTAGATGGACACCTCACGTAGATCACCTGTCCCAGGAAAGTAGATGGACACCTCATGTAGATCACCTTTCCCAGGAAAGTAGATGGACACCTCACGCAGATCACCTGTCCCAGGAAAGTAGATGGAAACCTCAAGTAGATCACCTTTCCCAGGAAAGTAGATGGACACCTCAAGTAGATCACTTGTCCCAGGAAAGTAGATGGACACCTCACATAGATCACCTGTCCCAGGAAAGTAGATGGACACCTCACGTAGATCACCTGTCCCAGGAAAGTAGATGGACACCTCAATTAGATCACCTGTCCCAGGAAAGTAGATGGACACCTCAAGTAGATCACTTGTCCCAGGAAAGTAGATGGACACCTCACATAGATCACCTGTCCCAGGAAAGTAGATGGACACCTCACGTAGATCACCTGTCCCAGGAAAGTAGATGGACACCTCAATTAGATCACCTGTCCCAGGAAAGTAGATGGACACCTCACGTAGATCACCTGTCCCAGGAAAGTAGATGGACACCTCACATTGATCACCTGTCCCAGGAAAGTAGATGGACACCTCAAGTTGATCACTTGCCCCAGGAAAGTAGATGAACACCTCAAGTTGATCACCTGTCCCAGGAAAGTAGATGGACACCTCAAGTTGATCACCTGTCCCAGGAAAGTAGATGGACACCTCAAGTTGATCACCTGTCCCAGGAAAGTAGATGGACACCTCAAGTTGATCACCTGTCCCAGGAAAGTAGATGGACACCTCAAGTTGATCACCTGTCCCAGGAAAGTAGATGGACACCTCAAGTTGATCACCTGTCCCAGGAAAGTAGATGGACACCTCACGTAGATCACCTGTCGGGGACAAGTAGATGGACATCTCAGTTAGATCACCTGTCCCAGGAAAGTAGATGGACACCTCAAGTAGATCACCTGTCCCAGGAAAGTAGATGGACACCTCATGTAGATCACCTGTCCTAGGAAAGTAGATGGACACCTCATGTAGATCACCTGTCCCAGGAAAGTAGATGGACACCTCACATAGATCACCTGTCCCAGGAAAGTAGATGGAGACCTCATGTAGATCACCTGTCCCAGGAAAGTAGATGGACACCTCATGTAGATCACCTGTCCCAGGAAAGTAGATGGACACCTCACGTAGATCACCTGTCCCAGGAAAGTAGATGGACACCTCACATAGATCACCTGTCCCAGGAAAGTAGATGGACACCTCACATAGATCACCTGTCCCAGGAAAGTAGATGGACACCTCACATAGATCACCTGTCCCAGGAAAGTAGATGGACACCTCACATAGATCACTTATCCCAGGAAAGTAGATGGACACCTCACGTAGATCACCTGTCCCAGGAAAGTAGATGGACACCTCACGTAGATCACCTGTCCCAGGAAAGTAGATGGACACCTCACGTAGATCACCTATCCCAGGAAAGTAGATGGACACCTCACATAGATCACCTGTCCCAGGAAAGTAGATGGACACCTCAAGTAGATCACCTGTCCCAGGAAAGTAGATGGACACCTCACGTAGATCACCTGTCCCAGGAAAGTATATGGAAACCTCAAGTAGATCACCTGTCCCAGGAAAGTAGATGGACACCTCACGTAGATCACCTGTCCCAGGAAAGTAGATGGACACCTCAAGTAGATCACCTGTCCCAGGAAAGTAGATGGACACCTCAAGTAGATCACCTGTCCCAGGAAAGTAGATGGAAACCTCAAGTAGATCACCTGTCCCAGGAAAGTAGATGGACACCTCACGTAGATCACCTGTCCCAGGAAAGTAGATGGACACCTCACGTAGATCACCTGTCCCAGGAAAGTAGATGGAAACCTCAAGTAGATCACCTGTCCCAGGAAAGTAGATGGACACCTCAAGTAGATCATTTGCCTCAGGAAAGTAGATGGACACCTCACGTAGATAACCTGTCCCAGGAAAGTAGATGGACACCTCACGTAGATCACCTGTCCCAGGAAAGTAGATGGAAACCTCAAGTAGATCACCTGTCCCAGGAAAGTAGATGGACACCTCAAGTAGATCATTTGCCTCAGGAAAGTAGATGGACACCCCAAGTAGATCACCTTTCCCAGGAAAGTAGATGGACACCTCAAGTAGATCACCTGTCCCAGGAAAGTAGATGGACACCTCACATAGATCACCTGTCCCAGGAAAGTAGATGGACACCTCACGTAGATCACCTGTCCCAGGAAAGTAGATGAACACCTCACTAGATCACCTGTCCCAGGAAAGTAGATGGACACCTCACGTAGATCACCTATCCCAGGAAAGTAGATGGACACCTCACATAGATCACCTGTCCCAGGAAAGTAGATGGACACCTCACGTAGATCACCTGTCCCAGGAAAGTAGATGGACACCTCAAGTAGATCACCTGTCCCAGGAAAGTAGATGGACACCTCAAGTAGATCACTTGCCCCAGGAAAGTAGATGGACACCTCAAGTAGATCACCTGTCCCAAGAAACATGATGATCGTTGGTCTACACTGAGTGCTGAAACGTCCATCTTGATGCACCCCCTAAACCACTTTATGAAGTTATGGATCATATTTCTCCCTGCACCCTAGGATAGAAGTGGAGCAACAAGCAACAAATAGAGGGTCTTTAGTGCTAAATGCAATCATGCTTTTATACGTCTATTCATCATCATCCTGTGGCTTGTACTTGCAAAACTTGTTTCCCCCCCCCCCCCCCCCCCCCCCCCAGCAGTCTTTTGAAATGTCTCTCTATCATAAACCTCATGGGTGAAGGTCAGCTTGGCTGATTGGATTGAGGGCTCACTCTTAAACATCTCATGTGCTGATGCTGAGGTAGCGGGTTCAACCCCTACACCGGTCAGTTGGACTAAAATGTTGAATTCTCGTACTTGACTTGGGGATGTAAATTACAAGTACCTCAGAAGTCGGAGTGGGTTAGCTTGATGCCGAGGGACACTGGTAATAGGGGAAGCTAATCCACACGCAAAAATCAGTCCAGTGCACTCCCTATTACCAGTGCCCCTCGCCATCAGGCGAACCCACTATGACTTCAGAGGTACTTGTAATTTACGTCCCCAAGTCAAGTACACGCAGTCAACATTTTAGTCCAACTGTCTGGTGTAGGGGTTGAACTCCCTACCTTGGCATCAGTACACTGGATTTTTAAGAACATGCTATCTTACCCAGTTGGCTATGCTGCCCACAAGGGTCCTATTGTGCTTTTCCATCTTATTTGTTAAATGTGCAAGTTTTTCGCTGGAATTTAGCCGCAGGAAATATGCACGCTCTCAGTATCCTGTCAGCGTTGTGGCGAACAGGTTACAAATGCAATTCGAAATCCGCATACCGCATTCAAAACACAGCTGCAGGGGATTTGGAAGAAGACTACCTTATGCTTATTTTCATACAATGGTATGAGTGCCAGTTGTTCAGAAAGCAATGGCAAATTACTGAAATTGCCAAAAAATCATAGACAGCCAAACATTGCTGGTGTTGGCTGCAACGTCCTGTAAAGGATAAATAATTATCTTAACTTAGTATTCTGATTCATATTGTTTTATCTATTCCAGTTCATTAAGCTTGAATTGTTTTAGTTATTACAGCGGAATTATTTTATTTAGTTTTTGTCATCGCCCGTTAGCTGTAAACATATATTTTTTAAATTGCTCCTTTCTGTAATTTCTGTCCATTAATAAATATATCTGTTGACATATTTGTTTTACTGAATTGTCATTATTTTTATTAATTTATGTTTATTAATGACAGTATTTTGTGACATTTTTATTTATGTTTATTAGTGACAAAAATATGACATTTTTACTAGTTTATGGTATTAGTGACAATAAATTGTGACATTTGTATTAGTTTATGTTTATTAATGACAATAATTTGTGACACTTTTATTGATGTCTATCTATCAAGAATGACAATGACTATTAATTTCATCCAGTGGAGTTGAAAGTTTGGGGCCATGAGTTCTAAGATGGCTGGTAAGGTCTATTTTGGCTCGAAATGTTCTTTGACAATGTGGGCAAAGAGTGTTTAACGTTCCAAGAGGAGAATCTCCTGCGGTGGTGTTTTTTTCCAGTCTTTTTTCACAGCTCTTGCAGTCCTGTTTTCTTCGCAAGAGACTACACTCTTGTGTAATGATGTATGCCATGAATTTCGGTCTTCTCCGATATCGGCAGTCTCCGATGTGTCGTGGTGACTTTCAAGAGCTTTGGGTTATATCTTCAGAGTGTCTTTAAAGCATTTTATCTTGCCACCTTGGGAACATTTACCACAACACAGCTGACAGTAAACAATTTGTTTAGGGAGCCTATGATTTGGCATGCGAGTCAGGTGACCAGCCAAGTGAATCTGATTCTTCATTAGTAGAGTGTGGATACTGGGCATGGACGCTCTTTCTAGGACTTTAGTGTCTGGGATCTTGTCAATCTTCAATAACTTCCTAATGCAGACTGTGTGGAAGTGGTTTAATTTCCTAGCATGTCGCTGGTAAACAGTCCAGGTTTCACAAGCATATAGCAGTGTGGATAATATGACTGATTCATGGACTTTCAGCTTTGCTTGCAGGCTTATTCCATTTCTGTGCCACACATTTGCTGTACAGTCTGCCAAAGGCTGCGCTGGCCTTGGAGATTCTTGCATTCACTTCATCATAAATTGTGGCAGCTTGTGACACAGTGCTGCCAAGATAGGTGAATTTGTCCACAACACTTAGTCTGTAACCATTCACTTTGATATTTGGCTCAACAATAATTTGTGACATAGTGCTGCCAAGATGGGTGAATTTGTCCACAACACTTAGTCTGTAACCATTCACTTTGATATTTGGCTCAACAATAATTTGTGACATAGTGCTGCCAAGATGGGTGAATTTGTCCACAACACTTAGTCTGTAACCATTCACTTTGATATTTGGCTCAACAATAATTTGTAACATAGTGCTGCCAAGATGGGTGAATTTGTCCACAACACTTAGTCTGTAACCATTCACTTTGATATTTGGCTCAACAATAATTTGTGACATAGTGCTGCCAAGATGGGTGAATTTGTCCACAACACTTAGTCTGTAACCATTCACTTTGATATTTGGCTCAACAATAATTTGTGACATAGTGCTGCCAAGATGGGTGAATTTGTCCACAACACTTAGTCTGTAACTATTCACTTTGATATTTGGCTCAACAATAATTTGTGACATAGTGCTGCCAAGATGGGTGAATTTGTCCACAACACTTAGTCTGTAACCATTCACTTTGATATTCTTCTCAACAATAATTTGTGACATAGTGCTGCCAAGATGGGTGAATTTGTCCACAACACTTAGTCTGTAACCATTCACTTTGATATTCTTCTCAACAATAATTTGTGACATTTTTATTGATGTTTGTCCATTAAGTATGATGGTGACCATTCATTTCATCCAGTGGGGTTGAAAGTTTGGGGCCGTGAGTTCTAACATGGCTAGTAAGGCCTATTTTAGCTCGAAATGTTGTTCTTCGATAATATGGGCAAAGATAACTTGTGACATTTTTATTAATTTGTGTTTATTAGTTACAATAATTTATGACATTTTTATCAACAACCATCATTGCAGTAAACAACGTTCAATTATTTTGTTGACAACTGTAAAAATAGATACACAGGAATGAAGTGTACCTCTTTGTTATAACCTGTTGTGTATGTACATGTTTTTAAATGAATTATTTTATATCGCATTTACTTATTAATTGATTGATTTATAAATGTACAGTTGTTATTGATCATATGTAAATAATAGTATCACTTAAACCTCCTGAGCAGGTCATAAAAGATGACTAAAGAGGGTTAATGTGAGACTAACCACTTCCCATTGTAGAACTAGCGTTGAGTTGAGTCAAGAACTGATATCACAGCATTCTGACCATTCCCAGTCATGCTCCATCCTTATCTTTAACAACCAGCAAAGAGTCCCAATACTAACAGTAACAGTTGCAGAAGAAACAGCCAACATCCAACCAACATTACACTGTAAGAAATAAAAACAGGTCTGTGTACCTCCTGTGAAAAAGTGAGAGATACTAAACACAGATATTTACCTTAAAGGAATTCCACAAGGGTAAATGAAAAAATGAAATAACAGGGAGGAAATCCCCCCCCCCCCCCAAAAAAAATACCAAACAATCATTAAATAAAAATAAGTATACTACAACACAACTAATGACGTTTTGATTATACTAATCTCCATCAGGAACAACATAACCAGATCTAAAGAAAAACATGAAATTAGACAATTTTATAATATTGAAACACAAATCCTTCGTTGTTAGGAAGGCGGCACAGAAGTTAAGTTGTGAAAGGTGCCAAATAAAACATTGTGGAGCTGAAGGTGTGCAAACAGTTAGATATGGATATATCCAACATTAAACTGGACTACAAAGTTCTTGGTTTGCATGGCTATGGGATTATACTCCATTAGGAGTATTAAAGGCAGAAGGTTCTTGTGATTGGTTGTTTCTCTGCGCCGTGTTATCTCATTTTGATTTCAGATCCTTCAGTTGGCTCTCCAATTATTGTGCTTTGTCTGTCTTTATCAATCATGTAGTCAACTCATGCTGCCTCCTGGCCGCTTTGTGTGGCAGGCTTGACTTTGCAATTTATCTTAGACTAATAGCGATCGTCACTTGAACTACGGAGTTTGTGCTTTGTGCTGACGCTTTCGGCAGGCTGCCCTGCAGAAAGAGGCCAAGCCACATGGGATAACAACCGGTGCAATGAACTTGATTCGCTCACCTTTTACACCTGTTTTTTTTTTTTTAGACAGAAGAAGAAGCAGAAGAAAAAGCAGAAGACAGTTGTTATAGATGAGATAATTAGTCAACAAAATAGTGTGGTGGTTGAATGGGAAGTGTATTGACTTTTTTCGATTTTTGTTGCTTTATGATTAGGCAGCAGGGAGCATCAGTGTGTATTAATGCATCTGTTTGTAAAAATTTTGTTTGGCCACAGAGTACAAAGAGTTCATTTTTACTTCACATCTAGCGCACAACAGTTAACAGTGTACAAATAAATGTCACCTCATAGTTAGCAGAGCACTACTTCACTTTCACTTCATAGTTAACAGCGCACAACTTCACTTTAATTTTGTAGCTAACAGTGGTAACTTCACTTTCACTTCATAGAAAACAGAGTTAACTTCACTTTAATTGCATAGTCAAAGTGTACAGCTTCACTTTCACTTCATAGTTAACAGCGCACAACTTCACTTTAATTTTGTAGCTAACAGTGGTAACTTCACTTTCAGTTTGTAGTTAATAGTGTACAGCTTCACTTTAAGATCATAGTTAACAGTGTTCAACTTCACTTTCACTTCATAGTTAACAGTGCACAACTTCACTATCATGACAAAATTATAATATGCACCTTAACTTTCACGTCATAGTTAATAGTGCATAGCATCACTTCTTCAGCATCTCCCAGGAAAGCATAGACCCCCAGCCAACCCCCGCTAAATCCTCCAATCGTTTCCTGCCTCTTGCAGCTCCTCCCATACCCTCCCCATATTATTCTTCTCTATCTCTGATCCTCTTCTCTGGGTATGTTTTAGATCTCTCTCTCTGTTTCTTGTGCCCTGTGGGCACTAGAGGAAGGACCTCCTAATTATACTATTTATTGGTTAAGTGCCACAGGATGCTCAATAGTTTTAATTGATTCAGTTCCAAAAAAAAGTAAGTTTGGACCAAACATGGCACACAACCAAATGAACAAGTATTTTCATGTAAATTTCCATTCACTGAGCATTGAAACGTTGGAACATACCAGAAACAAAACAAACAACACTGTGACCTTGGTAAGGCGATTTATCGTCATTTATCCAGATGGGAGGGCACAATGGCTGTATATTATCCTTCATGCTGGATCAGTTTAGCAATTTCCTTTATCTGCCATGAGAGCATACATCCTTGAAATGTTGTCATTGAGTTGCAATACATTTCTGCTACCAAATTAACAACTTTGATGTCATAACTGAGACACACGCCTACTTCCCATGTTCAGCCATCCATTTTAGTTTGGTCCAAACCCACTTTTTGTTTGCCACTGAATCTGTTAACAGGTTTTCTCTTGCCAACCCTGCTCCTGTCCAACTAAGGGTTTAACTAAGGGTTTAAGTAAAGGTTCAACCAAGTGTTCAACTAAGGGTCCAACTAAGGGTTTAATTAAGGGTTCGACTAAGGGTTTAATTAAGGATTCAACGAAGGGTTTAATTAAGGCTTCAACTAAGGGTCCAACAAAGGGTTTAACTAAGGGTTTAAGTAAAGGTTCAACCAAGTGTTCAACTAAGGGTCCAACTAAGGGTTTAACTAAATGTTCAACTAAGGGTTTAATTAAGGATAGAACTAAGGGTTTAACTAAGGGTTAAACTAGGTGTTCAACTAAGAGTTCAACTAAGTGTTCAGCTAAGGGTCCAACTAAGTGTTTGATTAAGGGTTCAACTAATTGTTCAACTAAGGGTCTGACTAAGGAGAGATTCAACTAAGGGTTTAATTAAGGTTCCAACTAAGGGATCAGCTAAGGGCTCAACTATGGGTTCAACTAAGGGCTCAACTAAGGATTCAGTTAAGGGTTCGACTAAAGGTTCAACTCAGGTTTCAACAAAGGGTTGAAAGGCTGTAAAAGGCATGTGCTCTCCAACAAGCACCAAGATGGGCACCTGACAGTGAGCACATTTGGGTTATAAAATTGCATGAGGCATAGTGAACTGGCAGAGGATGAAGAGTCTGTAGCAGACCATGAGTGAAGCAACGTTCTACAGTGGACCTATCGCATGGTGCTGAAGATCAACCAGATGTCTCTCCTCGAGTTCCTTCTTAAACTGATGCTGAACAGGAATGGAGTGAGAAGAAGAGGGAGAAGAAGATAAAGAGAGGGTGAAGATGAAGAGTTAGAAGAAAAGAGGGAGAAGAAGAAAAAGATAGGGTGAGGGAGAACATGAAGTGAGGGAAGAAGAAGAGATAGTAGATGGAGAAGAAGAAGAGGAGGAAGAAGAACTATAGATGTAGTGATCTTGGATTGTTTAGATGCAGTAGTTGTGGCACTATGGAAAGTATATGGCCTTACATTCTAGACTGGTAAATTGTGGCACTAGAGAAAGTATATGATATGTCCTCACATTCTAGCCTCTGGTAATTTGTGGCACTAAGGAAAGTATATGATATGTCCTCACATTCTAGCCTCTGGTAAATTGTGGCACTAGGGAAAGTATATGTCCTCACATTCTAGCCTCTAGTAAATTGTGACACTAGGGAAAGTATATGATATGTCCTCACATTCTAGCCTCTAGTAAATTGTGGCACTAGGGAAAGTATATGTCCTCACATTCTAGCCTCTGGTAAATTGTGGCACTAGGGAAAGTATATGATATGTCCTCACATTCTAACCTCTAGTAAATTGTGGCACTAGGGAAAGTATATGATATGTCCTCACATTCTAGCCTCTGATAAATTGTGGCACTAGGAAAAGTATATATGTCCTCACATTCTAGCCTCTGGTAAATTGTGGCACTAGGGAAAGTATGATATGTCCTCACATTCTAGCCTCTGGTAAATTGTGGCACTAGAGAAAGAAAGTATATGTCCTCACATTCTAACCTCTGGTAAATGCAGATGGTGTTTACAGTATAACATTCATGACAACATTTGGCTTCTTGTTATTGATTTTTTTTTTCTTGCTTAATTGTTTTTATTATGTTATTGTCTTGGTTATTATTATTATTTGATTGTATTTGTTATTGTTTGATTATCTTTGTTATTATTTGATTTGCTTTGGTATTGTTTGGTTGTCTTTTTATTATTTGATTAGCTAAAACCGAAGTAATGCAAGTTAGCAGATCTCCTGGTCCACTAAGTATTCAGATAAATGGCACATCTCTGAAACAAGCTAACTAATTCAAATATCTTGGAAGTATGATCACAGAAGATGGCAGATTGGATAGAGAAATCGAAATCAGATGTCAAAAAGCAAGTGTACTTACATATCAACTATCACCCATACTAAAACATCCAAATATACCCCCATGCCCGCAAAACGACAGATAATAAGTAGCATATTCACACCAACCCTATGCTACCAATCTCAAACTTGGACATTATCCAAATCACACTTATGCAAAATCAACACCTGTGAGATGAGATAAGCTGCCAACTTAACAGTCCAAGACCGAATAAGAAACGTTGTTATTAGACAGATAGTGGGATCAACATCTTGTGCCACATTTATCGAAAGACAGAAGATCAAATGGTTTGGCCATCTCATTAGAATGCAACACCATAATTACCAGCACTGGCCCTACATCAAAGATCATCTGCGACGAGAGCAAGAGGACGCCCAAGAAGAAAATAGATTGATGACATCAAAGACATTGTACAATCACATGGAATGACTGACACTATCCAGTGCCATCCCACCAGGCGCTGGAACGCCAATTATTCCTCCCAACGATGCTTGACGGCAAAAGTGGAAGATGATGATGATGGTGATTATTTGATTGGCTTTGATATTATTTTATTGCCTTTGTTATTATTTAATTATCTTTATTATTATTTGATTGCCTTTGATATTGTTTTCGTTATTATTTGATTTTGTTATTGTTTGATTGTCTTTTTTATTGTTTTATGTGTGTTATATTGCATTGTCTTTGTTATTGTTTGAATGTTTTGTTATTCATTGATTGTCACTGTTATTCATTGATTGTCACTGTTATTGTTTGAATGTCTGAAAATGATAACTATGACAGGAGACCACGATGGAAGCGAAGAAGTAGCAGACCACAACATGTATTCAGGACGTGAATGATAATTTACACATGAAAGCAACGGAAGCAGAACGTCTGGCTAATGATAGTGAGACGCTGATACAAGAAAACATTGGAAGCAGGACGTCTGGCTAATGATAGAGAGACATTTACACATGAAAGCAACGGAAGCAGAACGTCTGGCTAATGATAGAGAGACGCTGATACAAGAAAACATTGGAAGCAGAACGTCTGACTAATGATAGAGAGACATTTACACATGAAAACAACGGAAGCAGAATGTCTGGCTAATGATAGAGAGACATTTACGTATGAAAACAACGGAAGCAGAATGTCTGGCTAATGATAGAGAGACATTTACATATGAAAACAACGGAAGCAGAATGTCTGGCTAATGATAGAGAGACATTTACACATGAAAGCAACGGAAGCAGAACGTCTGGCTGATGATAGAGAGACATTTACACAAGGAAACAACGGAAGCAAGAATGTCTGGCTAATGATAGAGAGGCATTTTCAAAGACTTCTGATTGGAAAGTTGTCCACACTACAGGCACTGGATGATTATGTTAATTCTTAAAGGACATAAGAATTTCCATATTTACCACATACGTTTGGTCAAGAACCGACATCACAACACTCATGGCATGACCATACGTGCTCCATCCTCATCTGCAATAGCCAGCGAAGAGTCCCATTACTGATGGTATCAGTAGTAGTCTGACAATGTGTCCGTCTGTCCTTTCCTCGGAGAGCTGAGTCAGCCAAATCCCTGGTCATTCCCTGCTGCACCATTCTCTCCGGGCTGTGGTGATCTATGTTCTTCTGCACTATACTCGCGATTCAAAGGGTGCCGACCACGTCTGCCTTATCATACACGGAAAAAGACAGTTCAATTCATGCAAGAGACGACATTGCAGATATAGACATATTTCAAGCGAACGAAAGAAGAATAAGAATACACGAATGCTGGGGGTGAGGACGTAGTGAATCAGTCCACTGCTCGTTTCCCACAAGACCAGCATGTCCTGGGGAGGGGGTGGGGGTGCATTAGATGCTCTCTTAGAGATTTAACTTCGGTGGAATCGTATAGTGGCTTCACCAGTCACAGGAGACATTTTCAAAGACTACAAATCCAATGCTGCCCCCGCCCACCCCAAGAGATATGCCGAGGATAGCCTAGCTATAGTTATAGGTAGTGTCTCCCATGTCGGATAAGTCAAGGGATATGAACCAGACGCACGACCAGGTGGAGAAGGCGGAGGAACAGATTGAGAACCCATATGTGGAAAGAATGAGATTGCGGGGGATCGGCAGGGGTTCTGGAAGAATCTCAAAATTGAGAGGGAAGACCAGGAGAACATTTAATCAGATAGCGGTGGGAACGATTAGTAGTATGACTCTTCGGTGGCTGTTGGACGAGGGGACTGAGCATATATGGGAATGTCCTGAGTGCAGTGATGTCGGTTCTTGACTCAACTCAACTATGAACCAGACGAAATGAGATACAAACCTACTGCCTTGTGGGTAGGCTGTGGACAGTCAACGCTAGCCGTTCGGAAAGCAAACCCGAAAACATGCTTGTCAAAGTCAGATGTACTGAGTCACAGGCTTGATGAAACTGTTATGTTACCACGACCGACATCCCCGCACATTGGGTATTCCCATGCGTGTTCAGTCCTCCGATGCAGCAGCCATCTCAGGGTGTCTCCACTCACTGTTCTCATGAGGGGTAGGTTGTAATGTCTCCTCTCTCGCCCTCGAGGACGGCATCGACGTGATGAGCCAGGCTTCACTCCAACCTCGTGTAATTGTAACCCAACTAGCTTCAGAGACTTGTGGGTGTCGACCAGCTGGAGGTGGAGGATGTGGGTCACCCCAAGTGACTTGGAATGGTTACCTGTGCCAAAACAAAAGGTAGCTTTGGACCAAATGAAAAATAGGTTTAGACCAAACAAAAAGTAGGTTTAGACCAAACAAAAAGTAGGTTTAGACCAAACAAAAAGTAGGTTTAGACCAAACAAAAAGTAGGTTTAGACCAAACAAAAAGTAGGTTTAGAACAAACAAAAAGTAGGTTTAGAACAAACAAACAGTAGGTTTAAACCAAACAAAAAGTAGGTTTAGAACAAACAAAAAGTAGGTTTAGAACAAACAAAAAGTAGGTTTAGAACAAACAAAAAGTAGGTTTAGAACAAACAAAAAGTAGGTTTAGAACAAACAAAAAGTAGGTTTAGAACAAACAAAAAGTAGGTTTAGAACAAACAAAAAGTAGATTTAGAACAGTGTTTCCCAACGCGCGGCGCACGCCCCACAGGGGGGCAATTCGACTGTTAAGGGGGGCAATTCGAAAATGGAAGAAATCAGCTGAATATAACAAAATGGGGAGACTTGAGACTGAAGTTAACTAAATTGGAACCTGACATAAGATCTCTTTGCAGCAAGCATCAAGCGCAAGGATCTCACTAAATTTAAATAATACATAATTACTAATAATTAAAATAATATAGAAAAATCTTTCATTAAAATTATTTTGTACTTGAATTTCAGTTCTCCATTATATGTGTTGAAAATTTACTTACTGTGTTTGCTCAATAATTACCTAGTGATTTCTTCCTAAAACCTATCATTCAAGTTTCTTTAGTGAACATTTCAATTTTTGAATATTAAAAATAATGTATATGTTGAGGGGGGCGGGGGGGGGGGGGGGGGCAATATGAATTTAGAAAGGCTTAAGTGGGGCATGGTACAAAAAAAGGTTGGGAAACACTGGTTTAGAATAAACAAACAGTAGGTTTAAACCAAACAAAAAGTAGGTTTAGAACAAACAAAAAGTAGGTTTAGAACAAACAAAAAGTAGGTTTAGACCAAATAAAAAGTAGGTTTAGAACAAACAAGAAGTAGGTTTAGAACAAACAAAAAGTAGGTTTAGACCAAATAAAACGTAGGTTTAGAACAAACAAAAAGTAGGTTTAGAACAAACAAAAAGTAGGTTTAGACCAAATAAAAAGTAGGTTTAGAACAAACAAAAAGTAGGTTTAGAACAAACAAAAAGTAGGTTTAGAACAAACAAAAAGTAGGTTTAGAACAGACAAAAAGTAGGTTTAGAACAAACAAAAAGTAGGTTTAGACCAAACAAAAAGTAGGTTTAGACCAAACAAAAAGTAGGTTTAGAACAAACAAAAAGTAGGTTTAGAACAAACAAACAGTAGGTTTAAACCAAACAAAAAGTAGGTTTAGAACAAACAAAAAGTAGGTTTAGAACAAACAAAAAGTAGGTTTAGAACAAACAAAAAGTAGGTTTAGAACAAACAAAAAGTAGGTTTAGAACAAACAAAAGTAGGTTTAGAACAAACAAAAAGTAGGTTTAGAACAAACAAAAAGTAGATTTAGAACAGTGTTTCCCAACGCGCGGCGCACGCCCCACAGGGGGGCAATTCGACTGTTAAGGGGGGCAATTCGAAAATGGAAGAAATCAGCTGAATATAACAAAATGGGGAGACTTGAGACTGAAGTTAACTAAATTGGAACCTGACATAAGATCTCTTTGCAGCAAGCATCAAGCGCAAGGATCTCACTAAATTTAAATAATACATAATTACTAATAATTAAAATAATATAGAAAAATCTTTCATTAAAATTATTTTGTACTTGAATTTCAGTTCTCCATTATATGTGTTGAAAATTTACTTACTGTGTTTGCTCAATAATTACCTAGTGATTTCTTCCTAAAACCTATCATTCAAGTTTCTTTAGTGAACATTTCAATTTTTGAATATTAAAAATAATGTATATGTTGAGGGGGGCGGGGGGGGGGGGCAATATGAATTTAGAAAGGCTTAAGTGGGGCATGGTACAAAAAAGGTTGGGAAACACTGGTTTAGAATAAACAAACAGTAGGTTTAAACCAAACAAAAAGTAGGTTTAGAACAAACAAAAAGTAGGTTTAGAACAAACAAAAAGTAGGTTTAGACCAAATAAAAAGTAGGTTTAGAACAAACAAGAAGTAGGTTTAGAACAAACAAAAAGTAGGTTTAGACCAAATAAAACGTAGGTTTAGAACAAACAAAAAGTAGGTTTAGAACAAACAAAAAGTAGGTTTAGACCAAATAAAAAGTAGGTTTAGAACAAACAAAAAGTAGGTTTAGAACAAACAAAAAGTAGGTTTAGAACAAACAAAAAGTAGGTTTAGAACAAACAAAAAGTAGGTTTAGAACAGACAAAAAGTAGGTTTAGAACAAACAAAAAGTAGGTTTAGACCAAATAAAAAGTAGGTTTAGAACAAACAAAAAGTAGGTTTAGAACAAACAAAAAATAGGTTTAGACCAAATAAAAAGTAGGTTTAGAACAAACAAAAAGTAGGTTTAGAACAAACAAAAAGTAGGTTTAAACCAAACAAACAGTAGGTTTAGACCAAATAAAAAGTAGCTTTGGACCAAATAAAAAGTAGGTTTGAACCAAATAAAAAGTAGCTTTGGACCAAACTAAAAGTAAGTTTGGATAAAACATAAAGTAGGTTTGGACGAAACAAACATGGATAGCAGAAAATGGAAAGTAAGGGTGTGTCACAGTTATGGCTTAAATGTTGTTAATTGATTAAGTGTCATGGAATGATTAAACGTCTTAAACTGCTTCTCGTATCTGCCATGGGCTTATTTAAAGTAGTTGTCCTTATCCAGCCCCCTTTAATTTGATATATAATACAACATATCTGCTACCATATTAACAACTTTTAAGTCATAACTATGACACACCCCTACTTCCCATTTTCCGCCATCCATGTTTGGTTCAAACATACTGTTTGAGCACCGAATCTGTTAATAGGGTGGCAGAGGTGTTGTAATAAATATCAACTTAAGGCCGGGGGGGGGGGGGGTGTGAATAGAAATCTACTGTATATACGCCCATAGGGTAAACTACCGTATATTACCACATAGGGGAAACTACCGTACATTAGCCCATAGGGGAAACTACCGTATATTACCACACAGGGGAAACTACCGTATATTAGCCCATAGGGGAAACTACCGTATATTACCACAAAGGGGAAACTACCGTATATTAGCCCATAGGGGAAACTACCGTATATTATCCCATAAGGGAAACTACCGTATATTAGCCCATAGGTTAAAATACCGTATATAAACCCATAGGGGAAACTACCGTATATTAATCCACAAGGGAAACTAACATATATAAGCCCATAGGGGAAACAACCGTATATTAGCCCATAGGGGAAACTACCGTATATTAGCCCATAGGGGAAACTACCGTATATTAGCCCATAGGGGAAACTACTGTATATAAGTCAATAGGAGAAACTACTGTGTATAAGTCAATAGGGGAAACTACCGTATATAAGCCCGTAGGGGAAACTACTGTATATAAGTCAATAGGGAAAACTACTGTATATAAGCTCATAGGGGAAACTACTGTATATAAACCCGTAGGGGAAACTACTTATATAAGTCAATAGGGGAAGCTACTGCATATTAGCCCATAGGGGAAACTACTGTATATTAGCCCATAGGGGAAACTACTGCATATTAGCCCATAGGAGAAACTACTGTTTATTAACCCATAGGGGAAACTACTGTATATTAGCCCATAGGGGAAACTACTGTATATAAACCCATAGGGGAAACTACTGTATATAAGTCCGTAGGGGAAACTACTGTGTATAAGTCCGTAGAGGAAACTACTGCATATTAGCCCATAGGGGAAACTACTGTATATAAACCCGTAGGGGAAACTACTTATATAAGTCAATAGGGGAAACTACTGCATATTAGCCCATAGGGGAAACTAATGTATATTAGCCCATAGGGGAAACTACTGCATATTAGACCATAGGGGAAACTACTGCATATTAGCCCATAGGGGAAACTACTGTATATTAGCCCATAGGGGAAACTACTGTATATTAACCCATAGGGGAAACTACTGTATATTAGCCCTTAGGGGAAACTACTGTATATTAACCCACAGGGGAAACTACTGTATATTAGCCCTTAGGGGAAACTACTGTATATTAACCCATTGGGGAAACTACTGTATATTAGCCCATAGTGCTAACTATATATTAGCCCATAGGGGAAACTACTGTATATTAGCCCATAGGGGAAACTACTGCATATTAGCCCATAGAGAGACATTTATACATGAAAACAACGGAAGCAGAATGTCTGGCTAATGATAGAGAGACGTTGATACAAGAAAACAACGGAAGCAGAATGTCTGGCTAATGATAGAGAGACATTTACACATGAAAACGACGGAAGCAGAACGTCTGGCTGATGATAGAGAGACATTTACACATGAAAGCAACGGAAGCAGAATGTCTGGCTAATGATAGAGAGACGTTGACACAAGAAAACAACGGAAGCAGAACGTTTGGCTAATGATAGAGAGACATTTACACATGAAAGCAACGGAAGCAGAACGTCTGGCTGATGATAGAGAGACGTTGATATAAGAAAACATTGGAAGCAGAATGTCTGGCTAATGATAGAGAGACGTTGACATAAGAAAACATTGGAAGCAGAATGTCTGGCTAATGATAGAGAGACGTTGATACAAGAAAGCAACGGAAGCAGAACGTCTGGCTAATGATAGAGAGACATTTACACATGAAAGCAACGGAAGCAGAACGTCTGGCTGATGATAGAGAGACGCTGACACAAGAAAACAACGGAAGCAAGAATGTCTGGCTAATGATAGAGAGACATTTACACATGAAAGCACCGGAAGCAGAACGTCTGGCTGATGATAGAGAGACATTTACACAAGGAAACAACGGAAGCAGAATGTCTGGCTAATGATAGAGAGACGTTGACATAAGAAAACATTGGAAGCAGAATGTCTGGCTAATGATAGAGAGACGTTGACACAAGGAAACAACGGAAGCAGAACGTTTGGCTAATGATAGAGAGCATTTACACATGAAAGCAACGGAAGCAGAACGTCTGGCTGATGATAGAGAGACGCTGACACAAGAAAACAACGGAAGCAAGAATGTCTGGCTAATGATAGAGAGACATTTACACATGAAAGCACCGGAAGCAGAACGTCTGGCTGATGATAGAGAGACATTTACACATGAAAGCAACGGAAGCAGAACGTCTGGCTGATGATAGAGAGACGCTGACACAAGAAAACAACGGAAGCAAGAATGTCTGGCTCCATGGCTGGAGATCTCGGGTGTATTTGTATAATGGTGCTGGATGTTACGGTACAGTGAGCACATAGAAAGAAGGGGGCGGGGTAGGAGGCATGTAAATTTGACCACGACCCCATTGTGTTGTTGGTCTGGGTGGACTGGTGTGCAGGAACACGCGTACTTACATAGACACACTTCAACAGACAAAATGCTAGTGTATGTGGACATGCAAGAAGAGAGAGAGAGAGAGGAGAGTCAGACAGACAGACAGACAGACAGAGGAAAAGTGCCTGCGACCTACCACATGGGGTATATTGTAACCTACGAAATAGTAAGTATGGTTGCTTGTCATACAACGTGCTTCAGGAGCCCCTCGCCCAGTCCTAGAGTTGTTGGGGTTGTGTAAGATCCAACCACTGGCAATGCACGTGAAGAAGGTATGCACAGAGAAGCCAGATGTGAGAGGAGAGAGAGAGAGAGAGAGAGTGCGAAAGGGGGGAGAGAGGGGGAGAGGGAGGGAGAGAGGTAGAGAGAAAGGGGGAGAGGAAGAGAGAGGGAGGAAGAGAGAGGGAGGGAGAGAGAGAGTGAGAGAGGGGGAGGGCAAGAGAGAGATCAAGGGAGGGAGAGAGAGCGCGAGAGGGAGTGAGAGAGGGAGAGAGAGAGCGAGAGGAAAAGTGCCTGTGATATACCACATGAGGCGTGTGGGGCGCGTCGGTCTACGTGTACGACGTTTCCCTCGTACTGAACCCTATGAAATAGTCAGTATGGTTGATTATTCATATTAACAACTTTTAAGTCATAACTATGACACACCCCTACTTCCCATTTTCCGCCATCCATGTGTGGTTCAAACATACTGTTTGAGCACCGAATCTGTTAATAGGGTGGCAGAGGTGTTGTAATAAATATCAACTTAAGGCCGAGGGGGAGGGGGGGGGGGGGGGGGTGAATAGAAATCTACTGTATATACGCCCATAGGGGAAACTACAGTATATTACCACATAGGGGAAACTACCGTACATTAGCCCATAGGGGAAACTACCGTATATTACCACACAGGGGAAACTACCGTATATTAGCCCATAGGGGAAACTACCGTATATTACTACATAGGGGAAACTACCGTATATTAGCCCATAGGGGCAACTGCCGTATATTACCACATAGGGGAAACTACCGTATATTAGCCCATAGGGGAAACTACCGTATATTAGCCCATAAGGGAAACTACCGTATATTAGCCCATAGGGGAAACTACCGTATATAAACCCATAGGGGAAACTACCGTATATTAACCCACAAGGGAAACTACCATATATTAGCCCATAGGGGAAACAACCGTATATTAGCCCATAGGGGAAACTACCGTATATTAGCCCATAGGGGAAACTACTGTTTCTAAGTCAATAGGAGAAACTACTGTGTATAAGTCAATAGGGGAAACTACCGTATATAAGCCCGTAGGGGAAACTACTGTATATAAGTCAATAGGGAAAACTACTGTATATAAGCCCGTAGGGGAAACTACTGTATATAAGTCAATAGGGGAAACTACTGCATATTAGCCCATAGGGGAAACTAATGTATGTTAGCCCATAGGGGAAACTACTGCATATTAGCCCATAGGGGAAACTACTGCATATTAGCCCATAGGGGAAACTACTGTATATTAGCCCATAGGGGAAACTACTGTATATTAACCCATAGGGGAAACTACTGTATATTAACCCACAGGGGAAACTACTGTATATTAGCCCTTAGGGGAAACTACTGTATATTAACCCATTGGGGAAACTACTGTATATTAGCCCATAGTGCTAACTATATATTAGCCCATAGGGGAAACTACTGTATATTAGCCCATAGGGGAAACTACTGCATATTAGCCCATAGGGGAAACTACTGTATATTAACCCATAGGGGAAACTACTGTATATAAACCCATAGGGGAAACTACTGTATATTAGCCCATAGGGGAAACTACTGTATATTAGCCCTTAGGGGAAACTACTGTATATTAACCCATAGGGGAAACTACTGTATATTAGCCCATAGTGCAAACTATATATTAGCCCATAGGGGAAACTACTGTATATAAGCCCATGGCCGCCACGGGTAGTCGCTTAAGACAATTAATCATCCCATGTCAATTAATCAGGTAATACAAGGTCCTGCGCAACGCAACCCACTTGATGATGATGATTATTAAATCAATATGAAGTCGTCATCAAATATTTCTATCTAGGGCCAATTTCTCTGCATGTGTGGATTTGGATGGAGAAATCAACACGCGTTGTACACAGGCAAATCGGGTACTGGAACAACTAGCACCACTTGTGTTGCATAGAAAGATTCCTGTAAATACTACACCAAATCTCATAAGAACTATGTTTGGCCGACATATGCTACCAATGTCAGACATGGACACTTACCGCAACTAATGAGTGCACAATTATAAAAAACAGAGATTAGATGCCTTAAAGAGCTGCGGGGGTAATCGTGAGAGATATAATTAGAAGTGAGGAAATTAAAAGAAGATTAAGTCTGAGGCCAGTCATATACTTCATTAAGGTACAACAAATTAAATGGTTTGGTCTCCTTACAAGAATGCCCTGGTACTATCTGCCACATTCATCATCATCATCATCATCATCTTCCACTTCTGCCGTCAAGCGTCGTGGGGAGGAATAATTTGCGTTCCTGCGCCCTGTGGGTGGCACTGGATAGTGTCATTCCGTGTGATTGTACAATGTCTCTGATGTCGTCAATCCATTTTCTTCTTGGACGTCCTCGTGGTCTCGTCGCAGATGATCTTTGATGTAAGGCCAGTGATGGTAGTTGCTGATGTTGCATTCTAACGACATGGCCAAACCACTTGATCTTCTGTTTTTTAATAAATGTGGCACAAGGTGTTGATCCCACAGTCTGTCTGATAACAGCATTTCGTACTCGGTCTCGGATTGTTAGGTTCGCAGCTCTCCTCAGGCATCTTATCTCGCAGGTGTTGATTTTGCGAAGATGTGATTTTGATAAAGTCCAGGTTTGAGATTGGTAGCATAGGGTTGGTGTGAATATGCTGTTTATTATCTGTCGTCTTGCGGAAATTGGTATATTTGGATGTTTAAGGTGATAGTTGATATGTAAGTGCACTAGCTTTTTGACATCTGATTTCGATTTCTCTGTCCATTCTGCCATCTTCTGTGATCATACTTCCAAGATATTTGAATTCTTTAACTTGTTTCAGAGGTGTGTTATTTATCTGTGTACTTAGTGGGCCTGGCGATCTGCTAACTTGCATTACTTCGGTTTTGGCTGTGTTTATACTCATATTGTATCTGCTGCAGGTTGAACTCAGATTAGTAATATGATGTAGTCTGCCCTCATCGCTGTAAAACAGACACTGATCGTCTGCACATAGAAGTTCATTTATTCCTTGTGGGTCCGTTGTTTCATCTGGAGTAAACAGTTCTAAATTTTCTGAATCTGTTCTGTCAAGGCTTGCTTCTTTGGAAATTCTGTCCATGTAGATATTGAATAGCAGAGTAGAGAGCACACATCCCTGCCTCACTCCTGTATTGACTGTGAACATATCTGATATACCTTCCTGTGTTCTTACTACACTTAGGCTCGAGTGGTACATGGCTATGATGTTTTCTAGCAATTGCCCTTGTATCCCATAGTCTTCAAGGATGGTCCATAATTTGTATTTGTCTACTCTATCGAAAGCCTTTTCCTGATCTACAAACACAATATTCTGCTGGTCACTATAGTCGATAGTTTTTCACATATTTGTCTAAGTGGAAATAGTGCATCAATGCAACTTTTACTTTTCCAAAAACCGAATTGTACTTTGCTTAACTGAAAGCCACACTGAAGAAATATAATGGAAACAGAGCAAGGGGAAGACTACGTAAAAGATGGTGTGATGGTATCAAGAACAAACTTTGAGAAATGAATCTCAGCTTACAAAGAGCATTAGAAAGAGCGCATGAAAGATATTTACACCCCCCCCCCCCTCCAACACTTCACTGGGGTAAATGGTGGAAGAGAAGAAGACGCCAAAGTATTTCTGCTCTTGCTCTTGTCGTGACTCTCGTTAGATCTCTGTCCTCTGGTGATTTAATAAAGTGGGTGTTGCTTATTCTTTCCTTTAAAAAAAAAAAAATACACAATGTAACATTCAAGTCAATTGAAACATTCTTAAACAGGTGAACCAGTAGAATTATCTCGGAACAGTCATAGCATCTAATGTAAGGTGCCTTGTAGAGATTAGAACAGAACTATGGTCATCTCAAGGAATAAAGAAATACCACAATATAATGTGCTACACAGAACCTACAGTGATTTATGGATGTGAAAAATGGAAAATAAGCAGACAAGCTGAGAAACATCTTATAGCATCGGGAATATGGTTTCTTAGGAACATGGAAAGAATACCATAGACAGAAAAAAAAATGAGAAAGTCCCACAAGGAACAAATAAAAGCGGTAAATGGATTAGATAAATTAGACGCAGACAAACTAAAGACAAAGTCCTACGAGATACAAAGGAAGCAGTAAATGGATTAGATCAGTTAGACGCAGACAGTCAAGATTTTTTTTAAATGTTGCATATCCCTTACAGGACGTTGCAGTCAACACCCACATTTTTCAGCTGCTGTTGATGTACTAGGCAAGTTTTACGTTCAGTAGTTTGCCATTGCTTTCTGAACGATCGGCCCACATACCCCCGTAAGTTACCAGTGCGGCGCGAATCGCTGCCGATTCTCGCAGCTGCTGTTTTCCCCCACGTGGTTTACAGGACGTCGCAGTCAACGACAGCATATTGGGGCTGTTTGTGATTTCTTGGCAAGTTTATGTTCCGTAGTTTGCCACTGCTTTCTGAACAACCGGCACTCATACCTTTGTATGCAAACCAAAGCAAGGCGGCCTGCTGCCAAATCGCCCACAGCTGTGTTGTGGATCACGAATTTCACTTGTAATTCCTTCCCCACGGAGCCGACTTTTGGACAAGTATGAGGAGGAATCAACTACCAAATTTAGTGATAATTGACAAAATTGGTGTTAAAAACAAAAACAATAGAAAGACAGGTGATATAAATATCTAGATGCACAATGACAAGAATACAGAGATGATCCAAGACCAGGTGATCGTACGAGATGGCGAACTTTGACCGCTCAGGTTTTTCAGCATGGCGCATGTGGAAGAGGATGATGTTTATGTAATTATGCGTTCCTTGTGTGTCCAAGCTTTCCATGATACCGTCCTCTGTCTTCCTTTGTCTTACAGGGGTATATAGAAGGTGTGCGTGACCGAATAGATAAGAGCGGCAATTTTAAACATCCGGTGTGCTGATGCCGAGGTGGCCGGTTCAACCCCTACATCGATCAGTTGAATTAAAATGTTGACTTCTCATCCTTGACTTTGAGACTTAAATTACGAAGTATCTCAGATGTCGGAGTGGGTTTGCTGGATGGCGAGGGACACTGGTAATAGGGAAAACTGGCCCGTACGTGAAAATCAGACAGTTGGCGACACGGCTTCAGTTCAAAGCGAACGAAGAAATAACAAAACTAAAACGATTTTATCATTAGCCATGTCTGACATTATCTTGAACCCACAACAATGGAGTGTGAACGGAATTCAAATCCATCCATTTTTATAGTGGGAACAGAATAGCTAGATGGTCGCCTGCCGCCCGGAGGACAAGGTTTCCAATCTGCAAATTCTTAAAATTGGACTCCATTACAACATCATCATGTGCCATGCCGATAAGCGTGGGCTGTCTTGTTTCGCCATCTGAAACGATCACCAGAGTCGTGGATTAGCTGTGTGTTTTGTCTCGATTATGCAATGTGGCAAACCATCTAGATATGTATTCCTCTGCCTTTCCCTTCTTCTTTCCTAAAGCCGCTAAGCTTTGAATGATCCTTGAATGGTTTTGGGAGAGGGATGAGATAGCTGGGCACCCAATCCTGCAGTACTGATGCTGTCCTAATGCTCTGGTTAAAGCAGTCGGTCTTCTCCTTCAGATCTGCATCGCTCAAAGGTCACGTGTGGCAAGCATCGCCTGGATCTTTTCTTCGGGGTATGCCGGTGTGCTGGGGAATGAACAGGCGGACATATTGACTGGCTCTGCAAAACTTGGTGGAGTATTGATGCATGACAAGGCAGACGTGGTTGCGACTTTGTGGGAGCACGTGTACACCTCGGAAGAGCAAATGGATCACCATGGCCTGGCAAGAATGAGACAGTGAGGAGTGACGAGGGGATCTGGCCGACGCTCGACGCTCAGAGGAAAGGAGAGACGGACATATAATCAGATTGCTACTGGTACTATCGGTGTTGGAACTCTTCGCTGGCTGCTGGGGATGGGGACGGAGCGCTTATGGGAATGCCCCGAATGCTGTGATCAATCAATCAATCATGTGCCATGCCAGAAAGCGTGGGCGGTCATGACTCGCCATTTCACTCGATCACCAGCGTCGTGGATCAGCTCAGTGTTCCTGTCTCGTCCATGCCATGTGGCCAAGTCATCCAGGTATTCTCCTCTCGGTCTTCCTCTTGGTCTGCTCCCTTCGATCTTGCCAGTTGTCACTAAGGTCTCCAATCCATTTCTTCTCAAAATATGTCCTAAAAATGTTGACTGTCTACGTCTAATTTCTCTAATCAATTTACGATTTTCATTTGTCTCCTGTAGTACTTGGTCATTGGTTTTTCTGTCTGTCCATGCTGTGATGTCTGTTCTTAAATCAATCAATCACTCCCCCGATGTGTCTCCACCTTGCCGTGGTGGGGGAGCTTGAGTGTCCCGTTGACCCCATGTGCTTGCCGATGGGTGAAAACTACATATCGGACAGCGTATGGGATAGGGACCAGACTAAGAGAGACACAACCTGCTGCTCTGCAGGAGACTGAGGATAGCAGTCAAAAGTTTAAATCAGGCGCATGAAGGCAGTTCTTGTTTCGGACAATACTCTAAGGCTCTCTGTCGAGGGTTTAGGCTGAACGCCTCTAAGCCACAGACCCTCGGATCTGAGAGTCGGGCCGATATCCACCTACCGAAAAATTGGAATCGAGATACTGAGCAAGCTACATGCCCAGTTCTGACACTTGTTTGAAGGCTCTCAGCTGAGGGATATGTTGGATTCCCGGATGAGATGGCCTTTCCGTTTCTCACTGACTGCTGCACGAAGGTAAGGTGCTGAGCCGGCAGCACATGTAGCCTACCTCGTGAGCGAGTACAAAAAGTCAGTAAAATGCCCCAGTCGAAGGAAATGGTTACGAAAACTGTCTGTATCTAACTCATAGAGAGTGTAGATAAAAGTTGAGAAACGTCTCAATAACGCGAAATGGAACGCACGGCGAGCGAACCTATTGCGTGGTCCAAAGTCAAAAGCAAAAGCTTACCGAGTGGATGTCGCCCGCAGTCTGACCGCCCCTGGAGCTCACTTGAGCGACCAGTGGCAAGCGAGATGCCCAATACATGGAAGTGAGGAACTAAAGCAGCCATGAGCAGGACGTGGCAACTCCTCGGGTGAGCCCAGTCTCGGAGCAATATGTGCCGGCTCTGCAGTTATGGAAGCCTCCTTGGATAGCGAGGGACTGCCCATTGTCTGCCCCCTGCCTTCCCTTGAGGGCCGACCGCGATGTCGTTGGTCGTTCTATCTTGACCAGCTGAGATGTGGGCGACATCACAACAGTCTAACGTGCCTCGAAATCAGAGGAAGGTTAACCTCATTAAAAAATGCCCGCCGGAAGTCGGAAGTGTCGTCCTACGGGTGGCAAACTAAAAATTGACACTACGCAATTACGTCCGAGTGAAATGTCTCGTCCGAATGTCTCTCGTGCTAGGAACAGCTCTGACTACCTAGTTTCCGAATGCCGCTCTTGTTCGGAACAGCTCTGACTAGGTAGTTTTCCGAATGTCCGCCGTGCCTGGAACAGCTCTGATGGCCACAGGGACAAGCACATGTCCGAAAACTCGCTTAGCTGACTGGTTTGTGCAGGAACGGCCCAGGGCGAGCGAAATGCCCAATATATTGAAGTGAGGAATTAAAACAGCCATGAGCAGGACGTGACGATTCCCTCGGTAAACCCAGCACCAGAGCGTTATGTGCCGGCTCTGCAATTATGGAAGCCACCCAGGATGGCGGAAAATGCTATGGACTGTCCCTGCCTTCACTTGAGGGATGACCGTGTAGTCTTCGACTGTTCCAACTAGACCAGCTGAGATGTGGACGGTACCACAAAAGTGAGAGTCTCGCAGGATTGCTAACCTGGTCAAAAATGCACGCTAAAAGTCGGATGTGTTGGCCTGAGGGTTTCGACCCGAGGGTGCCTAACCAGACACACCGCAATCACATCTGAAAAAATCACTCCGGATGAACGCAAAGAAGAAATCAATCAATCAATCAATCAATCAATCCCTTCTTCTTTTCCCCTCAGTCTTACCGGTTGTCACCAAGTTCTCTAGTTTATTTCTTCTCATAACGTGACCAACAACAAAAAATTGACTGATTTTTGCGTGTGGACTACCTGTTCTTATTACCAGTGTCGCTCTCCATTAGGCTAACCCACTCCGACTTCTGAGGTACATGTAATTTACCTCGTCAAGTCCTGCAAAGTATATGCAACTTACTTATTTACTTTTTCACTGTATACCCAGTACACTTGTAGTCATGGACAAGGGTCACAGCTGTTGCGCTTTCCACACACATCCTTCACTGCCACACTCTGTTTCTGTTGCCATGTAAGGCAATATTGTTTATTTCAGGTCTTCTGATAATGCCCTGTACATTTCACGTATCTGTCTCTTACGGGTTTGATGCGTGATTGTGTAACATATGTATCATTTAGTACTTCAGCCTTGCTTTTCAACAAACATAAACCGAGAGCATCTGTTAGATTTTTTCCCCAGAACATGTTGGTGTGGCGGGAAAACGAGCAGGTGGTCAGATTGGCTGAGTCTGCACCTCTTGGTGCGTGATAAGGCAAACGTGGTCGTGGCCCTTTGAGATCGTCGGTATAATGCGGAAGAACAAATAGATCATCAGGGCCTGGAGAGAATGATGCTGCAGGAAGTAACCAGAGGATCTGGCAAACACACTCGGGACTCCGAGGAAAGGCCAGACTGCTACTGGCACCATTAGTATTGGGACTCTTCGCTGGATCTTGAAGATTAGGACGGATCACGCATGCGAATGTTCCGAGTGCAATGATATCGGTTTTTGACATTTCACAACCCTCCGAACATTAGCTGGACAGTAATAGTAGCTATTTAAATTAAACAAGTAGCTATACAAAGAAAATCGCAACGTGCTTTATAACTATAGATTTCCCCCTGTTGATGAAAGCTATTTCACCGCAACGTCTTATGGTCACACTCCGCACGTAAAGCTTCTTTATTTTGATCAAGTATTCTTTTCAAATGATATCAAGAACAACAGCGCCAAACAACCAACTTTAATTACAGTAATAAAAAGACGCCCGATTCACTTGCGAACAAGAAGAAATAAAACTGGCCGACGGCCAATATAAACATCAATGAACGCCTTGTGCAAATGAACTACAACGCTGAAAGAATTAAGAAAACAGGCCTGCAAGAGGAAAAGTAGGACACAGCATAAATGCCTGAAGTTGTTCAGTTATTGGCCCTGCTGTTTGCTTTCCAGTATTATTCTAATTAAAGTTTAATATCTTGCCACTCCAAGAAGCGTAATAAAACCCCGACTTGAACCGTCACTGTGTTTCTATTTTAACAGATAGTTCAAATATCAAAATTTCTTAAGCCTGGGCTCACGTTCTGGGCCTGATTCTGTTCTCAGGCCCCGGATGACAGTTTTTTTTTTTTTCCTTTTCAATTGTGTGTTTTTATTTTTAAACATTTGTCTTTGTCCTTTGTTTTATATCTTAAAGAAGTTATTATTTCCTCAGTCTGACATGTTATAAGGACATTTATGCGCTGCGTCTGTGTTGATCCCTGTACCAGGTCGGGGGTACAATTCTACTGACCTACAATCTGGATCGATATGCAGTTCTTAATGACCTGTGTCCGTGTCCTGGATATGCCAATATCCCTGTGTCCGGTTACATACAAAGGGTCTGTATCTATTCTTAAATACGCTATCTTTCTACCTCACCAACAGGACTAGCAAACTAGGGGAACGGGCGAAGAAAAAGACAGCTATGTGGTAGAGACAGGCTGTGTTGGGGGTGTAAGAATCGCAAGAGATGGCGAGAGAGATAAAAAATTCCCTGGACGGGTAGTATTGTATCATGTATTCATATTCATATATCTCTGAAGATAACCGGCGCGGGCCGAGTCCTCTAGCAGACGTCGCCCTGTTCAAATCATTAAATCTTCAAAGTATCCTCGTCAGGACACCATTCTTCTGCTTCCAAATGTGTGATTTCACAAATTATTTCTTGCGGGACATTAGAGGACAAAAATGTGATTTTTTACTGACAGTTTTCAGAAGAAAACAACACTGCTCATAATAATGAATTCCCAATGCCAGTCCAAAATGGCGGCTGTGTGAGCCCTTGAGACTTTGTACAACTATGCACGGATTTTTGCAGCTTGTATAGTTTTATTTCACTTTGTGCATTTGTTTAGCATCGAGATGTATTTTTGTAGTTAAATATGCGTGCACGGCCGTGGACTTGTGGACATTTTAGGGGAGGTTTCGTGTCGATGATTTCAACAACGGTGATTGTTAATACGGTTCCCATGGCTGCCGCCATGTCGCTGCCGTTTCTTATATCCATTATTTATTAGTGGTGTAAGTAGTTCACTTATCTTGCTGCTTCATGCAGGCCCGTGTCAGACAAGAGCGTTTTATTGCAATCTGTCAGACAAGTGTGTAGTTTAAGAAATCGCACTGAGGGGACAAGCTGAGGTAGAGAATGGATGATGGTGACAGTGGAAGGGCCCCTAACGGCGAGCAAGAAACAGGAGCAACCGGGGCTCTACCCAGGTAACATAAATATTTGTATAGCAAAGGCATCTACTTGCCTTGCACAGTTAGTTTTTATTATAATTGCCTTATTATTAATACTTTATGCATGTTTTTATCAGATTAACAGGGGTATATATTGTTTTGTTGTGAATATGCATTAGCAACCGGTGATCATGTTTATGATCAGGGTAAATGAGATTGCACTTAAAATATACCATCATCATCATGTGCCAGGTCAGCTGGCGTAGACGTTCCTGCACCCCCACAGATCTCCTTGATATTACTGATTAATTCTGTTGGTGATATTCCTTCATGCAATCACCCTTACCCATGCACAATAATTTCTCTTGGCCTACCCTTGCCTTTTCTTTCCAGTCATGTTTTCTAAATGTCTCTCTTCTCTTTACTTGACCAAAGAACTTTGTCTTTCTTATATTATATTTGTTTATAATATTCTATTATCTCTACCCTTTTCCAGACACTTATTGTTAAGTCCGGCAGTCTAAGGTACTTACATCTCCATTGCACCAAAACTCTTCCTATTTTGTCCATGTTCTATGATTTAGTGCCATACAGCAGATCAGGTTATATATAACATTTCAGCATCTCTTTCTGACTTTCAGTGAAAGTGATTTATTGCACAAGATACTTTTCATTTTCTGAATGCAGCTGTTACTTGGCCCAATCTGCTATTAATCTCTGTCACACATCTTCCATCCTATACCACTAGGAATTTTAACTGTACCATGGAAGTGACTTTCCATATCGCCATAAGTTTATATATAGTACTTTCCCCTCTTCAACTCCCTTTAATTTGATATATAATACAACATGCCTGCTACCATATTAATAACGTTTAAGTCACAGCTATGACACACTCCTACTTCCCATATTCCGTTATCCATTTTTGTTTGGTCCAATCCTACTTTTTGTTTGGCACTGTAAAAATCCCTGTTTTATCTGCTGCCTATTATACCTTGGGGTGGAGGACAGGGGGGTCTTGAGCCTGAGGAATTAAGGCTGCCTGGCTAGTAGTCGCCGCAAACTGTGCAGGTTAGAGTTTTCTTTTTGCCCCCGACAGAAAAAAATCCACATCTTACTGAGGATTAAACTCCAGGTCTCCCGAAGTACGAATGAACGAACGAACAAACAAACAAACTTTATTTTAAAAGGGTAACAAATTGAGCACGCAGGCCCGTCTTACATTCGGCCCTTTCGATCACTCATCTTTCATTCATCAAATTTGCATGTTACATTTACATAGGGAACAAAAAAATTGTCAAATGGATTTTGTAAGCATAAATAATGCATATTACGCATGGTACATTAACATGGGGAAAAAAAACATTGTCAAATGAAAGTTGTAAACATAAACAGTGCATATTGCAATGTTGTGAGACACATCCCCCATCCAACCTCACACCCCGCAGCCACCCACACATCTCTCAGTCACCCACACATCCCCCACCCACCACACCCCCACCCACCCACACATCTCTCAGCCACCCACACCTCCCCCATCCACCACACCTCCACCCACCCACACATACCTCCATGCACTCACACAGACTCAGGCAAACATACATGCCACCACAAACCCACCCACACACATTTCTCAACCCACACATACATCCCCCACCCACGCCATAACCAACACGCACACACCCACCCACATATTCTCCACCACCCACCCACATACCCGCAACCACCCAGAAAACACACATCACAAAACCACACACATATACCCCCGTCAACCCACACATCCCGCACCTATCCACACATACATCCCGCACCCTCACAATTTTCCTCACCCACCCACACACATCAGACAACCTACACCCACTCACCCACCCAATATCTGCCACCTCTCAACTACACATTCCCCACCTATACACACATCCCCACCCACAAACACATCTCCCCACCTGTCCACACATAACCCCCACCCATAAACACCCAAAAAAACACACACCTCCCACCCACATGCAACATGCTAGCCACAAGGCCAAGGCCAGCCGCTCCTCTATTGCACTGAATCTGTTAACTTGTCAGCTTGTTTACAGTTCTAACTGATTCAGTGCCATCGGATGATTTATTGTCTTAGCAATGTTCCATATTTGCCAAGGGCTTATATATCCTTGAAATGTTGTCATTGCATTATAATACAACACATCTGCTACCATATTAACAACTTTTAAAGTCATAATTGTGACATACCAAAACTTTCCCATTTCCCACCATCCATTTTTGTGTGGCCCTGATCTACTATTTGTTTGTCATTGAATCCTGTCAGCCTAACCCTAACACATCTATTGCTGTCTCACATTTTAACGTAATCTTTTTCTTTGATGTAACTGTTGTTTCTGTTTTGTTTTTGTTTTTTTTACATCCAAGGACAATCCATTTTCTTTCTTCAAATTTGAGAATGCTAATTCAGCTGTTTGAACACTAGTATGTTGCTTTATGTCTTAGCATGCATGCTATTATTATGTGTGTTTTTTCGGGGACTTCCAGTCCAATATGGCAGATAGGCTTTTGAGCTGTTAAGGTTTTTGGGATGTTTTTGCTTCTGGCTACAGTTTGCTTACACATTTTCCTAACGTTTGACTGGTAATACATGTTTCCATCGCCCAGCTTCTGAGTTGAGTTCATGGTGGAGCGACACTGTGAGCTGTGGATTTAATGTGGAATGCTTTTACATCTGTTTGTGTTTGAGTGCTGTGATGAGTGCCCTTCTTGATTAGAGAGTCAAGACATAAAGAGTTAAATGTATGTTAAGTCAGTCTGTTGACACTCATGTAACACTGATGAGCTCAACAAAGACCCGGAAAGATCATGAACAGTGTGAGAATGTAATGTCCACTTCAGATGTAGATTTGTTCACATGCTATTCTAGCCTGTCTCCATAATTCTGCGTCTGCTTATCTGGATGTCTGACATGCCACTGCATGCTTCTGAGATGTGTGCTGAACACTTAGTTCCCACATGTCATAAAGTTGAGTTGGGTCAAGAACCGATATCACAGCATTTAGGACATTCCCATATGTGTTCCGACTTCATCTGCAATGGTCAGCAAAGATTCCCAATACTAATGACACAAGTAGAAGTGTCAGTAGAAGTGCAGTAAATGTTGTTTATATGCTGAGAACATTAATTGAATGTTCTATAGAAGTAAACAAAGACCTACACTTTTGCTTTATTGACTACGCAAAGGCTTTCGATAAAGTAAGACATGTCAACATGATAAATATGCTTGCAGATTTACAAATTGATTGGAAAGACCTTAGACTTGTAAAAAAAACATATATTGGAAACAACAAGCTGCCATAAAGATTGATAAAAGTAGGCCAATATCAGCTTACTAAGAGAGGTGTGAGACAGCGATGTGTATGGTCCCCGGATGTTTTTTTTCCTGTATACTGAAAATATTTTCAGAAATGTAAAAGATATGAAAGGAATCATCATTGGAGGACGAAAGATCAATAACATTAGATATGCAGATGATACTGTATTGATTGTAGACAATGAGCAGGATCTGCAACAGTTAGTAGATGCAGGTGCTACACACAGAGAACAACTTGCGTTAGAATTAAATTGTAAGAAGACACAGATTATGGTCGTCACTTCTTCTCCTTCTTCAGCTTTCCGAGCCATTGAGGTTCTTTGCTGCAAATACAATCCGTCTCCATTTGTCTCTCTGGTTGACCTTCTCTTGCCAGTCGTTGATTCCAAGTGCTTGTAGGTCTGTACATGTATTATCTCTCCACCATCTCCTTGGTCTACCTTGGGGTCTACGGTCATTTATTTCCTGAGTGTAAGCGAGTTTTGTTTCTCTATTATCTTCCATTCTTTCTATATGCCCCAGCCATTGTAGTCTATTAGCCTTCATGATCCAGTGATTAGCGGGGACTTAAAATTTGTTGCGTATCCCTTACGGGACGTTGCAGTCAACACCAGCATTTTCAGCTGCTGTTGATGTACTAGGCAAGTGTTACGTTCAGTAGTTTGCCATTGCTTTCTGAACGACCGGTCTCTATACCTTTTTCGAAAAAACCAGCACCGCCGTGTTTCGAACCCGGATATACGGGCTCACAAACCACGTTCGCAAGCCCTTTATCCACAGAGACCGGTTGGGGGGACTTAAACAGATCATAAATGTCTTTGCTACTTCTTCTTTTCCACTCTCCACTTTGTGTATCCCTAATGGGTCCAAAGATGCGTCTTAAAACTTTGTTCTCAAAGGTTATGGTCGTCACTAGGAAAGAGGAAATATCACAATATAATATTCAAGCCCCAGTCTCCCTGGCCTAGGGTTAAACAATTTTCTCCGTAATCCCATTTATCCACATGGGGTAATGCAGCGTGTGAGAATTGGTAGTGGTTCTCGCTGCGTTGGTGACTTACGGGATAAGTGAGCAGGTCGCTCAGAAAGCAATGGCAAACTACTGAGCGTAATCTTATCAAGAAATCAACAACAGCGGTAAAATGCTGGTGTTGACAGCGTTGTCCGGTAAAGGATATGCAAGAAAAAAAAATATTCAGGTAAATGGGATTATTCTTAAACAGGTGAATCGGTACAATTATCTCGGAACAGCCATAACAGTTCCTTGAAGAGATTAGAACAAGAATCACCATGGCGAAGGTAGCTTTTTGCAAGATGGAAAACATACTGACCTATAAAAATATGTCGTTTTCAACGAGAAAAAGAGTGTTGAAATGTTACATAGAACCTGTGCTTTTGTATGGATGTGAAGTGTGAACAATGAGGAAGCAGGCTGAAAAACATCTGATGGCTGTGGAAATGTGGTTTCTGAGGAAAATGCAAAGAATGCCATGGACAGACAGAAAACCATTGACCAAGTGCTACAGGAGACACATGAAAATTGTAAACTGATTAGAGAAATTAGATATAGACAGTCAACAATTTGTGGTCATGTTATGAGAAGAAATAAAGTGGAAAACATGATGACAATTGACAACATGGGAAGAGAACAAGGGAAAGGCAGAGGATGGCTTGGCCACGTGACATGGTCGAGACAGGAACACTGAGCTGATCCACAACTCTGGTGATAAAGTGAGATGACAAAACATGACCGCCCACGCTTACCATCATGGCACATGATGATGATGATGATGATGAGTAAACTCTAGCATTTTTTGGCTGTTTGTGATTCCATGGAAAGTTTTTATGTTCAGTAGTTTGCCATTGCCAATCTCTGTGGCTAAGGGCTTGAGAACATGATTTGTGAGCCTGCTTACCTGTGTTCTAAACACAGCTGTGACCGATTTGGCAGCAGACCTTGTCACGCTGGATCTTAACGTGTTGGTATGAGAGCCAGTTGTTCAGAAAGCAGTGGCAAATTACTGAACATAAGCATGCCAAGACATCAACAACAGCAGTAAAATGCTGGTGTTATCCTGTAAATAGGATATGCACACCCAAAAAAAGTTTGCCATTGCTTTCTGAACAACTGGCTCTCATACCATTGTAGGGAAACCAACGCAAGGCGGGCTGCTTCCAAACCACCCACAGCTGTGTTTTGAACGCAGCACACAGGATTACGATGAATTGCATTCGTAAACAATTTGCCACAGATCCGGCACAACATAAAGTTCCATAAATTAGTTCAGTGTAGTAACACATCCATTTTTCTGTCTAGGCTGGAGGAAGAAGCCAGTGTGTCTTGCGCAGACAATATGCCAGGAGAGAGTGAACAAGGGAAATCAAATGAAGACACTGCCGAGAACAATAAGGTTTTACTATAAGCTTTGTTATTTAGTTAGCACACTGTGTCTGTTCTCTTTCATGTTAAGCTACTAATGCTTGACTTTTGTGTGATTTCTTAGTTGGGATTATGTATGTGTGTGGGTTTCTTTAGTCTGTGTGGGAATTAGTCTAATCTTTGAGGGGGTTAGTCTAGTCTGTTTGTGTAGTCTAGTCTGTGTGGGGGTTGGTCTGGTCTGTTTGTGGATTGGTCTAGTCTGTTTGTGGGTTAGTCTAGTCTTTGTGTGGGGTTAGTCTAGTCTGTGTGTGGTTTAGTCTAGTCTTTGTGGGGGTTAGTCTAGTCTGTTTGTAGGTTATTCTAGTCTGTGTATGGGTTAGTCAAGTCTGTGTGTGGGTTAGTCAAGTCTGTGTGTGGTTTAGTCTAGTCTGTGTGTGGGTTGGTCTAGTCTGTGGGTTGGTCTAGTCTGTGTGTGGGTATAGTCTAGTTCGGTTTATCATTATACCCTTGATATTTCTGCTGCGATAAATTCTGATAAAGCTTATCAGTCGTTGTGTACTGCTAACAACGGCATGGGACACTGTGGGCGAGAACATTTTGTTGTATACAAGAAAACAAGACTGTTGACCTCCACTGAACTCATTGACCTGAGGTCAACTCCTTGACTTCCTCCATTGAACTCATTGACCTCCAATAAACTCACTGGCATCCAAGCAACTTTTTGACTGACAATCAGCCACTATCTCCAGTCAACTCATCAACCTTCAGTCTACTCAGTGGCCTCCAGTCAACTCATTGACCTTCAATAAACTATTGAACCTCCATTTAACACATTGACCTCTGACCTCCAATCTTATTTGGGTTCAATCAGCTCATTGACCTCCAGTCAGCTCATTGACCTCCAGTTAACTCAGTGACCTCCAGTTAACTCAGTGACCTCCAGTTAACTCAGTGGCCTCCAGTTAATTCATTGACCTCCAGTCTACTCATTGACCTCCAGTCAACTCATTGGCCTCCAGTCAACTCATTGACCTTCAGTCTACTCATTGGCCTCCAGTCAACTCATTGACCTTCAATAAACTATTGAACCTGCATTTAACACATTGACCTTTGACCTCCAATCTTATTTGGGTTCAATCAAATCATTGACCTCCAGTTAACTCAGTGACCTCCAGCTAACTCAGTGACCTCCAGCTAACTCATTGACCTCCAGTCAGATCATTTGACTTCCAGTCAGATCATTTGACCTTCAGTCAACTCATTGACGTCCAGTGAACTCATTGACCTCCAGTCAACTCATTGACATCCAGTGAACTCATTGACCTCCAGTCAACTCATTGACCTCCAGTCAACTCATTGACCTGCAATAAACTCATTGACCTCCAGTCAGATCATTTGACCTTCAGTCAACTCATTGACGTCCAGTGAACTCATTGACCTCCAGTCAACTCATTGACATCCAGTGAACTCATTGACCTCCAGTCAACTCATTGACCTCCAGTCAACTCATTGACCTGCAATAAACTCATTGACCTCCAGTCAGATCATTTGACTTCCAGTCAGATCATTTGACCTTCAGTCAACTCATTGACGTCCAGTGAACTCATTGACCTCCAGTCAACTCATTGACCTCCAGTCAACTCATTGACCTGCAATAAACTCATTGACCTCCAATAAACTCATTGACCTGCAATAAACTCATTGACCTGCAATAAACTCATTGACCTCCAGTCAACTCATTGACCTGCAATAAACTCATTGACCTCCAGTCAACTCATTGACCTGCAATAAACTCATTGACCTGCAATAAACTCATTGACCTCCAGTCAACTCATTGACTTGCAATAAACTCATTGACCTGCAATAAACTCATTGACCTCCAATAAACTCATTGACCTCCAATAAACTCATTGACCTGCAATAAACTCATTGACCTCAAGCCAACTCATTGACAACCAATAAACTCATTGACCTGCAATAAACTCATTGACCTGCAATAAACTCATTGACCTGCAATAAACTCATTGACCTCCAATAAACTCATTGACCTCCAATAAACTCATTGACCTCCAATAAACTCATTGACCTCCAATAAACTCATTGACCTCAAGCCAACTTATTGACATCCAATAAACTCATTGACCCCCAGTCATTTCATTGACCTCCAGTATCATCATCAGCCTGAAAGAAAGAGCTTGTTTTATTACTGAGTACTCAAGTGTTTTAATGATATGGGTGGTTGGCGTGTTTTCATTCTTAATTTAGCAAAATAGTTCAAAGCTAGGATGCAACTCAACCAACCATCAGTTTTAACAGAACAAAACAGACTAAAAGTCTCACCTAACGTCTGCTGGCAAGGTTTGAATCAGGGTTTGGGAAATAACGGCTCCTGGTGCTATCAGTTTGGACTACAGATTATATTTCCTCCGATAGATGAAATTGTGGGAGGTTACGGTAGTGCAGTGGCTATCATGTTTGCCTTCTAGCGTGGTGGTCATATGTTTGAGTCCCTACCATGGCACGATTTTAAAAATTGTCCTGGGCTCCCAGCCTATAAGCTTGAACCAACCTAAAATTGGTATAAGAGAAAAAAAAAAGTCGCTTAAAAGTCGACAGGGTCGACTTCATTGCACCGGGTTTTATCTCATATGGCTCGGTCTCTTTCCGCAGCGCGGAAAGCGTCGCACAAATCACGAACTCCGTAGCTCTAGCGACAACCCATGGGAGTCTCAGAAGAATTTGACTTGTGAACCGAAGGTCGCGGCCCGGAATCAAACCCACAACCTTCGGAGCCCGAGCCAAACGGCTTGACCACTTCGCCACAGAGACTCCCAGGTATCAGAGAATATCTTGGGTAGTAAATGTGGCCGGCATGATATTGACCATGTTGCCAGGAGGGAAAAAACACTTGTTGAACTGAGTTTGACTTGCACGTACAATGTGTGTTTCGTTGCTTGGACTACTGCGGTGAAGGCTAAAAGTCAGCTAAATAACTGTTATAGTTTAATAACGAAGACACAAATAATAGATTGCTTGATTTATTACCTGGCCTATTTTGCTGCATCTCGTCAGTTACATACTGCAGAAATCACACAACATAAAGTAACTAGATAAACCCTTAAAGTTGAAATATACACATGTTCGCACAGTAATGTTAATTGTCTACCACTAATTTTAAACTGACTATTATGTTTTCTGTTTGCAAAAAACTGGCCTATGTAAATTAATCATGATGGCTTCTGCAACCTTTAACAAGAGACTATTGTTTGTGTCTTCATTATTCAGATTCATGTAGGGAAAACATTGTTTTGATTAACTGTTATATGTTTTTTCTGTAGTTGTATTAGTGTTTGTTTGCTGTTTGTGTGTTGTTGAAGACTCTATCCACCACACTCATTCTGTAATTCGCGATTGTATTTTTTGTAAAGCTGGCCCATTCTACTTCTCATTTTTGTTGATTTTCTTGTTGTGTTTTTACAGCTTGACTGTAGTTCTACCCATGTTATTGGGTTAGATTGTGTTATTGAGTTAGGTTGTGTTACTGAGTTAGATTGTGTTATTGGGTTAGATTGTGATATTGGGTTAGATTGTGATATTGGGTTTGATTGTGATATTGGGTTAGATTGTGATATTGGGTTAGATTGTGTTAGTGGTTTAGGTTGTGTTATTGGTTTAGATTGTGTAATTCAGTTAGATTGTGTTATTGAGATAGAGTGTGTAGTTCAGTTAGATTGTGTTATAGGGCTAAACTGTGTTATTGGGTTAGATTGTGTTATTGGGTTAGATTGTGATATTGGGTTAGATTGTGTTATAGGAGCTAAATTGTGTTAGTGGGTTAGATTGTGTTAGTGGGTTAGATTGTGTTATTGGGTTAGATTGTGTTATTGGGTTAGATTGTGTTATTGGGTTAGATTGTGATATTGGGTCAGATTGTGTTATTGGGTTAGATTGTGTTATTGGGTCAGATTGTGTTATTGGGTTAGATTGTGTTATTGGGTTAGATTGTGATATTGGGTTAGATTGTGTTAGTGGGTTAGATTGTGTTAGTGGGTTAGATTGTGTTAGTGGGTTAGATTGTGTTAGTGGGTTAGATTGTGTTAGTGGGTTAGATTGTGTTATTGGGTCAGATTGTGTTATTGGGTTAGATTGTGTTAGTGGGTTAGATTGTGTTAGTGGGTTAGATTGTGTTAGTGGGTTAGATTGTGTTATTGAGTTAGATTGTGTTATTGGGTTAGATTGTGTTATTTTGTTAGATTGTGTTATTGAGTCAGATTGTGTTATTGAGTTAGATTGTGATATTGGGTTAGATTGTGATATTGGGTTAGATTGTGATATTGAGTTAGATTGTGATATTGGGTTAGATTGTGTTATTGGGTTAGATTGTGTTGTTGGGTTAGATTGTGTTGTTGGGTTAGATTGTGTTATTGAGTCAGATTGTGTTATTGGGTCAGATTGTGTTATTGAGTTAGATTGTGTTGTTGGGTTAGGTTGTGTTATTGAGTTAGATTGTGTTATTGGGTTAGATTGTGTTATTTTGTTAGATTGTGTTATTGAGTCAGATTGTGTTATTGAGTTAGATTGTGATATTGAGTTAGATTGTGATATTGGGTTAGATTGTGATATTGGGTTAGATTGTGATATTGAGTTAGATTGTGATATTGGTTTAGATTGTGTTATTGGGTTAGATTGTGTTGTTGGGTTAGATTGTGTTATTGAGTCAGATTGTGTTATTGGGTCAGATTGTGTTATTGAGTTAGATTGTGTTGTTGGGTTAGGTTGTGTTATTGGGTTAGATTGTGTTACTGGGTCAGATTGTGATATTGGGTCAGATTGTGTTATTGGGTTAGATTGTGTTATTGGGTCAGATTGTGATATTGGGTCAAATTATGATATTGGGTTAGATTGTGATATTGGGTTATTGTGATATTGGGTTAGATTGTGTTATTGGGTTAGATTGTGTTATTGGATTAGATTGTGATATTGGGTTAGATTGTGATATTGGGTTAGATTGTGATATTGGGTTAGATTGTGATATTGGGTTAGATTGTGATATTGGGTTAGATTGTGTTATTGGGTTAGATTGTGTTAGTGGTTTAGGTTGTGTTATTGGGTTAGATTGTGTAATTCAGTTAGATTGTGTTATTGAGATAGAGTGTGTAGTTCAGTTAGATTGTGTTATAGGGCTAAATTGTGTTATTGGGTTAGATTGTGTTATTGGGTTAGATTGTGATATTGGGTTAGATTGTGTTATAGGGCTAAATTGTGTTAGTGGGTTAGATTGTGTTTGTGGGTTAGATTGTGTTAGTGGGTTAGATTGTGTTATTGGGTTAGATTGTGTTTGTGGGTTAGATTGTGTAATTCAGTTAGATTGTGTTATTGAGATAGAGTGTGTAGTTCAGTTAGATTGTGTTATAGGGCTAAATTGTGTTATTGGGTTAGATTGTGTTATTGGGTTAGATTGTGATATTGGGTCAGATTGTGTTATTGGGTTAGATTGTGTTATTGGGTCAGATTGTGTTATTGAGTCAGATTGTGATATTGGGTTAGATTGTGATATTAGGTTAGATTGTGTTATTGAGTCAGATTGTGATATTGGGTTAGATTGTGATATTGGGTTAGATTGTGATATTGGGTTAGATTGTGATATTGGGTTAGATTGTGATATTGAGTTAGATTGTGATATTGGGTTAGATTGTGTTATTTTGTAAGATTGTGTTATTGAGTCAGATTGTGATATTGGGTTAGATTGTGATATTGAGTTAGATTGTGATATTGGGTTAGATTGTGTTATTTTGTTAGATTGTGTTATTGAGTCAGATTGTGTTATTGAGTTAGATTGTGATATTGAGTTAGATTGTGATATTGGGTTAGATTGTGATATTGAGTTAGATTGTGATATTGGGTTAGATTGTGTTATTGGGTTAGATTGTGTTGTTGGGTTAGATTGTGTTATTGGGTCAGATTGTGTTGTTGGGTTAGATTGTGTTATTGGGTCAGATTGTGATATTGGGTCAGATTGTGTTATTGGGTTAGATTGTGTTATTGGGTCAGATTGTGATATTGGGTCAGATTGTGTTGGTGGGTTAGATTGTATTATTGGGTTAGATTGTATTATTGCATTATATTGTGTTATTGAGTTGGATCGCATCATTCAGTTGGATTGTACCATTTTGCTGGATTATGCCATTTGACTGGATTGTGCCATTCGGTTGAATAATGTCGTTCAGTCAGATTGTTCCATTCAGTCTGATTGTGTTATAAATTGGAGGCCAGCATGGCTGAATGGAGCGCTCGCTCTTAAACTTCCGGTGTGCTGATGCTGAGGTTACAGGTTCAACCCCTAAATCGGTCAGTTAGACTTAAATGTTGACTTCTCGTCCTTAAATTGGGGACATAAATTACAAGTACCTCTTAGGTCAGAGTGGGTTTGCCTGTTGGCGAGGGACACTGGTAATAGGGAAAACTAATCCACATGCAAACATCAGCCCAGTGCACTAGAAGTAATTACACATGTATGGACTAAGCTTGAGTTCATTCAAAGTGAGTGAATTAAAAAACATTTTAAAAACAGCGAAATTGTGTGATTCGGCTATTTTTGAATGATTGTACAAATAATATTGACATATATTGTAAACTTCTTATTTTAGCTGGAGAAAGAGGCAGAGAAAGAAAATGCAGACCATGAGAACACTGCTGGGGGTAGCAATGAACCTCAACAGCCTCCATGTGAGGAGAAGGTGGCAGACTCGCAGTCACCGGCTGTTATGTGTGAGGAGTATTTAATCTGTAAGTGGCTGGTGTCTTGTCATCACTTGTCAGGTTGTGTATGTCTTGAATGGATTCAAAGTTTATTTACACTGTATCTTATTATCCATTTCTTTGTTAGTCCATGCCGTTTAGCATTGGTGATCATGTCTGTCCACAGCCTTCTGTCTCGTGTACTGCCAATCTTATAGTCCATGCCGTTTGGCATTGGTGATCATGTCTGTCCACAGCCTTCTGTCTCGTGTACTGCCAATCTTATAGTCCATGCCGTTTGGCATTGGTGATCATGTCTGTCCACAGCCTTCTGTCTTGTGTACTGCCAAACTTATAGTCCATGCCGTTTGGCTTTGGTGATCATGTCTGTCCACAGCCTTTGTCTCGTGTACTGCCAATCTACTTATAGTCCATGCTGTGTGAGTTGGTGATGTCTGTCCACAGCCTTCTGTCTCGTGTACTGCCAATCATTTCTGATATTGATGTTCCTCCATGCCATGATGTTAGACTGTCCAGTATCTTCTCTCCTGGTCTCCCCTTGCCTCTCTCCCTTCAAACTTTCCTGCTGTAATGACATACTCCAGCTTCCCCTTCTCATGACGTGCACAAAGAATGTGGACTGCCTTCTTCTGATGCAAGTACCAAGCTCTCTTTGTGAATGAACTTCTTTCAAGAAATCTTCATTGCTCTTTCTGTCCGTCCATGGTATCCTCATCATCATCATCATCATCATCAAGTGCCTTGCCAGCTGGCATGGGCGATCATGCCCCTCCACAAATTACGATCTCCGACGTCATGGATCAGTCCTTGTGTTGACTCCCTTCCTTGCCATGACACAAGACTGTCAGGAATCTTCTCATGCTGTCTTCCTTTATCTCTCTTTCTGCAAATCTTTCCAATTGTCACAGCATGTTCCGGTTTTTCTCTTCTCATTATGTGGCCAAAACAGGGACTGCCTCTTTCTGATGTTTGTGATAAGTTGTCTTTGAGACTCAGCTTCCCTTAAAACGTCCTGATTGTTCATTTTGGCTGTCCAATTAATTTTCACTCTTCTGTAAAATAACATATCTGCATCTTCCACATAATTCCTCACTGTTTGTCCATAATTCACTTCCATAAATCAGGATTGGCTTAATATAGCCAATCCTGATGGCTAAGAAATCTTTTCCTCACATCCGTTATCCATTTCACAAATTAAAATAAAAAAGAAGGAAACTGAGACTTAGATTTAAATGTTACAGACAAACACTTATCATGCCGTGAATAATGATGGAAATGAAATACATTCTAAAAGTATGTTATCATTTCTTGGCAAGTGAAATACTTGGGGGGGGGGGGGGGGGGGGGGGGGGGGGGGCATTAAGTGTTTCAGCTTGAATTTTTTGTGACCAGGTAGGGGTGCCATTCCTTACACAGGTCAAGTTGGACTTCAACTTTGACTTTCCTGTTCAGAAAGCAATGGCAAGCTACTGAACAAAACTTGGCTAGTAAATTAACTTGGGTTTGGGGTTGATCGCAAAGTCCTGCAACGAACATGCAACATTACGATTGTAGTAAATGTATATGTTTATTGTAATTGTAGTTTCAATAATTGTTTACTAGTCATTATGATTGTGGTTATAATTGGCATGATTATTTTTTATATGTTTTGTTGTTTTTATTTTGATTGTGGGTTTTTATTCCATCCATCCATCATGTGCCATGCGGTAAGGGGG